>CM034713.1:4512090-4544360 GCA_020142125.1 Phrynosoma platyrhinos
GCCCTGTTTAAATATTTGAAGGGATGTCATATTGAGGAGTGAGCAAGGTTGTTTTCTGCTGCTCCAGGGAATAGGATCCAGAACAATGGATGCAGCTACTAGAAAAGAGATTCCACCTCAACATTAGGAGGACCTTCCTGACAGTAAGCGCTGTTCAACAGTGGGCCTCGGAGTATAGTGGAGTCTCCTTCTTTGGAGGTTTTTAAATAGAGGCTGGATGGCCATCTGTCGGGGATGCTTTGATTTTGAGTTCCTGCATGGCAGAATGCGGTTGGACTGGATGGCCCTTGTGGTCTCTTCCAACTCTATGATTCTATGAATTAGCAAGAAAGGTCTCTTAGCATCTTTTGTTCCTACAAAACTTGATGAAACAGACAGAGAGAGAGAGAGAGAGAGAGAACAAAGGAAAAAAAGGCCAAGCTGTTTGTCCACAAAGATGCCAACAGCCCATCCAATGCTTCTGCTCTTTAACTTTCCACATAACAAGGCAGCAGGTGTTGCATGTCAAAAATGCCAGAACTGTACAAAACTTTCTCTCGCAAATATACCCAATTGCCTCCAGGACAGAACAAACATATCACCATCTTGCAGGGAGAAGAAAAATATGTGCCCTTTCTTGCTTAGAATGTGAGGCAAATGAAGTCATGATTTACAACCACAGATTATATTTAAATATAACATTGTGGCTTCCCAATGGATGAAACCTTTTCAGGATAGGATGTAGAACTGGTTTGGAGTGCCGGACCAATCTTCCATCAATGACTAGTGTTGCAGTGGTGTCAGAGCTTACAAAGTCAAATCACAGTACTTCTTGAATAACCAGGATATGTGCATCAACACTGCAGAAATAATCTTGTCTGACACCACTTTAACTGGAATAGCTCTATGCTGTGGAATTCTGGAAATTGTAGTTTCTTGTAGCATAAGAGCTCTCTGGTAGAGAAGGTTAAATGTCTTACAAAACTAGTTCCAAGAATTACATAGCATTAAGCCATGGCAGTTAAAGTGGTGTCAAACTGGATTATTTCTGCAGTGTGGATGCAGACTACGACTTCGTTAACCAGCCTCAAGGACTCCCCCTTTCCTTCAGAATTTAGCTGCAATCCTCACAGTAACTATAGCTGTTTCTCTGCAGCAAAATATTATTATGAACTGTCCCTGTTGCAGTCCAAAGCATTCTGGATTGGTTTCGTCTTAAGGAGGCAAGTAAGTCCCATTAGCTTTGCAAAAGACCTGATCCTGGCAGAGGTAAAGTTCTAGAAAAATTTTTTAAGGGAAATATATAGATCAACATTTTGGATTCTCCTCTGGGTCTCTATTTCTGAACTCTCCTTGACAGCATCACTACATGGACTAACTGGATGAGGACCTGCACTTGAAATTTACTACTATGCCAGTACTCATTATCCCTGTAAACCAGATGGCTTCACAACAGCTGCTGGTGCTTTTTCCAGTTGGTACTTCATCTTTCCTCCGGCACAGGCAAGGCAAGAAGGAAAGAAATCCAGATTCATTTGTCCTGAGTTATCTTTGCTCCCCTCCTGTTCAGTTTCCATTTTGAGGGGCAGGGCTTGGGAGTCGGGCAGATTAGCCTTGAAGACTAGATTAAATTCCCACACCTTTATTTAAAACACACACAAATCAAATAAATCTGGAGTGAAAGGTTTGGAAGCTACTCTGCCAAGGGGCCCAGTTCATGTACAGAATCAACTGGATCATACTTGCCTCAGGGACTATGGATCTTGAAGGGAAACAGTGACAAAAACTTGATTACATATAGACATACCTCAGTTAACAAAGGGTGCATCTACACTGTAGAAATAATGCAGTTTGACACCACTTTAATTGCCACGGCTCCATCCTACAGAATCCTGGGATTGGTAGTTTGGTGAGAGAAGGCTAAAGACCTTGTAAAACTACCGATGCCAGGATTCCACAGGCTAGGGATACAGCACTTAAAGTGGTGTCAAAGTTCATTATTTCTACAGTGTAGATGCACCCAAAGCCTCTGGTGATGAAGCTTCTTTTTATAAAGTCTTTGGAACACTTGCCCAGTCCCCCTTTTCTCCCTTGTCTTGCATCTAGCTGGAAATTTCTTGGTAGTATTGTCATTGGGATGATGGTAAAAGATGGCTGAGGAAACCCAGACTTTGGATGCCAGGTAAAGCTTGAGCTGGGAAAAAGTGTGATTCTGCTCTAGTTGATCCAACTAGAGCTGTGCGTGAGCCTGGCTAGGATGCATCTACGAAATAATGCAGTTTGACACTACATTTAGTCCTAAGGAATCCTGGGATTTGTAGTTTTCCAAGGTCTTTAGCCTTCTCTACCAAAGCAGGCTGGTGCCTCACAAAACTACAAATCCAGGGATTCTGTAGAATGGAGCCATTGCAATTAAAGTGCTGTCAAACTGCATTATTTCTACAGATGCACCCCAGAAACCCTTCCCCAGCATGTGTGAACAGCGAAACAGAAAAAAAAGCAAAACAGAGGACAGTGTGTAAAAAAAGCACACATCTTCAAGTTTGGTCACCAAAACGGAAATATTAAGGAAAGTGGAGACTGATGAAAGGGAAAAAAAAACATCATCCCTGGATGCATTTCGGAAGAAGCCTTCAAATGGTCCTCAAAAGGTTCAATATGTTTTTGATAAACTTATGCAAGGCTTGCCTGATCTGGTTCTTTCATTTCACATGGGCCTGTTGCTAGTTTTGAATAAAATATTTGCTGAAACATGTTGACCTGCTCTTCCTTTTGATGGTGTAGGAACCTGTCCCTATTTTTCTGTGTTATTTCTGTCTCTGGTGCCAAATTTTCTGATAAAGGAGCAATGCCCAGGCTTTGTTAACTGTGGTATATCTGTACATGCATCATGCATCATTTGCCTGTAGTTTTCCTTTCTATACCTGCAACATCAAGCAACTATTTGAGGGTTCAAACATGTTGTGTGTTTGTCTGTGTATGTGTGGAGGGAAGGGGAAATAACAAGGCAAAAAGAAATGCATTGCTCTTTTCCACAGAGTGCCGTGGGAGGAAGTACTGTCGAGATGTTTTCTTCCATTTACAGAAAACAACCAATTTGCCAGGACCAATAAAACGTTCTTTAAAATGTCATCCATTTTCTCTTTTGTGGTGGCTTCTAAATATGAGGAGTCTATGAGGAATTCTTCCTAATCCAACTCAGGAGTTCCACTCCTATGAGAATATTCAGCGAATCCTACAATCACCTTTCATAAATTGGAGAGAAAGCTTTTACAGTCTGGAATCTTTTTTGGCTTCTATAACTCTGACACACAGGGAAACCCAAGTTTTCAGGGTCAAAGCCCCGAGACATTTTGATGTGCACAAAGCATGACAACAACTGCCACCCCACTGGACGTTTCCCTCTGAGTTCAACAGCACAGTAGCTGGAAGGGAAATGGATTTCCCCATTTTTGTGAACTATCCCTTTTGGAAGGTAAAGCATTTCAGGATGGCTCAGTCTTGAGAGAACAAGACTCATCAGATTTACAAAAGACCTGTTCCTAGTGGGGATGAAAACAGTGAGAAATGGTTTACATAGGGGCAAATGATAGAAGAAAAATGGCTAAAATTGATAAAGACAGCTGCTTGCATTTTTGGACTCTGCCTCTCAATCTCACCTAGAGCCTTTCATGTAGGGAAAAGAGTCTTTAATGTTAGAGAGATAAAGGAAATGGTCAATGCATGAAAGTAGCTGTAGAAAGAGCTCCTGTGGTACACAGGTAAGTGAGAGATCTTGTAGCCCCTTTGAGTCTAACTAAAGTAAAGAAGTTGGCAGCTGCAGCTTTTGTAGACTTCAATCTATTTCCTCAGATGAGAACTGAAGTCTACGAAAGCTCGTGCTGCCAACTTCTTTATTTCAGTTACAGCCTTTACAGACTGCCAGAAATAATGCAACTTGAGTCCACTTTAACTGCCCTGGCTCAGTGTTAGGGAATCATGGGACTGTAGTTTATTGTGGCACCAGAGCTCTCTGACAGAGAAGGCTCAATGTCTCAGAAAAAACTACAATTCCCATTATTCTCTAACATTGAGCCAGGGCAGTTAAAGTGGACTCAAGTTGTATTATTTCTGACAGTCTGTAAAGGCCCTTGGTCTCAAAGGTGATACAACAGGGGTAGGCAACCTTTCCCCTTTAAGGGCCGAGGGACTTCAGCTCCCAGAATCCCAGAAGCTATTGGTCAACATGGGACTATTGACCAACATGGCTGAGGCTTCTGGGAGCTGAAGTCCCTCGGCCCTTAAAGGGGAAAGGTTGCCTACCCCTGTGCTACAAGATCTCTCTACATACTAATTCTACAGATTAACATGGCTATATCTTTGACTTCTACAGATAAGTGACTTCAGGATACAGACTTTGGTGGGATCCTGGTAAGTAGCTGCAGGATGGGAAGACCAGAAAAGTACAGACTGGGAGGGTCAGAGTCCCAAGGGAAAAGTAAAATAATAACAGACCAATAAAGATGCAAAAAAAAATCTGCCAAAACACAAAAGGATGCTCCACATCAGCCATCCTAAGTCTTCTCTTTCCCTTAATAACTTGTCTGACTTTCCCATTTGGATAGGAATTTGTTTCCCAGTCTCTCTTGGCTTACAGCTCTCTAGGGTGTATTCTCCCGATTCAAGAAGCCAAGAAAGGCCTCAGCCAAGCTGTTGCACAAGTTCTTATTATATGCACAAGTCCCTCATTCCCCTGAAACTCAGGTCCAGAGGAACTGCCTGCTGCTCATCTCCTGTCTTGCAGCTTCTGCCTTCTCGCTCCTTCCCTTCAGAGCTAGTCAGTGGTCTTCTTTTGGCCTCTTTGCCCTTTTTGTTGTTGTTAACTGCCTTCTCATCAATCTCGACCCATGGCCACCCTATGGATGAAATCCAGAGAAGTCAGCGGGAGCCCCAGGGAAAGTTCTCTTTTCTTCTTCTCTCCACCTTTCCTAACATTATTGTCTTTTCCAATGATTCATGCCTTCTCATGATGTGTCCAAAGTACAACAGTCTAACCCCCTAAGCAGACGGGCGGCCGTGGGCCACCCTGGGAAGGTGCACCGCAAGACCGAGGCATTCCCATGCCTTGATCCAGCGGCGCACCGTCGGCACCCCTGGAAAGGAGCGCTAAAATAACGCTCCTTTCATATGTGGCTGAAAGTGTGCCGCAAAACGTTGCAGTGCACTTTCGGCGACCCTTCCGCCACAACGTGTCCGGACGCTGCGGCGGGAGGTCCTCCTCGGAGCGCCGGCCATGTGGAGGGCAGGCGGCTCCGATGACAACCTCGGGAGGGGGAGGGGGCGCCGAGCGTGCGGCTGCCCCTCCCCTTCCCTGCGCCGAAGATGGCTGAATTAGCCATCTGCTTAGGCCCTAAATCTTGTCATCTTGGCTTCTAGGAAATATCTCTGGCTTGATCTGTTCTAGGACCCATTCGTTTGTCCTTTTGGCTGTCCATGGGATTCTCAGCACTCTTCTCCAGCACCACATTCTCTCAAAGGAGTTGATTTTCCTCCTATCTTCTTTCTAGACTGTCCAGCTCTCACATCCATCCATGGGAATAGGGAATACAATGGCTTGTACAATTCTGACTTTTGTGCTGAATTGTATATCTTTGCATTTTAGGATCTTTTCTAGTTCTTTCATAGCCACCCTCCCCATTCTTAATCTTCTCCTGATTTCCTGGCTGCAGTCCCCATTCCGATCAATGTTTGATCCCAAATATGAAAACTCTTTTACTATTCCTATTTCCTCATTGTCTAGAAAGCTTTTAACGGTAGTTGGTTCTCCTTTCCTGAGGCCAGGGTGCTGGGAAAAAGTAAGGTGGTACCTCTGGTGAGCCTTGCTTTTCCACACCTTATGAAGTAGGTTAGGATTTATGTGACTGGTCCAAGGTCATGTACAGCCTTATTGCATTAAAGATTATCACACAGGGGCTATATACAGTTAAAAACTTATTCTAACACTATTAAGCAAGAACGATACAATGGTGATATTAAAACACTTACTTTCACACTGGTCGCAATAACAGGGCATTAACGATTCACAAGCAGTAAAAAGTAAAAAAAGTGCTTTTACATTTCACACATTGGGGAGAAGGGGTTGTGTTAGCAAGAGAGAAAAATGGGTCATCTCTTGCCATTGAGGACTCCTGTGACTCACAAGCGCGACACAAGAAGTGACTCCCAGGCACACTGGGAGATTCAATTTAGGAGATTGTCCTCCTGTTGCATTTTAGGACTTGTAGTTTAAGAAGGGCCATTTAGAATATTCAGCCAGAGAGCTCTTAAGCCTCACTGAACTACAAACCCCAAAATGCAGCAGGAGGCAGCCGGAGCAGTTAAAGTGGATGAGCCCCGTTTTAAGAGTGTAGATACTCTCTGGAAGTTTTAATATAGAAATCTCAATAGCGCTATTGAAACGTGATTGCCTTTCACCCGTTTGCAATAGTGCTAATGAATCGTGATTGGTAAGCCATTGACTTTTTTATCATCAATGAGTTATTCCACTAGCATGATGCTTCCATGACATTACAAGAACAATAGGAGGACGATGTTGAGTGAAAATCTTTCTCTCGATCATGCAATAATGACAGTAACAATGTTCTTCTCTAGCACTTTTTACCCCGTGTGATAATCTTGCAAAACAAACCAAGCAAACAAATGGAGGGAAGCACATTTATTTTTCTGTCTCCACATAATGTAGAAGCACTTTTGTTCTCTTACTTACTGGGTTGTAACAGTGTCATAAAAGTGTCCCTTTTCCCAAGCTGGAATAATCTGTTTGGCAAAAGGGACATTTTTTACCACCTTCTCCCACGGTTTTATGGCTGGAAGAGAACAAAAGTGTTTACGCGTTAGGCAGAGACAGAAAGATAAACACACTTCTCTCCATTTGCCTCCAGGATTGTTTTTAATGTAATAAAGCTTTTAGTAAGTTTCATGGCACGAACCCTGTCTTCAGGAGCCAAAAGGCCCGTTCCCTGCCTCCCTTCTCTGGCATCATCATGTTTAGACAACACATATCTCAAACCCTGGTTCTGGTGCAATTAATCCAGACAACATTCAGCATGTTCCACACCAGAGCTGGGGTATAACAACCTTAATATGGTTTGTAAAAACTGTTTAGCTGTTACTCTGCTAAACTTCTGGGAAGATCCAGAACTGTCCGAACATTGTCCAGATCATGGGTAGGCAACCTAAGGCCCGGGGGCCAGATGCGGCCCCCCAAGGCCTTTGGAACGGCCCCAGGCCAGTCCTCCCGCCGTCGCCCCCCGCCGCCGCTGCCACCCGCCATAATGATATTGATTATTGTTGTTATTACTTGTTCTTGGAGTTTTCTTGGCAAAATCGCCACAGGGGTTTTGCCATGGCTTTTCTGGGGCTGAGAAAGTGTGCGTGCATATTTTTTTAATTTTTAAAAATTTTTAGATTTTTATTTTTATTTATTTATATTTATTTATTTTTGGTGCTTCGGCCCCCCAATTGTCTGAGGGACAGCAACCCGGCCCCCAGCTCAAAAAGGTTGCCTACCCCTGGTCCAGATTAATCACACCAGAGCCAGGGTTTGGGATGTGTGTTGTCTGAACACAATCATAGCAGCTATCTGCATAGGCATCCTGCTGAGTCACCTGGTGCTTCCACCGTAACCATGAATCGTTCGCTTCTGAGCTCAGAATGAAATGCCCAACCATGTGATTGGCACCGGGTACCTCATTCTGACCTCAGAAGTGAGTGATTCACTGTTACAGCAGAAAGGCCAGGCAATTCAGCAGGACACCTATGCAGATAGCCACAGCAGCATGGGAATGGAGGCCCAGATCGCAGGGGGAGGTCGGGGCAGCTGTGGGACCAGGATATTCCAGGCTAACCCTGGAGTATCTTGACCTGTGCAGACAGGGCTTCAGATGGATTACGAACTTGAATCGCCCAGGTCTCACCCCAGTTGTCTAACCACAACATCACAGTGACTGGGTGTTACTTCTACTTGCTCTTATTGTCTGCCTTCAAGTCATTTCTCAACTATGGTGACCCTAAGGCAAACCAATGATGGGATTTTCTTGGCGAGATTGCTTCAGATGAGTTTTGCCACTGCCTTCCCCTAAGGCTGAGAGAGTGTGACTGGCCCATGATCACCCAGTGGGTTTCTATGGCTCAGTGGGGATTTGAACCCTGGTCTCCAGTGTCACATTTTGGGACTTAAACCAATGTGCCACACTGGCTCCGACTACTAACACTCAAAAGACATTATGCTGTTCTTCCACCATTTCCCCCTTCATCTTATTTTTTTGGTAAACAAGAACACACCCAAAAAAGGGACAGATGAAACATTAGGAAAGTAAAGCAATTTAAAGAGGAAGGACCTCCTGTAAAATGCCATCAGTGAGGCAATGAGCTTAACTGTACATGAAATGCCTTGTTTGGGAGAACCCCAAACTGAAAACATTTCATACTTTCTACAGTCAAGTTAAACACAAACTTTCACAATCTGGTATCCCTAAAATCCAAGGAGCATGAACAACTCTTAGCTCTGGCTGGATTGCGCTCCACACGTTTCCCCCTTGTGTGAAGAACCCTGAGAAAACAACATACAATAACATCCAAAATCCACAAAGCAGTGATACCTTTATTAAACCAACAAAATGCACAAAATGCATGCTACAAGCATTCGAACCGCAGTCTGCTGGGCTATAGGCAAGTGTACGACTCAAAATGCCCTTGAAAATCCAGCGCTGCCCTAGAAGGTTATTGATAATCTTATTAAATATTGATATTGTCCCATAAGTACAGTATTGCTTAGCCATTTGGTAGATGAAGAATTAATAAGCATTGCACGATAAATAACTCTATCAAAGCAGGGCTGTCAAGCATATAGATTTATATTCTTGTTCAGTAAAAGAAGACATCTGACCCAAGCAGATCTATCACTGCAGCATGGCAAGAAAGCAAGGTGCTGGTAGTCTAAGATATTTCCCTTATTGTCAAAGAAACTGCTTTTTGCTTAAGGATGGCAATAGCTCTATGCTACAGCTGGGTTCTATATAGTGGGGAATCAACCATTTCTTTAAAAAGTTTCTTTTAGTTTTTTATTTTATTTCAGTTTCTTCTTCCTAGTATCCCTTGAGAGAGGGGATAAGGAAGCAGTGTTGCATAGTGGTATGAGTGTGGAGACCAGGGTTTGAATCCCCTCGAGGTCATGGAAACCCACTGGGCAACCTCAAGAGAGTCCCATTTTCTCCGCCTCCAATAAAGCGAATGGCAAACCTCTTTTAAATAAATCTTGCCAAGAAAACCTATTTTTAGAAACAGCATGGTGTACTGGCTAGTGTTGGGCTAGGATTGTGGGTGACCTTGGGCAAGACACATTCTCTCAGCCGCAAAGGAAGGCAATGGCAAATGTCCTCAGAATAAATCTTGCTGAGGCCTCTAGGAGAGGCTTGACATTTATGAAAGACCAATACTCCAAAAGACCAGGTTTTGAATCACTAATCAGCCATGGAAACCCACTAGGTAGTCTTGGACGAGTCACAATTTCTCAGCCTCAGAAGAAGGCAATGGCAAACCCACTCCAAAGAAATCTTGCCAAGATAACCCCATGTTAGTGCAGTATGAAGCGGTATATAAATGAAGCTGCTTTGCTTTGCTTTAGGAGTACCACAGATCAGAAAAACTTGAAGGTACACAGCAGCAGGATCTCTCAGGAGCAAGATGAAGGATACCAGCTCAGTATTATATAGAGCAGTGATTCCCAAACTCTTGTCTTCCAGGTGTTTTGGACTTCAAATCCCAGAAGCCCTAGCTAGCTTGGCTGGCAGTCAGGAATTCTGGGAGGACCAGAGTTTCGGAACCACTGATATAGAGAATCCATTGAATTTCTGTAGTAGGAGCCAGTGGTTTGTAGATTGCATATCTACACAACTCTCACTTCTGCAACACCTGTAGACCCCTGACATGTTCTCTAAAGCCCTAAAAACATTATTATTATTATTATTATTATTATTATTATTATTATTATTATTGGAATTATCTGCCAGAAGAGCTATGACAGCTGGAAATGCTGATAGTGTTTAATTTCTTTTAATTCTTTTTATTATTTATTTCGAAGAAGGTACAACCACATTCCACGCAATAGAATGTGAAAATGTCTCCACACCAAGAGAGAGTTGGGGGAAACGTACTAAACTGGGACAGTCCTTCCTGCTCAGTTAAAAGAAATGCTATTGTGTCCACCAACTTAAAATCAGATTTGGGTGAAATCTGTCGAAAAACAAATATTAACTGCAGATTAAGGTCAAACTTGGATGGCTGATCCAGGCTGGCCATATGGTAGTTTTCAGCATGTGGCAGTAAAACAACAAAGCAAAACACACACAAATCATATAAGAAAGATATGGGGGGGGGGGTTAGCTGATTTTTTTAGTAACCTGTATTAGAAATAGCCATTAATATACTAAGAAGTTTGTTCAGTTTATTTGCTTGGGGGATATGATCAACCTGGGAAGACTTTCAAAGCGCAAAAGAGAAGTTGGAAATTATGCACCACCAAATGTGTCCATTACACATCAATGCTATACAGGTCTATTCAGAACAAAGATGCATTGAGTTCAAGTGAGCTTACTCCCACAGCAGTGGATATAGGATTGCAGTGGTTTATTTTATTCCCAGTGATCAAATTTGGTCATTTAATATTTTTTGGCATTTTATACCCTATATTCTAGTCCTGGCTCAGTTATCAGAGTGCCATTGAATAGGTAGCCGAAATAACGCCAGTCACTTGCAAGACAGAAGTATCAGCTATCAAGGGCTAATTTGAATTATTGCAGAAGTATTAAAGAGGGAGAATTAAAGTGGGAACCTCCTAACAAGATCCTAATGGACACTGAATTCTGACTGGGAGTATATCTACAATATACTTTTTATATGCCACTTTCACTGGCTTGGCTCCAATTTGTAGAAACCTGGGACTTGTCATTTGGTGAAATTAATAAAGTCATTGATTTTAAAAAATTGAAGAGTGTCGGCCCCAAGACAGAACCCTATGGCACTCTGCTTGAGACTTCTTTCAATCTGAAGCACAGCCATTGATGACAACCCTTTGAATATGGTTTTCCAACCAATTATGAATCCATCTGATAGCACTTCTATGCATTTCACATTTGATCAGTTTGCTAATCGAAATGTCATGAGGGGCTTTATCAAATGCTTTGCTAAAATTCATCAAGAGTATTCCCTCCATCTACTAAATTAATTAGTTGATTTTTTAAGAAAATAAGATTAGTTTGGCAGGATTTGTTCTTAACAAACCCATGGTTTAGACTGCTTTGCTAGAGAGCATTAACCCAGTGGTTCTTAAACATGGGTCCTTTAGAAGTGTTGAAATTAAACTCCCAGAAACCCCAACCTGCTAATACAGTTGGCCTTCTATATTTGCAATGTTGACTTTTTGCAGATCTGATTATTTGTGGATTTGATTAGTTTGTTCTCTCTAGGAATCCCTAGGTCCTCCAACGTGACTCTGCTAGAAGTTGACCACAGAGTTGTGCTGGAGGATCCTAAAGATTCCTGGATTAAAAAAAAAATCTCTAGGAATTTGTAGGTCCTCTAACGTTATTCTGTGGTCACCTACCATTTCATGATGACCACAGAGTTCTGTTGGAGGACCTAGAGATTCGTAGAGAGGTGTTCTCCAAGTGTTGTGTTTTTTTGTAAGAGGTTTCTTATTTGCATTTTTTTCCTACTTTCATGAGATCCTGCACTCCTAACCCCATTGTATGTGGAGGACCCACTGTAGCCAAGAAGTCTGGGAGTTGAAGACACACAAAAAAAATCTGCTTTGATTGTGAATTCCTGCATGGCAGGAGGTTGGACTGGATAGCCCTTGGGAGTCTCTTTCAATTCTATGATTCTATGAAAAGGACAAGAGACCTCTCTAGTTTTCACTCCAGCTCCTTAAGCCCAAAAGATTTCAAACATCTGTGCGCTGTGGCATCAAAGCCTTTGTACAGTTCCTCCATGTTTCTCTCCACTGCCCCATACAATCCTGCCATTTCCAAAAATAGAACAAGCCCCTAAAGCCTTTCTTCCCTTCAGGCACCTTTCCATTTCCTCCCTTTGTGGGTCAATTTCTTCACCTCATTTGTTTTTAAAGCAACCCCTCCAGCACTGCTGGCTTTCTCTGCCCCTCGGACTCCTTTAGAGCTTAGCAACGCAGGGCTAGACCATTTTAATTTTCCCTTCATGACCCCATAATTTCTCCATCTGGGGAGCCAACATGATTAAAAGAGGTGACCTAGGACCCCCACTGGGAAATAGCCCTCCACCCATCTTAAGATTCATGCTGTTCAGTTTGAATTGAGTGTCCTCCCATTTGAAAAACAACAATACAGTTTGTTATGTACAGTGGGCCCTTGGTATCTGCTGGAGTTTAGCTCCAGGACCCCCTTTGGATACCAAAAACCATGATGCTCAAGTCCCATTAAATACAACAGCATAGTAAAATGATGTCCCTTCTATAGAATGGCAAAACCATGGTTTATTTTTGGAATTTTAAAATATTTTTATATTTTATTTTCAAGCCATGGGTGGTTGAATCCATGGATCCAGAATCCATGGATAGGGAGGGCCCACTGTACACTCGTCCCTCCACATTTCCACCTTTGACTATTGTGGATGTGATTATTCACGGATTTTATTAACATGTTATCTCTGGGAATATCTAGGTCCTCCAGTGCAACTCTATGGTCAACGTTAACCAAAAGTCACAATGAAAGACCTAGAGATTCCTAGAAAGAACACTCCACTAGTCATTTGTAGCTACTCCAGCCCAATTCTAGGGTCAACGTCTCCCAGATGTTGACCACAGAGTTGCACTGGAGGACCTAGAGATTCCCAGAGAGGTGTTATCTAAGGTAAAAATCATAGTGTTTTTGTTATCTGTATTTTTTCCACATTCACAGTGGTCCTGTGCCCCTAACCCCAGTGAATGTGGAGGGACGAGTGTATTGGGTTTCACATTAAAACCCTGCATTTGGTTTCACATAAAAGGAAGATGTAGTTTTATGGAGGGCTGCTCTCATTGCACTGTTTTGAGCCTGGAAATAATGCACCATCAGAGCAGAGCCTGGAAATAATGTACTACAAGTTCAGTCAGCCCTCCACATTTGCAGTCTTTAACATTTGCAGATTTTATTATTCACAGATTTGATTAATATGGTCTCAATAGGAATCTCTAGGTTTTCCAGTCTGACTCTATGGTCAATGTCCACCAGATGTTGCGCTGCAGGACCTTGCAATTCCTAGAGAAAACACTTCTCTAGGAATGTGTAGGTCTTTCAAGTGCAACTCTGTGGCCAACATGCAAGATGCTGACAACAGAGTTGCACTGGAGGAACTAGAGATTCCTAGAGAGGTATTCTCTCAGGTAAGAAAAAAATGCTTTGTATTTGTGGTTGTTCCACTTTCATGGGGGTCCTGTGTTCCTAACATCACCAAATGTGGAGGACCCACTGTAGCTATGTTACTTGTAAAGCATCAATTTATAAAATAACAAGAGTGCAACACTGTTTCTTCTGTCAAAAAAAACCACACTGTTGCAACATATATTACTTCTTTATTGTAACAAGTAACTGTAGCATAATTTAAGTTTCCTAAGGCTTCAACCTTTGTTAAGGAAACAAAAATATTAAATATTAAATATCAAAAATGTCAAAGCCCAGCCTGTTAGGGTCTAGTTTAAAACAGCAGAGTAGCGGAAATGTGCCTTTGTCTAATGATCCTTCCCTAAGAACTGAGACTGACTCCAAAAACAACAAACGCAGAGCTTGAAGTTCAAACAAAAGTTTACTAATGGCTTTATTCTATATTTATATAGAAGCTATATCCTAATCTAGCTATTAAATAGTTCAGGTAAAAAGAAATATTTATCTCACCATCTTTCCAAAGAAAGTTCAGAGAGGAAGAAGATGGAAAAGCACAGTTCAATTGAAAATCTTTGAGAGAGAATATATTATTCCTAAAGGGGGAGTGACCTAAGTCTCATGGTAAGTTTGACTGAGAGAGTTGAGAGTTTACATGCAGGAAATCCCTATCTATCTCAGGAGGGGGAAAGAGTATGCAAAAACTTTTCAACAGTAACATTTACAGTTGTCCGTCCATTTTTGCAGACTTGAAGTCCGCGACCCTCGCTTATCCGCGAGGAATGAATGGAGGCACATAAAATGGGGCGCGACCCTGTGGCACACATCTGCTTGCCCCTATGGGCACACACCTCCATTCAAGCCAATGGGGCTTGAATATTTGTGTTTTCCCTTTGTCGTGGGGGGGGTCCGGAACAGATACCCCACAAAAAAGGAGGGGCGACCGTACTTGCTACTTCTGAAATAATTAAGTGAATTTTGTGAGATTATAATTATGGCAATTATGTAGTGGATTATTATTATTATTATTATTATTATTATTATTATTATTATTATCCTACTTTTCCCCTTGTTTGGGATTCAAAGTATTTCACAATCATTAAAACATGGTTTAAAAAAAATCATAGCACGCAAAAGTTATAAAGGAATTCAATCATCATAAAATTAAATCCAAGAAAAAACACAAATCATTTTTTCAAAACCAAATAAAAGTCCAACACATTATACAAGGCTCATGTCCCCTTTTTTAAAAAATCATTTCTCAAAGGCTTGCTGGAATAGAAAGGGTTTTACCTTTTTAGTAAGGACAAGGTTACTAATATGTTACATTGATGGATGGATAGATGGATTACAATGTAATATGTTACATGGATGGATGGATAGAATGTATATCCATCTTCCTCCCAAAATGGGATTCAAGCTGGCTTACAATAATTTAAAAAGGATACAACTAAAACATCAATTACAAAAGTTTTTTGTGTGTATATATATATATATATATATATATATATGTGTGTGTGTGTGTGTGTGTGTGTGTGTGTGTGTGAGTGTATACAAACATACACATATACACATACACACACACCCTGCGTTTGAAAGGCAAAGCAGGTTGCATCAAATTAAAAACAAGTACGAGTAAAACTTATGTGATACAACTTAAGTGAATCTTCAGTGAAGTAAAAACATAAGGACCAACTCTAGTAAAGTTCAACTCAGTTCCAAGAAGAATCGAAAACAAAAAAAGAAAACCTCATGCACAGTTATTTCAAGAAAGCACAGGTTGTGTTCCTTAGTTCCTGTTAAAGTTCCCTCTTCGCTGTAGGCAAGTCCAAAATGTCAGGAGGTTGTTCTTTTCGAAAGGAGAACCCGGCATTTACAGTACAAAAAGCCAGTGGTGCTCAGGTGAAGACAAGAAATCTATTTCTCCCTTCTGAAGCAGAGGAAAAATAAAACCTGATCCCGGCTTCTGAAAATGCCAACTGTGAGTAGGATTGCCAATTTAAGATCATCCCATGCCCTGAAATTTCTTTAAACCTAAGACCTAGGGAAAGCCCCGGACGGTATCATTAAACATTATACACACATTAACTACCAACCACAGCCGCTTACAGCTTGTCATTTACACACACACAAAGAACATATTTTCCCATGTGGAAATTAAGAGAGAATCTTACTTTAAAGGACTGTTCCCAGATCAAGGTAAAAAGGGATTATTGCTTCTCTCCTGTTTAGGGTGGTGTGTGCCTCCAAGTCATTCCCATCTTAAGGTGACCCTAAGACAAACCTATCATGGGGTTTCCTTGGCACGATTTGTTCAGAGGAGCCTTGCCACTGCCTTCCTCTGAGGCTGAGAGCATGTGACTTGTCCAAGGTCACCCAATGGGTTTAATGGCCCAGTTGGGAATCAAACCCTAGTCTCCAGAGTTGTAGTCCAACACTGAGGACCCATTCACATTATGAAAATAACCCAGTGTGAAACCGGATTATTTCCACGATGTTCACATTGGTCTCCGAATGCACCCGGCAGGGTTTGCGGTGTGTGTGTGTGAAAAACCCACTTAACCTGGTGCATTTTGCACCGTGTACATAACTGTGTCTTTTTTTTTAGGGCCAGAGAGATCCAGATCTTCAGTAGTGTGAATGCACTACCAGATCAATCCGGATCGCTGGAATTGTTCCTGGCCATGGATGATGAGAAGCGGTGCCAGTGTGAATGCCAGATAGGGTTAAAATGTCATTGAAGAGATTTGATCGTGGTAAACATAATGGGAACATCAATTCGATATTGCATCACCGCAGAGATCTGCATCTCCTCGGTACAAAAAAGTAAGTGTGAATGCCCTTCAAACAATAAGGAACCTTTAATCAAACCTATTTGCTTCTAGCCAGAACATGGATGCAGAGGAGAGAAGAAGGTGAGCCCTGGCACCACAACAACTTGGAGGAAGTTAACTAACTAAATACAAAGACACCTTGGAGAATCTTTGCAAGTTGCAGCAACAAATGAATTAACCCTTGCAAATTATAGCAAGGTGCTGCTCCCCTATCTGAAACTGGGGATTTGCACCCAGTTCTTTCCTCTTGCTTGGAGCTGAGCCGCACAAAACTGGAGAACTGGTACCTTTGTCTCCTGTCTGGAGATGACCCATGAAAACTGGAGCCTCAAGCATGAGATCTGGGAACCCAAACTGTGAGGGCTCAATAGCTTTTACCTATTGTAAATAAACATAAGCACACCTCTATTTTGTCCATCTCCATCCCTTTCCAAGCAAAAATTCTGTTTTAATCCCACTATTCTGCTCCTTTAAAAGCAGATGCTGAGGGGGATTTGAGCACTGAGCTACATGGTCATATCTTTATTAGCAACACTTGGAACAAAGGCCAATAAACTTTAATGTTTCTTATTTTTTTACTTGTTACTCTATGACTTGTTACATCACTACTGTGCTTGTTTTTTGGACCAGAATGATCAAAATCCCACAAAAAGGATTCTTAAAAAATAATAATTTGAAATATATATAACTTGCTCCCCCAGATAACATACCAACAATATATTAATACTATTTTTCAAAATAAGAATAGATCTGTATGTAGGAGGAGATCTTAAAATGTAATCTCTCTCTCACACACACACACTTCTCCTTTGAATGAATGATTTCTAGTCCTATTCCTTAGAAGTTTAGCTCTTAATCCTTGTATATAGCATATTGTGCCTTTCCTTATGATTCCATTATATTCAGTTTTTTTTTAATGAATAAAATTTCATTAAAGAGGGAAAGGAGCAACAAACATAAATAACATCATTGCCCTATAATCATGCAATGCAATGCACTACATTGTTGCTTCCACTATATTACTTCCAGGGAATGCTTCCTAGACTTCAGTTTAGGGGAAACCATGTCTGATGGCTCCATCATCCAGATTTTGAGGACATGTAAGCCACTGAGATGTATGCGTGCATGTACATGTACCTCTGTGTTGCCTGTCGACGTATGGTGACCCCATGAATTTCATAAGATTTTCTTTTTTTGTTTTGTTTTGTTATTATTTTTATTAAATTTACTAAATTTACAAGCATACATAAATAAAACAGATATTTTTTGCAAAATTAGTAAACATATTAATCATATGAGAAACAGATTCACTTCTACATTATGTATCCAGTTAAATCAAGAGTTAATCAATCAGATATAGAATTTTATACATAATCAAGAAAGAGAAAAGTGAAATTATGAATGTATAAAAATGTCTTTATATCGGTATTCCAAACTATAATTATTTACATTTATATAATTATTTCCAGAAAGAAATAGATTTATGTATTACTATTCCTATAAATTCCAATTACAATTATAAAAGTATTTCATTGCTTTAATACTATTTTTCTCCTTTATATATCCCCTCCCATTTCTTTTTATAATCTTGATCCAATCTCCCTGATATGTACATTGATAAGCAGTCCATTGTAGCTAATTCTTTCACTTTCATTTTCCACATATTTAACGTTGGTGTAGTTTCTGATTTCCAGAATTTTGCGTAAATCAACCTAGCAGCTGTAATCATATATAAAATAATGCTTTTACTATCCTGACTTAGCTTAATGTCAATCGTATCCAAAATATTTAATAAAAATAAATCAGGTTTCAAAGGTATATTAAGCTGCATGGTTTTTCCCATCTCCTTCTGTATTATTTCCCAAAAACCAGATGCTTTTTCACATGACCACCACATGTGGAATAAAGTCCCCACTTCTTTTTGACATTTCCAACATTTATTGTTTCTAATGATATTCATTTTTACCATTCTTAAAGGGGTCATAAGATCATAAGATTTTCTTAGGCAAGGAATACTCAGAGGTGGTTTTCTCAGTTCCCTCCTCTGAAACATAGTCCACAACACTTAGTATTCCTTGGTGGTCTCCCATCCAAGTAATAACCAGGATTGATCCTGCTTAGCTTCCAAGATCAGGCAGAATCTGATGTTGCTAGGGCATTTAGATCTCTCTGTGTGTGTGTTCCTCCAAGGGGCTGAGCAGACAGGCCATGCTAGCACAGGCTGACCCCATGCTATTCTGGCCCCAGTACTCGCCTGGGTTGGCACAGGGATGGACTGGTTTTTATACATCCATACCCACATTGACCTGGGACCCACTACCGGCATGCACTCCTTACCTTGCCATGATGTTGCTGGTACTGAGAGACAAGATCTCTGTGTCTGATGCGGGAACAGGGTGCCAGGTTGCACCCATGTGGCCAGGCACCCCATTTCCACATCAGATACGATGACAGATGGCCATCTGTTGGGGATGCTTTGATTGGGAGTTCCTGCATGGCAGGGGGTTGGACTGGATGGCCCTTGTGGTCTCTTCCAACTCTATGATTCTATGATTCTATGACAGGGGGCTTCTCAGTAAATAGCTGCTGTCTGCACTCCGTGGCAAACAAGGGGTCAAAGTGGCCTGGGGTAAAGACAGTTTACCTTGGTCCACTGGATCTGTGTCCTGTCTAGCAGGATTGATCCCGATCTTGGGCCCAAGATTTTGGCCTGCATCATCTGAACTGGATGACATCAGATGGGGGGAACATGGGCCTTTTGGTCCATGCAGAAAACCTCCCAAGTCATCTGTTGACTTATGGCAATCCCATGAATTTCACAGAATTTTCATAGACAAGGAATCCTCAGAGATGGTTTTGCCAATTCCTTCATCCACAATACCACTGGGTATTCCTTAGTGGCCTCCCATCCAGGTGCTAACTGGTGCTGATCCTGCTTAGCTTCCAAGATCAGAAGGGATCTGGTGCCTTTTATGGTATTTAGGCAGTCCCAGCTGAATAGCAGTGTATAATAAAAAAGAGAGACAGACATGAGATAAACTAGCTTTAGCACACACACTCCAAACCACAGACCTAGCTCCTATTAATGCGAGAATGCATAAAGACTAATCCACAGGGAATTTCCAAGAGATTAATTACTGGCTAGGAAACCTGGCAGCTCTCTGCTGAACAGAGGTCTATTAACCCAAGATGGTACTCAAGTTGAGGGACAAGCCATCCATCCTTCAAGGTAATCGTCCCCCTCCCAGCCCCTCTTAATAATCTGAAGCTTTCCTTCATGTCATCAGCCAAAATTGTCAGCCTCTCTAGCAAAAATGGACTTACATTTATTCACCTAATTCAAACAAAAATCCATCAGTGATACAACCAAAATGCACAATATACTTGTTGCAAGTTTTCGAAGCTCCATTAGCTTCTTCTTCATCAGGCAAGATGTCACAAATAAAAAAGGAGAAAAACAATTGGAGATGTCAGCGAGATGTCTACATGTTGTCTCAGTCTTTAGTTAAGATGGTATATGGTGGGGAGGAGCCACTTTCTCCATGCCTAACTGCAGGGGTAGGCAACCTTTCCCTTTTAAGGGCCGAGGGACTTCAGCTCCCAGAAGCCTCAGCCATGTTGGCCAATAGTCCCATGTTGGCCAATAGCTCCTGGGATTCTGGGAGCTGAAGTCCCTCGGCCCTTAAAGGGGAAAGGTTGCCTACCCCTGCCTTACTGCATGATGTCGTAGCACTTCAGTTCTCTTCCTGGGGGTCATGGTTTTATAAGTGTGTCTTTTGTCAAATGGGATTTTTCCAGCTAGAAAAAAGACATGCTTTTACAACCATTTTTTTCCCCTGAAAACACTGAGGAACCCCATAGTACCCCCTACAATTGGCATATTTTGTTGGGTTTCATAGTAATGGGAAATATCTTTTCTCTGCAATTTTTTTTCAAATATCTGCCAGTTTTCTGTTTTTCTCCATTTGCATTTCCAGTGGATTTTGGCACAAAAAAAAAATATTGGGCTTTCCAAAAACTGTAGTTTATTTTGTATGAAACAGGTTTTCCTTGCACAAAATTACCAATATATTTTGCTCAAATATATATTTGGAAAATGTCAAAAACTGATGAAGGGGAAGAAATTAAACATGCACAAAATTCTGACAGCGAAGAATTTTGAATATATATATTTTTTTTCATTCTTACATACAAGAGTGAAATAAAGATCTTCCCAGTACCATGGAGAACTATTTGCTCCTTTCTTCCTTGTCTAGAAATTCCAATAAACTCCTCCAAGGTGGACTCCCTGAACGACCTCTAAAAACTACTACCTGGTTTTCTGAAATAATTTTTTCAAATGAGAGGGAATCCTTCTTCTTTGGAAGTAGAAGTCTTTTTCTTCCTAAACGAAAGACTACCAGTATTTTTGGTTACCAGGTGCATTAAAATATTCAACGAAACAGTCTGCCAATTCTCTTTATTCAACAGCAGCTAAAAAGTTGAACAGATGATGTGAAATTTTCCATTTCTGAACTATCTAAAGTTTTTCCTAACCATTCTCAAGAATATATCAGGTTCTCAGATTTCCAGAGCTTTATTACATAACCACCAACTGTCCCAAATTGGAAGGAACAGCCCTAATAAATCTTCCATCCCACTTTTTTAGCTACTTTAAAATGTCCTGGTTTCTCTTTCCTCCTCCCACTTCCCCCCTTTATCCTCAGCTTACTAAAACTGCTGCAAAGTGAACTCCAGGGGTCTTGCTCTTCCCAGTAGGCTTAGGCAAAATCAAACTGGTGCAGCCTGTCCCTGTTCTTCCCCATTAATAACTTTTACCATCTTGATCATGCTCTGATCTTGTTTGGCCACACCTGTCACTGTTTTTATATGTGAAATATTAGAAGTTATATTGCTAACATATTTTTTAGTAATGAAGAGCTCTCATTTAATCTAATTTACTCTGACCAAAACAGATTTCTTTTGATGCCTTTGAAAGGGCTAAAGAATCAGGCCATATAAAATTCTAAAACAGCCTGTAGGATCCAGAAATTAATGGATGTGCTTTACTCCACACTATGACTCCTATGACACACTATAGTGGCTTCTACAGTTCCCATAGCTATAAACAAAGTCAAGGGGCATAGCACCCAAGGCCAGCCCAGTTATTTTGACAGAGGCTGCATCCGCACTGCAGAAATAATCCACTTTGACACCACTTTAACTGCTGTGGCTCAATGCTATGGAATACTGGGAACTGTAGCTTATTGTGGCACCAGAGGAGAGATCCAGTGTGGTGTAGTGGTGTGAGTGTTGGACTACAACTCTGGAGAGCAGAGTTTGATTCTCAGCTTGGCCATGAAACCCACTAGCTGACTTTTGGCAAGTCACATGCTCTCAGCTTCAATGGATGGCAATACCCAGTGACATCCCTGTGGGGGTGCAGGCCGCACCGAGTGACAACCCAGAATGGATGGTGACACCTCAGATTGCCATCACTTCTTGGGCCCGCGCAGGTGCCATTCCGTGCTTTGGGGAGAGGCTCTGTGCCTCGGAGGGGGTCCTCCAAGGCTCGTGGGGTCTCTGGCCCGGGCAGGCTCCTGTTTCCCCAGTCCCAGAAGTCCTGCCCAGAGGTTCCACCCCTCAATAGCCACAGTGCGGGATCCCCAATGGCAATACCAACCTCCTCTGAACAAATCTTGCCAAGAAAGAGCTATGAGAGGGTTGCCTTAGGGTCACCATAAATCTGAAATACTTGAAGGCACACAGGAAAAACAACAACGTGGCACCATAGCATTGAGCCAAAATATTTTTATCATATACTATGTCAGGTTAGGGGGGAATGTGATGTCTGCATATAGAAAAAATATTAAGTACCACTAGCTTAATTCATTTGTTGGTGCAATTGTTGTATCAAGGTCACCCTCTGCTCTGTATCCATCATCTGCATGGAAGCAAGTAGGCTAAATCAAAGGTTCTCCTTTCATCTCTCTAAATACGCTAGAAAGAATAGTCCCATTGTTTCAATTTGCTCTGGGAACAGCCCCTTTAACTAAGGGGCTATTCCTCTTAAAATGTTCCGGGAGCTGCCCTGAGTATTCTGCCCTGGAGCTGCCCCAACATCCTCCTGTTGTGGACTCTCTCTTGGCACTCTCTGTTGTGACACTGGGTGGCTGTTTGCACGTGTGTCCCACTGTGCCACCTGGCATCACTGCTAACATGGCAAATAGCTTGCTCTGAGATCAGAACAAGGTACCCAGCATCGATCACATAGCTGGGCACCTCATTATGACCTCAAAGTGACTTGTCACAGTGGCAGTGCCACCAGAGATACAGCAAGACATGTGTGTGAACAGCCATCTGGCATCACAACAGAGGAGTGAGTTTTTAAGAAATGTTTTAAGGGTGGGCATAAGGCAGGTTCGGTGCTGAACTGGCCAGACAATTGTCTGGACAGTTCACACCAGAACCAGGGATTGGGCCCTGTGTCATCCAGAACCAAGGATTGGGTCCTGCATCATCTGAACTTGTCACTATGGGAAAGGGGAGAGGATGTTTTATTTGGCCTATGCAGAGAGGGCTATGACTTTTTTCTTGATTTCCAAACAGGAAAATGTGTGTGTGTGTGTGTGTGTGTGTGTGTGTGTGTGTCTCTCTCTCTCTCTCTATCTGAATCTGAATGACAAGCTGTGAACAACTCTGGTTAGTACTTAATGCATAATGTGCAATGACAACATCAGTGGCCAAGGCTAGGTTTCAGGTTTTGGCCTTCCAGCTAGGGCTGATGGAAGCTGTAGTCCAAAACATCTGGAGGGGTGAATGAGTCCCACCTTGCTTTTAGCTTGCTCTCCCTGCCATTAGAGAGGGTTTTTAAAAAATACTTTGTACTCTATGAAATGCTGAACTCCTTCTAATTTCTAAACTTGTATTTTCCCCATCTTTTCTCAGTTCAGCTCAAATCCTAGCCAGAGCTTGGAAGTTACTTTTTTGGATTGCAGCTCAGGTAACCCGTGAATTGCGATGCAAAAATGATCACTTTTTCAAGCTCTTTTCCTACTAGGTTTCTAAACCTCGAAACTCACCAGGCCTGTTCTGGTTGGACATGCTCAGCATATTATAGATGCCCAGAACTTAAGGCATGGGAAATCTCTGGATGTTGTTGGGTGAGCTGTGGGAATAATAATTGGCTCAATCCTTGTTTTGCTGCACCTCAGCAGAATGTGTAAGCATTTTGCTTGAGATCTGAACCAAGCCTTTCCACACACAATCTGGTGTGTTTGTGATCTGAATACAGATCACGAGGCAGTGGTACCATAAGGCACCAGTTCCTATGTGTGTTTTCGGATGCTGGGCTAACTCATACAAAACACACACACAACACACAAATGAATGCCTGCAATGTACTGGTTCCATCCATCCTGGATCTAGGCACCCTGGCACAACCTGAAGCCAAAAGGGTCTGTCAACATTTTGGGACAAGAGCCAGACTGGCCAGATGCCCTCTAAAATGTGCCATCCACTTTGACAAAAAAAAAATAAAGCCTGTAATAGCCTGCCCTTGTCTCGAGATCATCTGGGAAGGTCCTGCTCTCTGCCCTGCCATCTTCACAGGAACGTCTGGTGGGAACACAGGAGACGGGGTCATCAGGAGTCTTCCCTGGCATGTGGGCACCAAACCAGTGTGTCATTTTAGATGCTGTCTCTCACTGGGGCTTAGACTACAGGTGGCCCTCCAAATCTTGCAAATATATTTTAAAAATATAAATGCCAAAAAGCAAACTACTATTTGGCCATTTTATATAAGGGACACCATTTTACTATGCCACTATATTTAATAGGACTTGAGTATCCACAGATTTTGGTATTGACAGGGAGTCCTGAAACTAAACCCCGACAGATACCAAGGACCCACCACAAAGGAAGGCTTACTTGCAGTGGAAGACTTTGGATAGACTGCAGCTCTCCAGTTTTTCTGGTGTGTGTGGGGGGGGGGGTCTCTATCCCAGCAGCACTTGGAAATGGCAGGTATTAAACCTGGGATTTTCTACAAGGAAAGAAGGTGCAAATGCAGAAGCCGAAAGTGACAAGCTATAAATCCGACCCCTGACCACCACCAACAGAAATGGCTGATCCAAACAAAAGTAGGAGCAAGACTGGTTCCAGTACGTTCACAGCTCCCTCCGATTTGGCTAATTCTCTTGCGTAAGCCACAATAAAGAAAATTATTTTTCCTCTCTTGTTCTCCTTCCCAAATATGCACACACAACCTCCCTGCATGCCTGGCCACTGATACTTTCAGAACTGGTCTTTCCTTCATCGCCAAGGGAGAACTCTGCATAGCTGGCAGCCTTCTGAAACCTCAAAGATTATAGCGGGCTGCCTCAAGTTGCTAAAGTCTGTCATTTAGAAAAATACCCTGCTGCTTTACTTCCAGAAAAGGACTGGCCTTGACTTCTCCAGCGGAGGTGGAGGCAGGGGGAAGGAGAGGCTAGATGACAGACGTTAAGTTTGGTTCAGTTTGCAACAGAAAATGCTAAATTCTCAGTGAGGTGAGGACAGGAGCTGAAGCAGAATCCCTCCAGGCAGCAGTTATGCACTAAGAACGATGTGTTCCCCTATGGAAAACTTTCCTGATAGAAAATTATCAGGGACATGGACAGGGTTGAAGGGGGGCTCAAGACCCACCATACTAGACTGCAGGAGGCTGAGGCCTCTGAATTGATCAGGCAAATGGACGACCAAGACTCCCGTGTAGCAGAATAAGTCACCATTTGGTTTGCTTTTTAACAAGCTGTCTGTATCTTTGCTATGCAGTAGCTTCACAAACCTTCATCTGGAAAGAAGTGAATAATTTTAGGAATCTTCTTCCTGGTGCAAAAAAAAAAGTCTACCAAAAATTGTACAGTTTTCAAAGACTATTTGCAATTCAGGACATGCACTGTGCAAAATTCACACATGGTGGTTCTGCACTGAAAACACCATTTTCTGCTCAGAAAATAATGTTTGCACAACAAGCAGCATTAGGTGTGCAAAACAACCACATGGGATAATCTGCATAGAAGAAGTTTGCAAATGCAGCGCTTTCAGCACAGGAAAGAGCATTTTCTGTGCAGAAAATATTACTGCAAATAAATACTATTTTTTGCACAAAACGGCTGTTTCCTGTGCAGAAAAGACTGTTTTCTGCACAATACAACTGCATGTGTATTTTGTACAGATTAAATCCCAAACTGCAGAGATCCTCATCAGTCCACATATTTCTCATCATTTTCAACTGTTCTCAAATATAGTCGGACCTTCATATTTGCAGGGGATCTGATCCAGAGCCCCTCCTTGCAAATACCAAAATCTGTGTATGCTCAAGTCCTGTTTTTTCTTAATGGTGCTACAGAGCATGCATGGCCACTAACGCAGCCACATGCACGCACTGCCATTAAGAAAAATGAGGGCTTGCTGTCCATGGATGGCTAAATCTGTGGATGGCAAATCAATCGATACGGAGGGCAGACTGTATTCTTTCCATCCCTGCAATGTACAGGTGGATTACATGGGTGGAAGGGGACCTCTCCACCTATTCACGAGACTTCACAGACCAGCAGCTTCATCACACATATGACTTCAATGGAAGTAATAGTCCCATTATAGCAGGGGCCGGCAACCTACGGTGTTTTCCAAAATGGCAGCCGCGACATGCGCGGAGGCGGCTGCAGCAGCATGCGCAGTGGTGGCGGCGGTGGCAGCATGCGCGGGGGGTTGTGCGTGGTGGTAGGGGTTGCGCGCGCATGAACGCGCACTGCCATTCCCCCCCCCAGGCCTGCCGGAAGGGACAACTTCGGGGGATCGGCCCCCAGCTCAAAAAGGTTGCCTACCCCTGCACTATAGTCTTGTCAGGCCTCATCTGCACACCACATTTTGTTTTAAAATAAGTTTATTAAATGACAGAAATAGAAAAAAAGGACAAATAAAGGACAAATCAGCACACCACATTTTAAGAAGGATCTAGACAAGTTAAATAAAATAAAATGAATGCAAGATCTAATGCAGTGGTCCCCAACCTTTTTATTGCCGTGGACCGGTCAACGTTTGATAATTTTTCCGCGGCCCACTGGGGGGGGTTGCGCATTGATTATTAAATCAAAACAATCTCAAATATAATTTAATTGTATTTAAACATGGCATCAAAATAAAATACAGTTACAACAAAATTAACTTAATTTAACATTTTAACTCTCTGGATTCTAGTGACTAATACACTAAATCAATGAGAACCCTGAGCTTGTTTCTCTGCAACGAGACGGTTCCATCTGGGGATAATAGGAGACAATGACACCCGAAGACGCAGTAGCACAGAAGACGCAATAGCAGGGCGGCCCGGTACCATTTGTTCTGTGGACCGGGACCGGGCCATGGACCGGGGGTTGTGGACCACTGATCTAATGCAAGGAAAACCGACTTCTGCCCAAACCAGAGCTGCAGGAGTGCCAGGTGAAAGTAGTAATCATTTCTTGGGAAATGTATTCTGAATGGCCTCCAGTATAGCAGCACCACATAGAATCTGGGCAATTGCTTAGCTCTGAAACATTTTCAGGGCTGGAACAGCAAGGTGCCCCTCAATAGTGTTGTAAAATCTAAGTGTTGCACCAATAGATCTCGGGTCTTTGCTCTGGTAGCTTCTATATGGGACTTCCAAGAAAGGTTTTCTGTAAAATTAATACTAAACTACTTAAATTCCCAACATTGTTCAATCTAGTGACCGCTGACAGACCATCAAAAATATGAATGTCTTTTTTCAAACACCATCCCATTTGTTTTAGTATAATTAATATTCAGGTTTTCTTTAGAACAAAATACACTGAGCTTAGAATGCAGCCTTCTCAGACCTATGCAAGTAAGTGAAATTAAAACCATATCCTCCACATATAAAAGTACAGAAATCTTCTTTGACTCAACTCAGGATGGAAAATATTCTGGGCCAGACAATGCTGGAATTATGTTGTTCAGGTATAAAGAAAAGAATGATGGTGCCAACAGACATTCTTGTTTTACTCCTTTATTCGTGGGGATAGGATCAGTTAATGAGATGGAAATGCCAGCTCTTCTTCTAGCAATCATATTAAAATAAAGTTCCTTGATTAGAAATTATAGGTGATATTAGTATTGACCAAATTATGCCACAACAAATTTCTATCAATCAAATCAAAAGCTTTGATTGATAGAAATCTGTTGTGGGGTCACACAGTATATATACCCCACTCACTTCCATGCCAGCATTCTCTGAAAATGCCAGCCACAGATGCAGGTGAAAGTCAGGGGTAAACTCTTCCAGAACATGGCCACATAGCCCCAAAAACCCACACAAAAAAAAACTATAAATCAAAAGCTGCTGTGAGGCAACAAAAGCAACAAATAAATGTTTGATAGGACCAGCAATTCCTTCTTGGATGAAAAAATAAAGAGTCAAACAATGATAAATAGTGCTCTGCCCTTTCTTAAAGCCAGCCTTTTAGGCTGAACTATATGATTAGCAGATTCCCAATCCTCCAGTTGGTTTAACAGATATTTACTACATAAATTAGCATAAATATCTTTAATTCAAAAGACAAGTTTCATGAATACATTTTTGACCATGGTGGTTAACTGGACATTTCAAAATGGTACAGACTTGATAAATTTGACCATCAAACAGATGTTTACCTAGTAAAGCTCACATTTCTAAAATTCATGCAAGTTTTTACAGCCCTTCATTTTCAAATTATGCCTAAGCTATACAGTGGGCCCTTGGTGTCCACTAGGGTTTGGTTCCAGAAACCCACATGGATACCAAAATCCATGGATGCTTAAGTCCCATTAAATACAATGGTGAAGCAAAATAGTGTCCTTTATATAAAATAGCAAAATCAAGGTTTGGTTTTTGTAATGTATATCTTTTTGGAATATTTCCAAGCCATGGATAGTTGAATCTGTGCATATAGAATCCATGGATATGGAGGGTTTACTGTAATTGATGGTAGATATTCTCATCCCCCTTTGGTCCTCCATTTCTGTATTTGTGAGGCTCCAGAAATTGAGGAATCCCATTATTTATTGTTTTTTGTTCATTATATTCTGAACCAAGAATGGGACCTATTTTTTTCTTATCTACATTCTATTACTGTTTCAGAAAACATTTTTTATCTCCTGTCTGACAGTGACACTATGGTAACTCTCAAGCCTTCTCTTTTTGCCCTAGAAACAATGAAAATTTAGGCAAATTTATTGCTGATTGCTGGGGATGCTCTTACCTAATTACAGTATTGTTGGTTTTATTCGGTGTGTTTTAATTGTATTTAATTAATTTTTTTTAACAAGCAAGATCTATATGCTATTAATTTTATGTAGTACTTTTATATTGCACTTACTTATTTAGTATGAAAACGGCTTATGGTATAAGCATTAATAAATTACTACTACTAGAGAAGTTGGAGCGGGTTCAGAGAAGGGCAACAACGATGGCAAGAGGAATGGAGAACAAAACATATGAGGAAAGGTTGAGGGAGTTGGGTAGGTTCAGCCTGGTAAAGAGACAACTGAGGAGAGATGTGATTGACTCTTAAAAAATATAACAGAGAGGAGGGGGGCAGGTTTTTCTCTGCTTCCCTAAAGAGTAGGACCAGGTCTAATGGTTTTAAATTAAAGAAACCTTGGAGCCTTATCACATGAGAAAAGAAAGGTGAAATGGAGTGGGAGAGTATCAGCTTTCTCCATGCCTCTCTGCATGCTGTCGTAGCACTTTCATTCTCCTTCCTGAGGGAGATGGTTGTAAAAGCATGCCTTTTGTCTAATGGGTTTTCCAGCGTGACAGAAGACGCGCTTTTACTATCGTCTACCTTGAGAAGAGCAACGGCAGTGCTATGACAGCATGAGGAGGAGGCACAGAGAAAGCTGTTACACTTCTGCTCCATTTCAGCTTTCTTTTCTCATGCAATAAGGCATTTAGAAAGAAAATATCTTGACGGTAAGAGCAGGTCAGCAATAGCACCAATTACTTAGGGCAGGGGTTCCCAACCTTTTTGACTTGTGGAGCCCTTTTTAGAATCAATTTCTATGGCAGAGCCCCTAAGAGGACTACCTAATGTCTTACAAGTTAATGGTGTTTAGGAGTAGTGTTACTTTTTGTTTCTTATTATTTAATTTTATTCAATTTTTATTTATTCCATTTTCCTAGAGCAGCCACAGAGCACCTGGGAAGTGCACACAAAGCCCTAAGGGCTCCTCGGAGCATAGGTTGGGAACTGCTGTTCTAGGGAAATGGTGGGGGTCTCTTTCTCTGGATGTCTCCAAAAAGAGGATAGACAGCTACCTGCTGGGGATGCTCTACCTGGAGATCCTGCATTGAGTGGAGCATCAGACCAGATGGCCCATGAGGCCCCTTCCAACTCTAGGATTCTATAATTCTATGACTTTTTATTTAAAAATGATGTTGTTCATCTTCTCCCACAAGGTTATATCTACAATGGGCATGTCTTGGTTGTAATTTGTCAATACACGATATGAGAATTCTTGAATGGCTTGCAGCTCTGATCCCCAGGATTGTTTTCCTCTAAACATTTTATTTAAGGATCATGGTTTGATCTCTTTTAATCACTGTATGGCTGCACAATATCCATCAAAACGGAAAGGAAAAAAATCTTTCTGTCTGTCTTTTCCCATTAAGCGTATTTCAAGATAAAACCTAATTCAGCAAGAAGAGTAGGAATTTGGACAGTGCACCTCCCATGAAGGAAATGCAGAAATCTATCTTTTTTTCACAGTGATAAAAACACAATTGTAAAAAAATACCAGTCTTAAACGATACCCAACACTCTGCAGCAGGTCATGCTGCTATTCTTGAGCCAAGCAACTTTTAACACATTCTCCTCCTTCAGAGAATGTATATTTATCTCAAAATACTCTACAGTAGAAAGGAAGACACAGCAGTCACTTTGCATTTTGTGGCCATGCAATTAAAGGCATACCTCCGTTACCAAATACTCTGGTGAAGAAGCTCTTTTTTACAAAACGAGACTAGACTAGACTAGACTTCATCCTGGATGGATTTAATGAAGTCAAAAGTCAGGAGATTCAGACTGATAAAAATAATATTTTCTTTCACATAGTTTCAGCTGTGGAATCCACTATCACAAGGGCACCAACCTTGATGAAATCGGAAGGGGATAAATTGATGGAAGATAACATACCCTCCAACTGCCCCAATTTGGCAGCGACAGCGCCAAACAGTCCCCTGAGCCCTGCTTTTTCAGCTGCTTTTAAAAGTCCTGTTTTCTCTCCCCTCCTCCCACTTTCCCCCTTTGTTCTCAGTATAATTACAAAATCCTAGAATCCTAGAATTGGCAGAGACCCTCCCTCCAGGGCCACTCAATCCAACCCCATTCTGTCATGCAGGAACTCACAATCAAAGCACTCCCAACAGATGGCCATCCAGCCTATGTTTAAAGACCTCCAAAGAAGGAGACTCCATCACTTTTTGAGGGAGTGTGTTTCTCTGTCAAACAGCTCTTATTGTTTGGAAGTTCTTCCTAATGTTTAGGTGGAATCTCTTTTCTTGTAGTTTGCATCCACTGGTTTGCGTCCTAATCTCTGGAGCAGCAGAAAACAAGCTTGCTCCAACCTCATATGACCTCCCTTCAAATACATCATGTTGCCTCTTAACCTTCTCTTCTCCAGAATAAACATAGCCAGATTCCTAAGGTGCTCCTCATAGGAGTTTATCACCGGGGAGGGGGGGATTGGAAGTATAAACGGTGATTAACTCATGATTAACCCACAATTGTGTGAATGGTTTTCACACGACGTCAGCGCTGTTATCCCGTGCAGAATCTGTGATCAACCTACACTTGTGTGCAATTGCACGAATGGTTTTCACACAATACACAAAAACTGGAATGGGAATACACAAAAATCGGTGGCAGAACATTTCAATCTTCCTGGGCACTCCATCTCAGACCTCAGAACAGCAGTCCTTGAACAAAAGGACTATAAAGGTAGATTGGAGAGGGGGAAAACAGCAGAATTTGAATTTAACCATAAACTAGTCCCTCAGCAATGGCTTGAACAAAGACAATAGGTTCCTTACTCACAACACATACCTCAACACTATCTGACCCCATCCTCATAGGGGTGCCCTACATTCATCTATTCCTCTCACCATAGGCTAGTCCCATCACAAAACTGGATCTGCCAGTTCATCCCCATGCACAAAGACTAGTTTCCTATGTCTTTTTGCACTTTGTGCATTAAGACTGGACCTTCATTTCCATAAGCAAAGGATTTGTAATTTGAATTGACATCCTCACATATATATGTCTGTGCCTGGCCTCCACTCCACCAAAGGCATCTGAGGAAGTAGACTGAAGTCTACGGAAGCTCATGCTGCCAATTTCTTTCTTTCAGTTAGTCTCAAAGGTGCTACAAGATCTCTCTACATACTAATCAAATGTGGAGAATCGACTATATTTGTTTATGATTTGTGATATTTTATGTGCTTAATGAAAATTTATTAAAAGAAATGAGTCCAAAGTGCATGAGTAGTTTGCACTTAACTAACTTCAGTAAGAGGGAGTGTACTTCCCTGTACACTTGGGCAAAAGCAAACTGCTGCAGCCTCTTCTAGCTTGTCTGTTCTTCCTCATTCATACCTTTTGCCTTCTGGCCCACACTGATGTTGCTTGGCCACATGTGCCCTAGTTTTCATCTATGAAATGTTGGCTAGTATGAGATAAGGTTATCAATGGCTTCTAGCCACAACTGGCTATCCATTATCTTCAGCATTAGAAGTAGCATTCCTCTGTGTATCTGTTGCTGGGGAGTACCAGGCGGAGGCTGCAGCAGCACTTGTGTCCTGGGGCAATTCCACATTACACAATGTCAGCGGCGTCACTGGAAGGGGGTGATACCCGGTCAGTTCCCAGGCCTCCCTGGGCCCTGCAGCTGATCCCCGGGGGCACGGTGGGGCCAAAAAACCCCTTCCCTGGCCCGCAGCTGCTCCTTGGGGGTACAGTGGGGCCGAAAG
>CM034713.1:4544460-4560069 GCA_020142125.1 Phrynosoma platyrhinos
AAAAAACCATTATTCTTTTTACCTAAGAGAACACCCCCAGTGCAATCTATAGTCAACATCTGCCACAAGTTGCACCATACTCCTGGAACTGCCTCCCTAAACATCTGCAGACTATCTCTTCTCTTGCTAGTTTTAAAACCGAATCAAAGACTTTCTTATTCTCTGAAACATCTGGAACTTAATTCTAATAATAATAATAATAATAATAATAATAATAATAATTTATATACCGCCCTGTGGCAAACCAATCCGGGCGGTGAACAACAATAAAATACATACAGCTTAAAACAATATAATTCCCCCCTCCCCCCCTTAAAAAGTTATTAAATCAAACTCAATTAAAACGATTACAATTAAAACATTAACAATTTAAAATAAAAAATAAAAAATAAATACAAACCAACAACCCCTGCTACTTCAGGTTCTAAAAGGGGGTTATAAAACATTCATAAAAGGGAAGGTCGCAAAATCCCGAGGCCGGGTGATTTAATCTGGAAAGGCCTGCCGGAAGAGATCCGTCTTGACAGCCTTTTTAAAGCTTATTATTTTATAACATAGATTTGTCATATGTATTGCCGGTTTTTACACTTTTGTATTTTAATTGTATAATTTGCTGAATTATTATATAGTTTTATGCTTTTATGATTTTTAGATTGTATGCCATTGTCAGGTTTTAATGTTGAATTGATGATGTCTGTAAAGTGCCATGTAAATTTTATGGTGCTATGCAGTTGCCCCTCCGTTTTCACTGACTTCAAGTCCGCCCCCCAGCCAGTTTGCAGGTGGCAAACAGAAGGGGATAAAAAGGGGCACATACCCCCATTCAAGCCTATGGGCTTCAAATGTGTGGTTTTCCATTTTCATGGAGGGTATCCGGATCGGATCCCCCACAAAAACAGAGGGGCAACTGTATAAATAAATAAAGAAGAAGAAGAAGAAGAAGAAGATCATAGTATCATGCTGGAGGACCCACAAATGCCTAGAGGAGTGTTTTCTCCAGGAACTCCTAGGTTCTCCATCACAACTCTATGCTCATCCTCGGGCAGAGTTGCGCTGGAGTACCTTGAGATTCCTAGAGAGGACATATTAATCAAAACTGCAAATAATCAAATCCATAAAAGTCAAAGCCACAAATATAGAGGGCCAATTGCGTAACACAGTTCTGCTACTGGCACTTCCACCTGTATCCAAGGCCTTAAAAATTCTCAATGTATGTACCAGAGACTGAAAATATCATTTGATTAAGGTCTAGTCTTTTCGGCTTTGTTTTGTTTATGGGCATCTGGAAATTTCTGGACATTTGGAATTTTCTATACAAGGCATGCTTCAATTTTATTACTTCCTGAGGACTAGAAACTTTTTTTAAAAAAAAGTATGAATTTTCACATAGCATTACCTCAGACGTCATGCCATATGTTGCTCCCAGCTGCTGTACCATGTTGTGCCTATCACATTGCCTCAGTTACGATGAGACATCTTAGATTTGTTTTTTTATTTGTAAAAGCTGCTCATTTTACCTCTCCAGATTCATAAAATCTGGCCTGCAAAATATTTGTAAACTTCCTCGATCTCCATCTCCATTTTCATCTCCCTCTCTCTGACACACACACAGAGCTAATACAGGACAGCAGGAAAATTTTCACCCAAATTTTGGGTATTCTTCAAAAATAAAGGTCTCTCTTGACATGTGAAGAAGGAATTGTTTGATACTGACTTATAGTATATTTATATTAATTAAAGTCAAGATGGTAGTTACTTGTCAGTAGTTGTTTGAGCATTTGACTATATGACTCTGGAGACCAGGCTGTAAATCCCTACTCAGCCATGGAAACCCATTAGGTGACTTCGAGCAAGTCACACTCTTTCAGCATCAGAGGAAGACCATGGCAAAAAAACAACAACAACTCAAACAAGAAAACCCCATGATAGGTTTGCCACAAGCCAGAAACTACCTGAAGCCACACAACAACAAATTTGATTAATATAATTTTGTATTACAATAAGCTAAAGCTTATAAGCCTGCAAGCAGTCCCATTTTTGAATCAAGGCCAAACCAGTCAAATAAATGGTACATATGCAGCTAAACAGAAGAGAAACATTTCTGGGGAACTAAATTATTTGAGAATGAGGGGGTCTACAACTGCTCTATCCCCCCTCCCAAAAAAAACCCACCACTGGCCAGAGTTTCCAGATTGAAAACTGGAGAGGGCTCCTATTTTTATATCTTTAATAGCTATCTAGAAAAATTTCAGCAGATATGGCTTGTCCAATACCTGCTGAAGCGACACCTGCCCAAATCCCTTTTTCTCCTTGTTGTTATCTGCTGTCAAGTTGACTTCGATTTATGGACCATGGTTTCCTTGGCTGAATCAATCCACCCGTAAAACAGTCTTCATTTTTTTCCTAGTGTCTTCCTACTCTATTATATTTTCTAATGAGTCACATTTTCTCATGATATGTTCAATGTGGGACAGCCTCAATTGAGTCATCTTGGCTTCTAGGGAGAATTCGGGCTTCATTTGTTCTCAGATCCATTCATTTGTCTTTGTGGAAGTCCGTGGTATATGTAGAACCCAGCACCTGATTTAGATGAATTGATTCTGTTCCTGCCCACTTTCCAGCTTTCACAACCTTGCATAGAAATGATCCCTCTTCTTATAGTGTGCCTTCAAGTCGTTTCTGACTTATGGCGACCCCAAGGAGACTCTATCATAGGGTTTTCTTGGCAAGATTTGTTCAGAGGAGGACTGCCATCACCTTCCCCTGAGGCTGAGAACATGTACTGCTCAAGGTCACCCAGTGGGTTTCATGACTGAGCTGGGAATCAAACCCTAGACTCCACAGTCATAGTCCAATACTCAACCATGATGCCACACCTTCCAAACACAAGTTTGGCCACTAATCCTGAAAAACACCAAAATCAAGACCCTGAGGCCTTGACAGAACAATAACACAACAACAGAACAATACACAGATTAACATTTCTTCTTAACCAACAGTATATATACCCAACTTTCTTCTATGCCAGCATTCTCTGAAGATGCCAGCCACAGCTGCTGGTGAAACATCAAGAATAAACTCTTCCAGAACACGGCCTCATAGCCCAAAAACCCCACAAAAAACTATGTATGCTGGCCGTGAAAGCCTTCACATAACCAACAATGCCTCTCAGATCCAATACAATGAAGTATATTGAGCTGATGCTTCCTGTCTATCTCAATAAGAAATCTCAACTGATATGACAACAATGATAACAGGGTATCTTTCCAAAAAGCAACATGTGATGAAAGGGGAGAGAGAAGACTGGCATTTTTGTTTGCATAAATGATAAACTTGTACCAAGTCCCACAAACTTAGAGTGATCTTGGTTTATCCTTCATGGCCTTACTTTTTCAGCTAATGTGTCCATCAGCATGATGTTCCAGACCCAATTTAACCAATTCTAACACACAAACACCCTCTAGCACCATACCATGGGAGTCAACTCAACAAACAATCTAACACCACTACACTGAAATTAACTCTAAGAATGCCAGTTATTACCAAGGTCAGGTAAAAAATATATATAAATTATCATCAAAACTTGTAAAAATTACATTTTATACTTCAAGTCCCAGAATCCCCAGTCACAGGCCATGCTGGCTAGGGATTCTTGGAGCTGAAATCTTAGGGAGGCAGAAGCTGAGAACCATTGCTCTACCAGACAAAGTGATGGTTTCAGGTTGTAACTGACTGACTATAACCAGGACTGCAAGGGAGAAATTACATACCGGTAAATATAGAGCTGGAAGGGAGTCTCATGGGCCATTGAGTTCAGCTCCCTGCTCAATGCAAGATCTGCAGCTACAACATCCCCAGGAAGTACCATAGCTGTCCAGCCTCTTTTTGAAGAAATCCAGAAAAAAGACACACACACCCCCAACAAAGGGGGGGGGGGTGGTCCTTGAACAGATCAAGCCTGAAATCTCCTGGGAAGTCAAGATGATCAAATTGAGATTATCGTACTATGGCCACATTATGAGAAGGCATGGGTCACTAGAAAAGAAAATAATGCTAGGAAAGGTAGAGAGCAGAAGAATTCTGTGCTAAGGAACTCTGATCTATTCCCCTAAACTATAATCTTAACAATACACAAATTGAGGATTAAATCAGGATACACTGGGATTGGAAATTAAAGGGAATGAATGAGTGCTAATAGATAATACTCAGCTCCTCATCAAACTACAAATCTCAGGATCCCCCAGAATGAAGCCACAACAGTTGAAGTGGTATCAGACTACCATACTAGTTTAATACAGAAACACTCAGGAGTCATACCTTGCCTAGGAAAACCCTATGAAATTAATGGGGTCACCATACGTTGATAGGCAACTTGAAGGCACATACACACACACAAAGGCAATCAGTGGCAATGTGCCAATTTTAAAAATTAAAAAATGTAACAACCTGTGTGTCCCTCTTATTTGAAGGAGACTCACAAAGTCTGCACCTGCACTGCAAAAATAATCCAGCTGGATACCACTTTAACTGCCATGGCTCAACGCTATGGAATTCTGGAAATTCTAGTTTGTTGTGGAACCAGAGCTGTCTGACAGAGAAGGCTAAATGTCTCACAAAACTACAGTCCCCAGAATTCCATAGCACTGAACCATGGCTGTTAAAGCAAAGTTAAACTGGATTATTTCTGCAGTGCAGATGCAGCCAAGATAGGGCCGAAGCACCTATCCATAGGAGTGTAACAACAAGCAGAGGCAAAATAAGGACATTGCCCCCCCCCCCGAAAAATGAAATTTTCCTTCAGACCCCACATTTCTAGTGTTGCAGAGAATGAGATGCTGAAAACCATTCACATCTAGAATTCTTCTATTTGCCGTGATTGCTTTCCCTCAATAGCCTTTGCTTAGCCCTTTTCGTTCTCAATTTCTAAATGTTCAGCTGAGGTTTTAAGTTACTGCAATGATATACATTTGGAGACTGAAGGGGGAAAATCATTTGTAGAGGCAGAATTCTTATGGGGAAGGAGGGCAATGCCCACATTTTACCTCTCCTCCATAGCTATATCCCTGCCTTGAAGTCAAGGAGCAGCTCCTCGGAATAAGTGTGGAGTTCAGTGCATCCCTTGTCTCAGATTATCTGCTGCAAATACATGTCAATACACAGTCATTAAGGGAGAACAGACATAGCATCATCTGCCAATTTTGTATGTATGTGTGTATTTAATGTACACCACAGGAATCTCCCAACAGACAACTTTGCAATTAGATGTCTATTGAGAAAGCTGGGTCTTATCATCTCCTTGGAAGCTGCCTGCTGAACTGACTGTACACTCAACATGGATCTATCCTATAAATAAGCAAATTCTAAAATTCTTCACACTCCAGTAATGCACATTTTCCTGGAAGTGATGGGGATTATACATCTGATTTATGGCCACCATTTACCCCTGCACCTAAAAACCATATCCTGCCATGGTCCCAATTTGGCAGGGAGAGTCCCAATTGATCCTCTGTCATCCCACTTTTCCAGCTGCTTTAAAAATGTCCTGGTTTCTCTCTCTTCCTCCCACGTTCCCCTTCATCCTCAGCTTACTTCAACTGCTGCAAACTGAGTTCAAAATGCAAAAGTACTTTGCACCCAAGTAACTCAGCAGAGGATGTGAAAAGGAGGAGGCAGAATCTTGCCCTTCGAAGAAGGCTCAGGCCAAAGCAAACTGTTGCAGCCTCTCCCAGCTTGTATATTCTTTCTCATGAATAACTTTTGCCCTCTTGGCCACTCTGACATTCCTTACTCATATATGCCCCGGTTTTCATTTGTGAAATGCTGGTGGGTATGGAAAACTCTGCAGCTGGACACAACGACACCAATTTTAATACATCCTTAGCCATCAAACCAAGCTGGAAACTTTGTCCAGAGTTCTTACCCTGTCATTAAGCTATCTGGTGCATCCACAAATCCCAACCTGGTTATCCAAAGGAACACTTTGCTATCACTTTCCTCCACAATCCACCACACACACATCAGCATCCTTTCACTCACATATACTACTCTCCAAAAACCCATGTGCTCCCAATACCAGCCTTTAGGATCTGGCCCACAGGTCCACATACCCCTCTAGTATTTGTTTAATAAAAATATTTATATACTGCCTTGTTAAGGTTGCTAGATGAAAACTGGAGAGGGCTTCTGCACCTTTAACAACAGAGTAAAGTGTAGTGTAGTGGTTTGAGTGTTGGATTACAACTCTGGAGACCAGGGTTCAATTCCCAGCTTAATCATTGGCAAGTCACATGCTCTCAGCCTCCAGGGAAGGCAATGGCAAACCTCCTCTGGACAAATCTTGCCAAAAAGACCCCATGATAGGTTCACCTTATGGTCACCATAAATTGGACATGACCTAAAGGCACACAACAACAAGAAGAAGAGGAATTCCTGCAGGTGAAGCTTGTCATGTGCCTGAGGCTCATTCCCACTACACTAAGGGTGGGCAAAGTTTGGCCCAGGTGTGACCTATGGGTCTCCACAGGGCTAGAAACAATGGAAACAAAATATTTTTTTGCTCCAACATATCCCACTTCGTCAGCAGTCTAGCTGATGCATTCTGAATTTGCTGAAGTCTCCAGTTTTCAAGGGCAGCCCCAGGTAGAGTGTGTTACAATAATCCAACCAGGATATAATCAAGGCATGTGTCAGGTCTGACGTATCAAGGAATGGACGGAGCTGCCACACTAGTTTTAGATGTTGAAATGCATTTCTAGCCACCACCAAAACCTATGTAGCTCAGAAATGAATCCAAGCAATGAACTTGAGATTTCAGGAGGAGTATAATCCTGTCCAGCACAGGTTGAATCCCTGTTTCGTGATTAGCCTTCTGACTGACCAGGAGAAGCTCTGTTTTGTCTGGATTAAGTTTCAATTAGTTTGCCTTCATCCAGTCCATTACTGACAACAGACACTGGTTTATCACCAAGACAGTTTCCATTAGATGGAAAGTTGGGATAGAGTTGAGTATCATCTGCACATTGGTGAAAAGGAACCCCAAATTTCCAGATGACTTCTCCCAGAGGTTTCACTTAGATGCTAAACAGGATGGGTGACAAAACAGAAAAATGTGGGACCCTACAGGCCAATATTCCGGGTTAACAGGAGTCAGCCAACACCATCTTTTGGGTTCACATCTCTGAGAAGGAATGGAGTCAGTGTAAACCAGTGCCCCCAGACTTATCCCAGAGAGGTAGCTTAGAAGGAAGGACGCCATGTTTGATGGGACAGAAAGCTGCTGAGAGGTCCAAGCAGAACCAACAAGGACAAATTCCTCCTGTCCAGTTCCCCACATAGGTCATCCATCAAGGCAACCAAAGCAAAGGAGCCCTGGGGGCAAAGCGGTTAAATGCCGGTACTTGCAGCCACAATGTTGTGAGTTTGATCCGCAGGGCTCCAAGTTGACTCAGACTTCCATCCTTAGGTCGGTAAAATAAGTGCCCGGCTTGTTGGGTGCAATTGGCTAACATAGGGGTAGGCAACCTAAGGCCCAGGGGCCGGATGCGGCTCCCCGAGGCCTTTGGACTGGCCCCAGGCCGGTCCTGCCACCGCCACCGCCGCCGCCCACTATGATGATATTGATTATTGTTGTTATTACTTGTTCTTGGGCTTTTATTGGGAAAATCTCCACAGGGCTTTTGCCATGGCTTTTCTGGGTCTGAGAGAGTGTGCATGCATATTTTTTTATTTTTTATTTTTAAAAAAAAATATTTTTATTTATTTATTTATTTATTTATTTTTGGTGCTTCGGCCCCCCAATTGCCTGAGGGACAGCAACCCGGCCCCCGGCTCAAAAAGGTTGCCTACCCCTGGGCTAACACATTGCAAACCGCTTAGGAAGTGCTTAGTTCTCTACAACGCGGTATAGAAATTTAAAGTGCTAAAACGCAAAGCTGTTTCGGTCCCATAGCCATGCCTGAAGCCAGACTGAAATGGATCTAGATAATCCATTTCATCCAGGGATCTCCAGAATTGAAAGGCCACCACACGCTCCAAAACCTTGCCCAAAAAAAGTAATACTGATAACAGGTAACCCTGCCAAGAACCTGCCTTGCTGCAGGCAAAACATTCACCGCCTTTCTTTTTCACTCAGCCAGTCCTCCTCCAGTGGCTTTCAATAAGCGGCCAGAATTTCAAGTCCATAGTCAAGGACTTCAGGATAGCCTACAATTAGTTAATTTAAAATGAATTACAATAAATTTTAATTTAAAATTAAAATAATTTGTAAATAACTTAAACGTAAAAGCATACTAAACAATCTGTCAAGGCAAAACAAGACTGTTTTCAACCAGCAAAACCAGTTTTAGATAATTTAAAAGAACATGCACAGATTGGGATAAAATCAATTGAGCCCCAAAGGCTTTAAATGAAGACCCATGTTATTATTTGGCATCAGAGTAACACCAGTGTCCCTGCGATTTAGGCCTCCAAGGGGAGAATATTCCATAAATGGGAGCCATAGCAGAGAAGATCCTTTCCCATATTCTATTGCAGTGGTAGGATTTATCTGCACTTGGTGACCTTGGGCAAGTCACATGCTCTCAGCCTCAGGGGATGGCATTGGAAAAACTCCTCTGAACAAATCTTTCAAAAAAAAAAAAAGATAGCTTTGCCCTTAGGATTGCCAGCCAGTTGGAAATGATCCGAAGGCACATAACACACACACACACACAAGATATTTACAGATCATGATGCTAGAACCCATGAGTTTGTCCAATGAAGCTGACTGAAAGGGGATAGAGAAAAGGAAAATACTTTTCACACAGTGCATTATTAACTCAAGGAATTCATTCCCATAAGATGCAATGACAGTCCTCAAATGTAGACAGCTTTGAACAGAGGAAAGGAAGAAGGCTCACAGAAGAGGGGAGACCTATGAATGGCTCCTAGTTGTGACAGCTAACATTGTGACATTGTGAGAAACACAATATTGGATGAGTTGAAACACAGATAAATTGCTTTGTACCCAGTCACACAGACCACTGGTGTTTCTACTTCAGTTTTGTCAGTACCTCTTCAGGAATTACATTCTCCCAGGAGATTGTCAGATGGGGAAAACAAGGGGGGGGGGGAGGCATAATAAGGGGGAAAGGGATCTAGGATTCCTAGTAGACCACAAGCTAAACGTGAGACAACAATGTGATGTGGCAGCTAAAAAGGCCAATGCAATTTCAGGCTGCAACAACAGAGGTATAGTGTCTAGATCAAGGGAAGTAATAGTGCCATTCTATTCTGCTGTGTTCAGGCCTCACTTGGAATACTGTGTCCAGTTCTGGACACAATTCAAAAAAGATGTTGAAAAAGTGGAGCGTGTCCAAAGGAGGGCAACAAAAATGGTGAAGGGTTTGGAAACCATGCCCTACAAGGAGACACTTAGGGACCTCGGTATGTTTAGCTTGGAGCAGAGATGGTTAAGAGGTGTTATGATAGCTCTGTTTAAATATGTGAAGAGGTGTGATATTGAGGATGGAGTAAACTTATTTTCTGCTGCTCCAGAGAATAGGACCCGCAACAATGGATGCAAGCTACAGGAAAAGAGTTTCCACCTCAACATTAGGAGGAACTTCCTGACATTAAGAGCTGTTCGACAGTGGAACACACTCCCTCAGAGAGTGGTGGAGTCTCCTTCTTTGGAGGTCTTTAAACAGAGGCTGGACGGCCATCTGCCAGGGATGCTTTGACTGAGAGTTCTTGCATGGCAGGGGGTTGGACTGGATGGCCCTTGGGGTCTCTTCCAACTATGAGTCTATGATTCTATGAGCTAATGCAGAATGAGGCAACCATATCAGGAAACAGATTCTGAGTGTCACAAAATGGGGAAAATTGTTATTTAATCTGCTGCTGTATTTTGACTGCTGAGGATGGAGGAAGTGGGGTTTGTGGGATTTTCTGACTTGCGTGCCAAAATAACTTGGCTGGCTTGAGTTAGCAGATGCTTGTCAAAGTCAGGTTTCTTCATAATATTAGAACCCATCGAGGCAACACAACATAGCCAATGAGAAGAGAGTCAAGATGGACAAAACAGAAATACTTTTCATACAGCACATCCTTAATTTAAAGAATTTGCTACTGGAATTTCTAGCTACAAAGTGTGAAATGGCCACCTATCCGAACAGCTTTAAAAGAGGAGAACAAGGTGAGACCTTTCAATGGCTCCTCATCATGACAGCTGCATTATGAGAAAATAAAATGCTGGGTAAACCAGAACATTGGGAAGCTGCTGCATACTCAGTCATTTTATCATCCTGTCTGTTTAATTTCTAAACAGTACATACCATACAGAAGGCTGGATTAGTTACAGAGAAAGGAAGCATGAAAACAGGAGAAATAACACCAACAGTAGGACATCATACTACTAGCAGAAAAGAGCAAAGACTTGGAATGATTGTTGAGGAACGTCAGGGAAGAAAATGCAAAAGCAGGGTTGCAGTTGAATGTTAAGAAAAGAAAAATAACAACCATGGATGATTTAAAGTGGATGATCAAGACAGTGAATAGTCAAAGACCTTCTATACCTTGGTTCAATCATAAGACAAAGGGGAGACCACTGTCAAGGGACCTGAAGAAAAATGGGACTTGGAAGTTCAAACAAAAATCCACCAAATCCAACTTTATCGGCCAACCAAAATGCACAATAGACTTTACAAGCTTTTGAAGCTCCATTGGCTTCTTCATCAGGCAAGATGTTACAAACCAAACAGGAGAAAAAAATGGAGATGTTAGTCAGATGCCTGCATTTTGATATTTCTGTCCTTGGTTAAGATGGTAAGTGGAGTATATTTTTTGCAGGCTGGCCTCTCCTCCTTCTGGCTATGTGGCTGTTGGGAGAGTTGCAAAGACCAAGAAATTTAAAGTCCATTTGCATCTCAACAAGGACCTTTCTCCTGCAATCCAATATGCCTCCATAAGGATCTATGTGCATTTTGGTTGACCCATAAACATATCACTGTTCGGTGGATTTTTGTTTGAACTTGCTAAATGGCCAACACAGCTATCCCTGCATGGGGCTTGAAAGGGCAGCTATGAAGAAACTACATAAGATTCTCAAGTGTAAAGACAAAATCATTTAATACCAAAGTTAAGATAATCCATGCCATCATATTTTTGGTTTTTATGCATGGTACTGAAAGCTGACAGGAAGAAAATCAACTCAGTTGAAATGTGGTGCTGCAGTAGAGTTCTGCAGAGACCATGGACTGCCAAAAAACAAAACAAAACAAAAAAACCAATAGATGGGGGTCCAAGAGCAAATCAAGCCTGACCTCTCCCTGGGAGCCAAGATGACTAAATTGAGGCTGTTATATTTTGGAAATATCATGAGATGACATAGCTCACTGGAAAAGATTAAAATCCTTGGTAAAATGGAAGGCCACCTAAACATTAGAGAGAACATATTGATGGTAAGAGCTGTTTGATAGTAGAATAGGCTGCCACAAAGATTGGTGGAGTCTCCTTTTGGAAGTTTCTAAAGAGAGGCTGGATCTGTCAGGAATGCTTGGATTGTGTATTCCTACATGGTAGAATGGGATTGAGCTGGATGGCCTCTCGTGTCTCTCTCAATTCTATAATTCTAGGAGGAAAATTGATTGATTTCATCAAGGAAACTGCAGTTGCCTTGGGTTTTCAAGACCTGAGCAGGGCAAGTCCAATCTCACTGGGCAGCAATAAAGAACAACAAAGGACTGGGGGGAGTGCAGTTTCTTATTCTGTCTCAGGCAGAAATCATCTTTGGGTGGCTCTGACTTTCCAGTTGAGGTACAGCCCCACTGGACAGCTGATCTGATCCAACAGTGCTCTTCTGGTGGAAATCTTTCCATACCATGTATGTTGCAAGAATCTCAGAGTCCAGTTGTTGCAAAAGAGTCTAGGAAAGCTTCTATGACCAATGCATGCACGCACAAGGTCCTATATAGCCATGCAACAGTATGGTGTAATCCTGAGCTGGACCAACTGTGCCACTTCAAACCGCAGGTTGTGGGGGGTCTTGCCTTTTTATATTTCCTGGATGATAAGGCCCAGCAAGCAGAAAAGAACTGAACCACAGGATCTGACTCAGAACCGTCACTTCCTGAAATGTTAGGTTTACATTTAGGTTTTTTGTTTGTCAAACGGAAAAACACTATGAAGTGGAATATTCCACCAAAAATCTAAAGCGATACAGTCATTTCTGCTGCCTGAAGATTGTATCTTCTGGAATTATAGTTTACAAGAGGCACCAAACATTTTAGGAGAAACAAGCCTTGTACAACGTGCTGGATTTTTACTTGTTGATGCTATTGTTTTGTATAGCTTATGTTTTTAACTGGCTTTAATTTTATGATAGTTTAGCTGCTTCTTAACTTTTGTATCCTGTTAATTTTTTAACTACCGGTATGTTTCTTTTAACTGTTGTAGGGTGTCTTGTGTACCAAACTGGGGAAAGGCAGAACATAAATAAATATTATATTTTGTGGGATTTTGAGCTATTCACAGATGGAAATCATTGATGGAACTCCTCAAACAGTCTATCAACCATATCAATTTGCATTTTGATTTAATTTGATCTTAACTTCCTTAATTTTAATTTTTAAATTGATTACCTTTCTAAACCCCATTCTGCCTCAGGCTCTTGGGGGGAAATGGGGTTTAGAAAGGTAATCAATTTAAAAATTAAAATTAAGGAAGTTAAAATCAAATTAAATCAAAATGCAAATTGATCTTACACCACAACCACCCTGCAAGGTAGATCCTGCAAATCAGGTCATAGTTGAGTGGGGGGATTTGAAACCAGGTCTCCTTAGTCAACTTTAGGGCCAATTATAAGACTCAGGCAGGAGATGGGTATCATTTCTTTTCAGGATGTAGAGAGATCATGTAGCACCTTTGAGATAAAGAAGTTGGCAGCATGAGTGTTTGTAGACTTCAGTCTACTTCCACAGATGCATAACAGAGGTAGACTGAAGTCTACAAAAGCTCATGTTGCCAACTTCTTTATTTCAGTTAGTCTCACGGGGCTACAAGATCTCTGTATACTGATTCTACAGACTAATGCAGCTATATCTTTGATTTCTTTTTCAGAGTGAGCATCATTTTTCATGTATTGAATGATTTAGTCACTTTAACCCAGACCATTTGCAGGAAGGAAGTAAGACACTGTCCGATTTCAGAAGCCCAACCATTAAATTTGAAGACTCAAATGCCAGCCTTACCTCCCCACGTTGCTAGTGCACCCTACATTTTCCTGAACTTGAAAAAGACCTAGAAAACCATTCTTCCCTGAATGTCAAAACATGCCTCACACAACCAAGAGCACCCAACAGAAAGATATTCTCTCTGCTCTTCAGCCTTAGTATCACTACAAAGGGCTGAAACCACATCCTTTTGTCCATAGTCTGCTCAAACCTTTGCAAAAAAACAAACCCAACAACACACAAAGATTTCAAAACCTCTGATTTCTGCTGTTGTTGTTTCTACATAGGAAAGGGGGCAAATTAACAACATACCATTGGTTTGTGCCTCTCCATTACCTGCTGAATTTCTAGTCCTATTGGGAAAAAAACAGAGATGGCTGGAAGGATGCAGATGGATGATGGATAGAGGCAAGCCTTTGTTGATACTCTGGGAGCTCGGAGCCAGAAACCACAACATCCTTGCATATCCTTCTCTCCCTTTACCTATCACAACATGTTCAAATCTGGTTCAGTTCTGGCTGAAACCACCAGAATCTTTGTCTGGACATAAAGCACTTTTCCAAAAGCTGGCTGTATTATTATTTTTTAAAGATAGTATTCAGATTCTTACACACACATACACAACTCTTTCTCTCTACTTCTTCTTCTCCCCCTCCCTTCTCCCTATTGCAGTCTGGGGTGAAAATGCTGCAGATACTCAGAAAGCCACCCTTATTTCCTTCCTCTGGGTTGAGAAATAACCATTTTGAACAGGAAACTTAACCACGCACCTATTGCTTGCTTGCTTTTTGAAAGCCTCTCTACCAGATTCTCCAAGATCTTTCAAGAATTGTTTCAGAGGAAACATATACATACATACATATTCCACCAAGCATTAGATATGTGCCATTCAATGAGATTTGATAGATAGATAGATAGATAGATAGATAGATAGATAGATAGATAGATAGATAGATAGATAAAATCTCATTGAATGGCACATATCTAATGCTTGGTGACAGGCTCTGACTGCAGCTTCCTTATCCACCCAGGTTTCTTTTTTTTTTCCTCCCAGCCTGAATGAGCCAGCAGAGGAAAGAGAAGGAAAAATAGAAACAGAGGAAGAAAGAAAAGAAGGCAGTGGAGGGAGAGAAGGAAAATATTGCAGACGCAAAGGTTTCCTCCTGAGCTCCCAAACCATTTTTCCCCAGGAGGCAAAAGTGGTGAGCTTGTTCACAAGGGGAGTATACATATAATAACCCCCCTTCTTTGCCTGCTCCATACACACACACAGTGTGTGTGTGTGTGTGTGTATAAAAGCTGAGGAGCCTCAGTTGCAGGGAAGTGATATAGATACATAGATTAGATATCACCTCCCATGCAACTGAAGCTTTGCAATAGGAATAATCCCCAGCAGGCAAAGAAGGAGGGTTGTGGTTGCTGCTTTTGCGATATATGTGTGTGTGTGTGTGTGTGTGTGTGTGTGTGTGTGTGTGTATACACACACACACATATTCCCCCTTGTGAACAAGCTCACCACCTTTGCCTCCTGGGGGGGGGGGATGGTGTGTGTGTGTATAAGGTTCACTCAATACTATCTTTAAAAAATAGCACAGCCATATACATGTGTATATGAGTGTGTATTCTCCCCTGTGAACAAGCTCACCACCTTTGCCTCCTGGGGGGAAATGGTGTGTGGCTGTGGGTGTGTGTATAAGGTTCTCTGAATACTATCTTTAAAAAATAGCCCAGCCAAATGTGTGTGTGTGTGTGTGTGTGTACACATATATACATATGTATATGGCTGTGCTATTTTTTTTTTTAAAGATAGTATTCAGAGAACAACACACACACACACCATATACACACCATTTTGGGAGGGGTTTAACTTTCTAGCACCATTTTCAAAAAGTAGCATCTGATCCTCTGGCTGGCAGACTGTGCACACAGAATGAGAGAGGATAACATGCCTCCTCCAGGAGCAACTAAGCACAGGGATCATGTCCTTTCTTCTCTCCTCCTCCTCCTCCTCCTCTTGCTGCTCAGCCAGGGAAAAAATAGCCCCCACCCACACACCCTGCCTGCCCTCCAAGGATGCATGTATGCCCTCCATGCATGCCCTCTCCCTTCCCCTTGCCCATCCCATCCCATCCCATCCCTGGGGAGATCCACTTACCCAGAGCTCTGCCCCCCAGCTCATGGTTCCTGCAGCTCCAGCCAGGGCTTGGGGGGGAGCAGAGGGGCTGCCCAGGCAGGGGGGAGCCCGATGGGGGGAGATTTCAAGCCTCCAGGGTCCAGGCCCCCTTTTTCTTCCCTTGCCACCCCAGGAAAGTGGCCAGCACCCCTCCAAAGTGGTTGCAAAGGAAGGGCATAGGGTTGCCAGGAGCACCAAACAGGAGTCTCTTCTGTCTTCTTTCTTTCT
>CM034713.1:4575438-4603720 GCA_020142125.1 Phrynosoma platyrhinos
GAGCTCTGCATGGATCATCATCGGACTCTGTCTCTCCGGAGACAAACCGATTGGCTTACAGCCCTGCATCGATCATCATCGGTCCCTAACTCTCCGGAGTTAAACCGACTGGCTTGGAGCCCTACGTGGATCATCATCATCAGTCCCTGACTCTCCGGAGTCAAACCGACTGGCTTGGAGCCCTACGTGAATCATCATCGTCGGTCCCTGACTCTCCGGAGTCAAAGCGACTGGCTTGAAGCCCTACGTGGATCATCATCATCGGTCTCTGTCTCTTCGGAGTCAAACTGACTGGCTTGCAGCCCTACGTAGACCATCATTGGTCCCTGACTCTCTGGAGTCAAACCAACTGACTTGGATCCCTACGTGGATCATCATTGGTCCCTGACTCTCCGGGGTCAAACTGATTGGCTTGGAGCCTCACTTGGATACTCCTCGGTCCCTGACTCTCCGGGGTCAAATCGATTGGCTGGCCACCTGACCTCGATACTCCTTGGTCCCTGACTCTCTGGGGTCAAACCGATTGGCTTGCAGCGCGACTTCGATGCTCCTCGGTTCCTGACTCTCCGGGGTCAAACTGATTGGCTTGCAGCCCAACCTCGATGCTCCTTGGTCCCTGACTCTCCGGGGTCAAACCGATTCGCTTGCAGCCTGACTTCTATGTTCTTTGGTCCCTCACTTTCTGGGGTGAGTCCGATTGGCTTGCAGTCCAACTTCAATGCTCCTCGGTCCCTGACTCTCTGGGATCAGACCAACTGGCCTGCAGCCCGACTTTGATCCTCACAGGTCCCTGAATCTCCGTGGTCAAACCAATTGGCTTGCAGCCCATCTTTGATACTTGTTGGTCCCTGGCTCTCTGAGTTCAAACTGATTGTCTTGCACCCCTGTATCAATCTTCATCGGTCCCTGACTCTCTGTAGTCAAACTGATTGAATTGGAGCCCTGCATGGGCACTCATTGGTCCCTGACTCTATGGAGTCAAACCAATTGGCCTGCAGCCCTGCAACGATCCTCACTGGCCCCTGACTCTCTGAGGGCAAGCCGATTGCTGAGATCTAATGGATTGGTCCGCGATCAGTTTGTATGGTCCCTTCCCCAGCCATCCAATGATAGCTAGGTTGGCATCACAATGTTGCCACAATCTGGTTTGGATTCGAAGCTGTGGTTGCTCCCTCCATACCAAGGTCATCTACTGCCAAGCATTCGATTGCAACCATGATTATTTCCTCTATATTGAGGTACACTACTGGCTAACGTGCTCCCTGAGTTGGGACCATAGCATTTCCCTCTGTACCGAGGACCACTACTCTGCCAGATTCAAAGCCATGCTTGTCCCTCCCTTGGAGGCCCATTGCAGCTCCAACAAGGTCTATTGCAGCTCCTACAATTCATCCTTTGGGAGGTTGCTGGTAATCACTCATTCAGCCTTCGAGCTATGGTCACCCTGGCACTCGGTTGGATTCGAGGCTGTGATTATTGCCTCTATACCGAAATCTACAATTGCATGCCTCATTCTGCCTACCATTTCATTTGAATTCGAGCCAGGTTTAAGGTTGCTCCCTCGATACCGAGGGATGGCAGTCTGCCAGATATGCAGATTTGAGTTTGTTTCCATGTCAAGACCTGGTATCATGGCTATCTTGTATAGCTGATTCGGAAGATGTGGTGCTCCCTCCGTACTGAAGTGGGGCACCACCATTTGCATATTACATTCTCATGAGGATGTGCTTTGTCTCTGTTCACCACAGCACTCTTGATACAAACAGTCCTCCACTTTCCACAGGACTGAAGGATCAGATTCAACAATTGGTTTGCTTTCTCTATACCTAGGGACAATACCATTATGTGCTTGGCACCAGCACGACTGGAATCGTCTTGTTCCCCTCCTTGGGGGGCTTTGGTACCATCGCTCATCCTCTAACAACAAGCAATATTCTTGTATCACTCACTTGATACAGATATATTCTGGGATGTACTTCGTCTCCACGTACTGGAACCAATGCCATCACTCCCTTTAGACTACAGAATTGAAGGCATGATTACGCTTCTACCCTGAGAGCCATTACCATTCCAGGTTGGCCACGACTGTTACTGGGGTGGTCATACCCCCCCCCCTTGTTTTTTCTCAGACTGGCATTAATGCCTACATTCCTCGCTATTGGTGGCTTTCAGAATGTACTTGTTCCCTCCATCTCAGAGGAGGGCTTTTACTCCCCCTGTGGCAGTGTCAATGAATGCAGTTGGTGTCTTCTTCCAAAGGCCACTACATATGATGAGGAATACAAGCCTGCGCTCCATACACACAACCCCTTCCAAGGGGTTCTTATCGGTGCCACTCACATCTATGAAGCATGTGACAAACTACTGTTTGGTCTCTAGCTGGGGTGAGCTAATTTCATATACTGACCACCGATTTCAATGCAATCTTCGTGGGCCTCAATTCAGTTGGGAACTGTCTCAGTTCTTTCCCAGGAAAGCCCTCTGGGGACATCCCTGCGATCCGAGCCTCCATTTCACAGATTTGTCCAGCCCTGTGGACACTTCATGATCTTGGGACGTGCAAACTTGTTCAGTCCCTCCAGGCTGACTGATGTCATAACATCTGGTTCTTCCGAGCCTCTGGTCTCAAGGCATCTTTTTGGTGAGGTGGTGACAATTCAGGTCTCCACCTGCAATCTGGCCAAGGACGTCCTGGGACTTCTCTCTCTTTACATGGAAGCTTGTGCTCCCCCCGTTATAGTGCTCTATCACAGCACACTTCATGCTTCATCACACACCCCAGATCTATACAATAAAGGGTTTCTCACCTGGCTAGGAGCTGGGCTTGTGGCTTTAACGCAGGGGTAGGCAACCTTTCCGCTTTAAGGGCCGAGGGACTTCAGCTCCCAGAATCCCAGGAGCTATTGGCCCACATGGGACTATTGGCCAACATGGCTGAGGCTTCTGGGAGCTGAAGTCCCTCGGCCCTTAAAGGGGAAAGGTTGCCTACCCCTGCTTTAACGTCTATTCCAGCTCCCGTGTTTTAAAATTCTTCGCTCATGAACCACTCATGACAAGTCAACACCATATTGTTCCTTATATGTATCGTTGCTTATCAGTTCTCACCGTTCCTTGATACAACTTCTGCAGGACATCTCCGGATGGGATAACATTTCGACAGAAATCTCTTCTACTTACAGTGTGAAATCCCTTTACTTTATAATGCTATCTATGACTAGTATTCTAGTCATTACACCAGCCACTATTGTCTTCTCTGGCATTTTCATCAAGAACGACATGTTTCATGCTGATAGCCTGAAACATATGTCTTGTGGGTCATAACAATTGGATAAAGCAGCTTCATTTATATACCGCAGGGGTAGGCAACCTTTCCCCTTTAAGGGCCGAGGGACTTCAGCTCCCAGAAGCCTCAGCCATGTTGGCCAATAGTCCCATGTTGGCCAATAGCTCCTGGGATTCTGGGAGCTGAAGTCCCTCGGCCCTTAAAGGGGAAAGGTTGCCTACCCCTGATATACCGCTTCATATCACACTATGGGATGTCTAAGCGGTTTACAACTGTAAGCTCATTGCCCCCCAACAGTTGGGTACTCATTTTAGCGAACTCGGAAGGATGCAGGCCTGAGTCTAGATTGAGCCCTGGCTAGTACTGAACTCGCAATCTTGTGGTCTATGAGTGAGTGGCTGCAGTACAGGCATTTAACCACTGCGCCACCAGGGCTCTTTGGATATTGTGATATTCTCACTCTCTCTGTTGTCAGTGTCTTTGCTGTGACTAGATGAGGTTCTATTCCTCCTCTCTGATGTCTATCAATATTTCAGAAATTGTTACTGGAGTTTCTCCAGTTTGAGGCCATCAGGCTCTCCCTGTATGAATGCAGTATGCAGACATCCTTCTGCCCACTTTGTGCTGCAGGCACTTGTTTTCTGTCGTTTTTGCTGGTGTTGCCCAATCATCTCATTACTGGGCACAGGTGGTCTATGTCAGATTATATGTGAACGCTTAGCCCTAGATTGTTTAGCGTTCTAGGCGTTATCTGTCGATGCCATAGTCTTCAAACGATAGTTTAGAGGCTTTATCAGGTCACTGCCCTTTTTCATCTTGAAAGATTCCCTTTGACACATCTTTAAATTTGAGGGTTTGCTAAACCCTCTTTTCCTGGTTACCAATGCCGTGTCCTGGGCAGCCTCGCATTGTTGCTAGTCTGTTGCCCTTCGCATTGGTTTCCATTCATCTCCTGGATCAGACAGAGTCTGTAGTCCTTCCTCCTTGTTGCGGTATTTGTCTAATATTCCTTGTCCACTTTCAGTAGTGAACTTTCACTACCTACTGGATAGCTTTGGCATTATTTCCATTGCTAACAAACCTGTGCTGTCTAGGTCATAGATTCTCCCTTGACCTTAGCCATACATCTGCCATGTTATCATAGACCATCAAGGTCTATCAGCAGTCTGTGCAAACTATGGGTTAGCTGGCAAGCCTATTTTTTTTCTGCCACTGAGCATGTTCTCACCTGCAGTGGTGAATGTTTCCACTATGTCTCAGTACTGGAATTTCAACTTGTCTCATAGAGTCATCATTTTAGCGGGACTGTTCATCCCTATATCTAGGGCTCAGATTCACAAATGGTGATTTTATTTGAGGCAATGTGCCGTTTTATGTGGCATGGCACTCCCTCCTCCACTGACTGAAGCTTGCTAGTCTGAGTAACCCATTTGTATGATTCGCTGAGACCACGAAGAAGAAGGACAGGTTGCTTACCTATAACAGTATTTCTTCGAGTGGTCACCTGCGAATTCACACAAATCCCGCCCATCCTCCCCTCAAGTGGTGCCCTGCCTCTTCTTCAGTCCTGGGCTGCTGCTTTGGCATCCATGGAACTGAGGGTTTAGGCAGGAAACTGGCCAATAAGGCAGTTGGAGAGTGGGCAGGGCTACCGCCAAAACGCTTTTAATAGCTCTAAGAAGGTCCCGAAGTTTGCTGCGCAGGCGCAGAATAACCCATTTGTGTGAATTTGCAGATGACCACTCGAAGAAATACTGTTATAGGTAAGCAACCTGTCCTTATCCTGTCTCCCCAAGTAAGTGAAAAAGAACAATACTCTCCTTTCCCTTTCATCTGGGAACAACCCTTTACAAATGTCTGTCTTAATTTCCCCACAGGACAATATGTTGTGTGTGTCTGAATGACAAGCTATGAGCAATTGTGGGTCTTACTTAATGCATCACACTTTATGAAATCAGCAGGGGCCCTTCGCCAAGTCCTAACTTTTGGTCCACAAACCTCAGGGCTTGGGACAATCCTGAATTCACAACCCTCCTAGAGAGACTGAGGGATGCCAGAAAGTTGGCAACTAAAGGCCTATTCATACTACCCTATTGTAGCCATTTGATGCCATGTTAACTATCCAAGAAACCTTTGAATTATTTGAGGCATTCTGTTTTCCTGGCTGCCCATCCAAAGAGTATGAAACTGCAATGGTCCCTTTGGTGAATGACCTCCGCAGGGAACTGACAGGGGTGAGTGTGTGTCCCTCTTGGTTCTACTGGACCTCTCAGGGGCTTTCGATACCATTGACCATGGGATCCTTCTGAGTCACCTCTCTGAGATGGGGCTTGGACGTCTTTTTACAGTGGTTCCATTCTTTCTTGGAGGGGCATTCTCAGAAGGTGGTGCTGGCAGATTCTTCTTGATCATTGCCTTGTGGGGTCCCTTAGGTCTCAGTCCTGTCGCCTATGCTTTTTAACATTTATATGAAACCACTGGGAGAGGATGTCCAGAGCTTTGGAGTAAGGTGTCACCTTTACGCTGATGATACCCAGCTCTATCGCTCCTTTCCACCTAATTTCAAGGAAGCTGTTCCTGTCCTAAACCCGTGTCGGACTGCTGTAATGGACTGGATGAAGGCAAACAGATTGACACTTAATCCAGACAAGACAGTGGTGCTCGTGGTCAACTGAAAGACAGATCAGGGAATAGGGATAGTTTTAGATGGGGTTACGCTCCCCCTGAAAACTCAAGTTCATAGTTGGGGGGTACTTCTGGATTCAGCAGTGAGCCTGGAAGCCCAGGTATCATTGGTGACCAGGTGTGCTTTTGCACAGCTAAAACACATGCACCAACTGCCCCTGTTCCTGGAGAAGTCAGAACTGGCCAAGGGGGTACAATGCCTTGGTTACATCCCATCTAGACTACTGTAATCCAAGAGGCCTGGTGGTGCAGTGTTTAAATGCCTGTACCACATCAGTGTTTAAATGACCGTACAAATCAGCATGTGCTTTATAGACTGTAGCAAAGCCTTTGACTGCATAGATCATGAAATACTGTGGAACGCCCTTAAAGACATGATGGGAGTGCCAACTCATCTGATAGTCCCAATGAGGAATCTGTACTCAGGACAAGAGGCTACTGTCAGAATAGAACATGGAGAAACAGAATGGTGTTGGTGCGCTTGTGCGACCCAGAGTGCTAGGATTTCAGACCTGACATAGGTCATATAATACCCACACACACACATTATATATATCAGAGCTGGCATAGATCATTATATATATATATATATATATATATATGAGACTCTCTCTGTGTATGTATGTATACATCTATATATCTATATATATCTCAGACCTGATATAGGTCATATAATACACACACACACACACACACACACATATATATAATCAGAGCTGACTTAAATCATTTATAATCTCTCTCTCTCTCTCTCTCTCTCTCTCTCTATATATATATATATATATATAAGACCTGACATAGATCATTTTTATATATATGAGACTCTGTGTGTGTGTGTGTGTGTATCTATATCTATATCTCAGAGTTAACATAGGTAATATATAATATGATATATATTGCTCCTATATGATTTTTAACACCTTTGCTTGATGAAGAAGCTGATGGAGCTTCGAAAGCTTGCCACATGTATATTGTACATTTTGGTTGTTCCAATCAAGGCATTTCTGTTTTGTGAATTTGGGATGCCATTGTAGTTTGCTACATGGCCAACAGAGAGCCAGTGTGGTGTAGTCCTTAAAGTGTTGGACTGTGACTCTGGAGACCAGGGTTTGATTCCTAGCTTGGCCATGCAGACCCACCGGGTGTCCTTGGACAAAGCTATGGTTAACCCCCTCTGAACAAACCTTGCCAAGAAAACTCCATGATAGGTTTGCCTTTGGGTTGGAAACGATGTGAAGGCCCATAACAACAATACGACCAACATGGCTACCCCTTGGTATGATTCCATGGGATGGAACTGTATCAATAAAAATGGTGTCAAAGTGCATTATTTCTGCAGTGGTGAGGCCACTGGGTACATCTACACTGTAGAATCATAGAAATAGAAGAGACCTCAAGGGCCATCCAGACCAACCCCATTCTGCCATGCAGGAACTCTCAATCAAAGCATCCTTGACAGATGGCCATCCAGCCTCTGTTTAAAGGCCTCCAAAGAAGGAGATTCCATTACTCTCTGAGGGAGTGTGTCCACTGTCGAACAGCAATTACTGTCAGGAAGTTCCTCCTAATGTGGAATCTTTTCTTGTAATTTGAATCCATTGCTCTGTGTCCTAGTCTCTGGAGCAGCAGAGAGAAAGCTTGTTCCCTCCTCACTATGACATCCCTTCAAATATTTAAACATGGCTATCATATCACCTCTTAACTTTCTCTTCTCCAGGCTAAACATCCCCAGCTCCCTACGTCGTTCCTCATAGGGCTTGGTTTCCAGACCCTTCACCATTTTAGTTGCCCTCCTTTGGACATGCTCCAGTTTCTCCACATCCTTTTTGAATTGTGGGACCCAGAACTGGACACAGTATTCCAGGTATGGCCTGACCAAAGCAGAATAGAGTGTCACTATTACTGCCCTTGATCTATTCTAGACAATATACTTCTACTTGATGCATCCAAGAATCACATTGGCCTTTTTAGCTGCCGCATCACACCTCTGACTCACGTTCAACTTGTGATCCACTAGGACTCCCAGGTCCCTTTCACAAGTTGTCATGTTAAGTCAGGTTTCCCCCATCATTATTATTGAAAAAATTAATAATGCGAACTGCAGTATGAACAGGAACGCAAACTGCATTATTATTGAAATCCAGTAATGCCATTTGACTCCTTCAACTCCAATACATGTGAGTCCGGAATCTCCCCGTACGAAGGACTTCACTTTTCCTATCTCTATGTGGCAGGGGAGTCATGACGACGCGCGTTTTTCATTTCCGGACGGGAACTTCCGGCCGCGCGCGTGGGCAATCCCTTCCCGCCGCCCTCCCTCCCTCTCTATGACCTACGAGTTGCGTCGACTCCGCCCAGCCGCCCCCCACGTTCCCCTTTGACCCCGGAAGTGGACGTGGCCTGGGCGATGTTGATGCTGGAATAGCCATGGCGTCGTGTGGGACGAGAGGCGGCGGTGCTTCGTTTCTCCTGCGGCCCAAGCGGGGCTCGGGGGCGGCCGTCGTGCTGGCGGCGCCGCTGCTGTTGCTGGTTCTCCTGGGAGGCCCCGCGGAGGCCCGAGTCCACCACCTCGCCCTCAAGGTAGGCCTTCGGCTGCGGGAGACTGCTGGTGGCCGTCTCCGGGCCGGCCTCGCCAACGAACCCTCCCCTCAGCAGCCCGGCTCAGGACTAGTCAAGCCATGGCTTCTTCAGCTGAAGCCATAAACACGGACTGCCCCTGGCCCTTAGCGGCTCTTACGTCGCCAAAGATTAGTTCCCCTTTCCTGTTGTTAACTGCCTTCGCGTCGCTCTCGACCCATGGAGACCCTATGGATGAGACACCTCCAGGCCCCCTGTCCTCTCCTGCTTTGCCCAGCTCCTGGAGGCTCATATTCGTGGTCTCTTTAATAAAGTCCATCCATCTAGCACAGGGGTAGGCAACCTTTCCCCTTTAAAGGCCGAGGGACTTCAGCTCCCAGAATCCCAGGAGCTATTGGCCAACATGGGACTATTGGCCAACATGGCTGAGGCTTCTGGGAGCTGAAGTCCCTCGGCCCTTAAAGGGGAAAGGTTACCTACCACTGCTCTAGGTCCTCTAGCAAAGCTCAATGGTCAATATTGACTTGACGCTGACCAAAGAATTATGTTGGAGGACCTACCAATATCTAAAGAAGTGTTCTCTAGAAAAGTCTAGGTTCTTCAGTGCAACATCTGGTGAAAGTTGGCTATAGAGTTATGCTGGAGGACCTAGAGCAGGGTAGGCAACCTTTCCCCTTTAAGGGCCGAGGGACTTCAGCTCCCAGAAGCCTCAGCCATGTTGGCCAATAGTCCCAGGTTAGCCAATAGCTCCTGGGATTCTGGGAGCTGAAGTCCCTCGGCCCTTAAAGGGGAAAGGTTGCCTACCCCTGATCTAGCATGTGGCCTTCCTCTCTTTCTACTTCTCTCCACCTTTCCTAACATTATTGCCTCATCCAATGATTCATGCCTTCTCATGATGTGTCCAAAGTAGGACAGTCTAAGGGCCTTTACAGACTGCCAGAAATAGTGCAAACTGAGGCCGCTTCAACTGTCCTGGCTCAGTGCTAAGGAATCATGGGAACTGTAGTTTATTGTGGCACCAGAGCTCTCTGAGAGAGAAGGCTCAATGTTTCAGAAAAGGATACCATTCCCATGATTCCCTAGCACTGAGCCAGGACAGTTAAAGCGGACTCAATTTGCACTATTTCTGGCTGGCTGTCATCTTGACCTCTAGGGATCTCTCTGGCTTGATCTGCTCTAGGACCCATTTATTTGTCCTTTTGGCCATCCATGGGATCCTCAGCACTCTTCTCCAGCCCCACATTCTCTCAAATGCATTGATTTTCCTCCTATCTTCTTTCTTGACTGTCCAACTCTCACATCCATACATGGTAATAGGGAATACAATGGATTGTATGATTCTGACATTTGTTCTGAGTTGGCCACAATCAGGAAAAAAAATCCTTCCAGACACAGAATAATGTTGTTGTTGTATCTTGACTCATGGCGGCCCTATGGATGGGGCATCTCCAAGACCCTCTGTCTTCCCCTGTTCTGCCTAATTCCTGCAACCTCTTAATACTCATAATCTCCTTCATAGAGTCTATCCATCTGGCATGTGGCCTTCCTCTCTTCCTACTTCCCTCCACTTTTCCTAGCATTATTGTCTTTTCCAAAGAATCTTCTCTTCTCATGATGTGTTCGAAGTATGACAGCCTCAATTTGGTCATCTTGGCTTTCAGGGAGGTTAGGAGCACAGGACCCCTGTGAAAGTGGAAAAACCACAAATGACAAAAACACTGTGCTTTTGACATGAAGGAGCATTACACTCATCCTTCCACATTTGTGGCTTTGACTTTTATGGATTTGATTATTCACGGATTTTATTAACATGTTCTCTCTAGGAATATCTAGGTCCTCCAGTCCAGCTCTGTGGTCAACATCTGTCAGACATTGACCATAGAATTGTACAAGAGGAGCTACAAATGCCTAGTGGAGTGTTTTCTCTAGAAATCTCTAGGTCCTTTTGGTGTGACTTTTGGTTCAAGTTGACCATAGAATTGCTCTGGAGGACCTAGATATTCCTGAAGAGAACATATTAATAAAATCTATGAATAATCAAAGCCGCAAATGTGAAGGGATGAGCGTATTCCACATTGTGTGTAAATCAATCACAAACAAACAAACATATATACAAACACAACTGTCAAACATATGCACTACTTCCTTATTGGTTGTATTCCCCATATTTGTATAGCATTCTTGATTTTCTTTTCAATGAATTGATCCTTTAGGTCTCTATACATGTGCCATTATAAACTTGATGAGTCTTTGTTGACTGCTTCCATATTTATCTACTATACTCTTGAAATGAATTTAACTATCAACAAATTTCAAAGCCAAATTACTGCATTTTCTTATCGTACCTTATTTTGGCATGACACAAACAATGGTCATAAATTACAGTGAGCTTTGCTATTTCCTATTTGCTTTATACTCCCCCAAAGCCATCTTCTACAAAAGCATCATATGGGAACTGGATTATAGTAATAAAATCTCCCAAATACGGAGCCAATTTGCTCACATTTACTGTACTAAAAGAACATTTTAAAGCCATTTATTCTCAAAATAGTCTCACATGTGCTAATGTTATGGTCAAGTATTTGGCTGAAGAATAATCTTTCTAATGTTAGGAAATGTGTTACTAAAGATTGGTCCAAAACACACTACAGAAATAATCTAGTTTGAACCGCTTTAACTGCCCTGGCTCAATGCTAGAGAATCCTGGGAACGGTAGTTTTGTGAGACATTGAGCCTTCTCTGTCAGAGAGCTCTGGTGCCACAACAAACTACAGCTCTCAGTATTCCCTAGCACTGAGTCAGGGAAGTGAAACTGGATTATTTCTGCAGTGTGTTTTGGACCTAAGACCTACCAGCCAAAGGGAATGCTCCTGTAGTTTTTAACACCATCTAGTTCTTTGGGGAGAAAGCCAAACAATAAATATGAAAACCCATCCAAAGAGAACAAAGCAGGCCATAATTAAGAACAGGAGACGATTTCTGAGAAGACTAAATTTTGGTGAGGCACCAGCACTCTGGCTTGTTGTGCAAATGGATCTTGTAGCATCTTTGAGACTAACTGAAAGAAAGACATTGGTAGCCTGAGCTTTGGTAGACTTGAGTCTATGCCCTCCAATGCTTAGAGTGGAGTGGAGAGTCCTAGGAATCCTCCACTCCACCCCATACATCGGAGGAAGTAGACTTAAGTCTACGAAAGTTCAGGATACCAACATCTCTCAATAGTCTCAGGCTACCAACTTCTCTCTTTCAACTCTATTCTGCTTTGGTCAGGTCTCACCTGGAATATTGTGTCCAGTTCTGGGTACCAATTCAAAAAGAATGCTGACAAGCTGGAGCGTAATCAGAGGAGGGCCACCAAAATGGTGAAGGGTCTGGAAACCATGCCCTACGAGGACAGATCTAGGGAGCTGGATATGTTTAGCCTGGAGAAGAGATGGCTAATAGGTAATATGATAGCCCTGTTTAAATATTTGAAGGGATGTCATTGAGGATTGAGCAAGCTTGTTTTCTGCTGCTCCAGAGAATAGGACCCAGAGCAATGGATGCAAGCTACAGGAAAAGATATTCCACCCAAACATTAGGAAGAACTTCCTGACAGTAAGAGCTGCTGATAGTGGAACTTGGAGAGTGATGGAGTCTCCTTCTTTGGAGGTTTTTTAACAGGGGCTGGATGGTCATCTGTCAGGACTGCTTTGAATCTGTGTTCTTGCATGACAGAATGGGGTTGGATTGGATGGCTTTTGGGGTTTCATCCAATTCTGTGATTCTGTGAATTAGTCTCAAAGGTACTACAAGATCTTTTTATATCCTGATTTTACAGACTAACACAGGGACTTTGCAGACTGCCAGAAATAGTGCAAATTGAGTCCACTTTAAGGGTTAGGGTTAGTGCTAGGGAATAATGGGAATTGGTTTTTTCCCCCTGAGACATTGAGCCTTCTCTGTCAGAGAGCTCTGGTGCCACAATAAAATACAGTTTCCATGACTCCCTAACCCTAAACCTTAAAATGGACTCAATTTGCACTATTTCTGGCAGTCTGAAAGGCCCACAGTTATTTCTTTGGTTCATTGTTTGCCTTCAAGTCATTCTGATATATGGCGACACTTGGGCAAACCTGTCACAAGGCAGGGTGACCAGACATCCTCCTTTTCCACGACATTTCAACCTTCTGTTCAGGAGGAATTTCAAAATGTCCTCTATTTTGAGCAGGGCTAAAAAGCATGGATTTACAATTATATGAGTGCTTTTATCTTTTTGTGTGGTCATGTTCTACATTTTTTCTTGAATGTCCTACATTTGCAGTGTGTTGTCCTGCTTTGCAATCATAGCATCAGATCACCCTGTCACAAGGTTTTCTTGACAAGTTTCCTTAGAGCCATCCTTTAAGGCTGAGGGCATATGACTGGCTCAAGGCCACCCAGTTGTTCTCTGTGGCTGAGCGCTTGGGCAGAAAAGGCTAAAGACCTTGTAAAACTATAAATTCCAGGATACCATAATAGGGAGCTGCAGTAGTGAAAGTGGTATCAAACTGCATGACTTTATTTCTACATTGTAGTTATACCCCAGGTCTCCTCATGATGTGCCTGAAGTACCATGGCTTCCATTTGGTCATTTTGGCTTCTAGGGAGAGTTCAGCCTTGATTTGGAGGTTTTTTAAACAGAGGCTGGATGGCCATCTGTCGGATTGTGTCTTCCTACAAGAATTAGTGTGGTGTAGTGGTTTGAGCATCAGACTATGACCTTAGGAGACTTGGGTTCGATTCTGTGGTTGGCCACGGAAACCTGCTGGATTACCTTTGGTGAGTCACGCACACTCAGGCCCAGAAAATTCCATGATAGGTTCACCTTAGGGTTTCCATAAACAACTTGAAGGTACATAACAACAACAAACAAGGGTGTTGGACTGGATGGCCCGGTGTCTTCCAGCTCTGTGATTTGCTTGGGGACCCATTCATTGGACCTTTTTGGGCTTTCATGATATCTGTAGAACTTTCCCCCAGTTATATATTAACTCTGTTAATTTCCTTCCAGTTAGCTTTGACTTACAGAGAACCTATGAATGATGAACCTATGACTTCCAGGACTCCCTTTTGTTGTTGTTATCTATACCCTACCTTTCTCCCAGTATAGGGATTCAAGGCAGCTAACAAGATTCAAAACAGTACAAATGAAAAACAATACAAAGCATTAAATGTAAACACAAAGTTTAAAAAAACAGTTAAACCAATTAAAAAAGTTAAAAACATCACACATTAAAATTTAAAATATATTAAAATTCTATACAAAACTCCAAACAAATCTCGCACAGCATTTAAAGCCCTGCTTAAGTCCTGCAAAGTTAGGGCTGTAGATTCCTTCATTGAGTTTATTCACCTGTAATGCAACCTTCCTTTTTTATACAACCTTCTGCCTTACCAAGTATCATTGTCTTTTCTAGTGAGTCATGTCTTCTTATGAAGTGGTCAAAGTATGACAGTCTCAGTTACATCATTGTGGCTTTTAGATCGAGTTCAGTTCATTTGCTCTAGGATACATTCAGGGGGGTTGCAGACTGCCAGAAATAGTGCAAATTGAGTCCACTTTTAGGGTTAGGGTTAGTGCTAGGGAATCATGGGAATTGGTTTTTTTCTGAGACATTGAGCCTTCTCTGCCAGAGAGCTCTGGTGCCACAATAAAATACAGTTCCCATGATTCCCTAACCCTAACCCTAAAAGTGGACTCAATTTGCACTATTTCTGGCAGTCTGCAACCCCCCTCAGTTACCTTTTTGTCAGTCTGTAGCATCCATTGAACTCTCCTTCAGCTTTGTTGTTACTTGCTTTGAAGCTGGCTTTGATTTATGGTAACCATGTGAATGAGAGACCTCCATGTTATCAGCAGCCCTACTCAGGTCTTACAGACTCAAGGCTGTGGCTTCCTTGACTTGAGTCTTGTTGTGTACCTTCAAGTTGTTTCCAACTTATGACCACCCTAAGGCAAGCCTATCACAGCTTTTCTTTTGTTAAGATTTATTCATAGGGGTTTTTGCCAGAGTCTCCCTCTGAGGCTGAGAGAGTATGACTTGCCTAAGGTCACTTAGTGGGTTTGCATGGGCAAGCAGGGATTCTCCCGGTGTCCTAGTCCAGCATTCAAACCGCTTTAACTACCCTGGCTCAGTGCTAGGAAATCCTGGGAATTGTATTTTATTGTGGCACCACAGCTCTCTGGAAGACAAGGCTAAATGTCTCACAAAGAATTCCCTAGCATTGAGCCAGGGCAGTTAAAGCTGTCTCAAACTATATTCTTTCTGCAGTGTGTTTTGGACCTATGTGACTTTGACTGTCCACCTGGAATGCAGTCTTCCTTGTTTTTCCTGCTGCTTTTCATCTTATCAGGATTTGTTCTCTTTTCCATGTTATTTCATTCTATGTCCAAAATACGATAGCCTCAGTTTTAGCATTTTGTTTTTCAGGGACAGTTTTGGCTTGCTTTTGTGTCAGACCCATTAATTTGTCTTTTAAGTAGCCCATGTTATCCATAGAACTCTCCTCCAGCTTAGTTGTTAACTGCTGTTAAGTTGGCTTTGACTTCAGACAAAGATGTCTTGTGACAAGTGGATAAAATCAATGAGGGAATCCACAGCCCTAACTTTTCAGGTCATGAGGCAACCCTTACTTCCTCGTTGCGTATATCTACCTGTAATGTGTTCCTTCTCTTTTGCTACAACCTCCCACCTTGATGTTAGTAGCTGCCATCAGGTCAGCTTAAATTTTTGATGACCCTATGAGTGAGAGGCCTCTAAGACACGCTGATATTAACAGCCCTGCTCAGTTTCTGCAGATTCTGGACTGCAATGAATTTCTTATTGCATCTGTTCACCTGTAATGCTGTCTTCTTTTTGCTCCCTACTACCTTGCACTTCACCAAGCATAATTGTATTTTCCATTGAGTCACATTGTCTCATGATAATGCCAAAGTCCAATAATCTGAATTTGTTCATTTTGACGTCTTGGGGAGTTCAGGCTTGAATTGCTCTCAGACCCATTTATTTGTCATCTTGGCAGCCTTGGTATCCATAGACTTCTCTTCCAGGATCACATTTCAAATGAGTTGATTCTCTTCCTGTCACCTTTCCTCACTGCCTGTCTTTTGCAACCGTACACATAAACAGGAAATATGATGGCATAAATGAGCCTGATTTTGGTATTCATCTGTGTACCTTTACACAGATAGTCTATGTGGATGTTGGGCAGGGCCTGTCCTCCCCAACAAACCCTTTGATTAGATTATATTGTGGCCCCTGGGGAGTGATTGGAATTGTAGCCTAAACACAGCTGGAAGATGGCAGGTTGAAGGAGGTTTATGTTTCAACATTTGCACAGAAACTCCAGGGGCCCTTTCACACTACACAAATAGAGCACCATGACTCCACTTTAACTCTCATGATTGCATCCTATTAAATCCTAGTGAAGCACTAGAGCTCTGGCTGAGGAATCTGAATGCCTGTCTTAAAACTGCAAATTCTAGGATTGCAGAGGATGGCACCCTGGCAGTGAAAATGGTGTCACAGTAATATATTTCTGTAATGTGAGACGGCCCCCAAATAAGTTTGATTTTGTACTACAGTCAGCCCTCCATTTTCATGGGGGATCCATTCTGGACCACCCCCACCCCCCCAAAAAACAGATTCGCAAATATTCAAACCTCATAGGCTTGAATGAGGCACGCCCCATTGATTTTAACAGAGGTCACCCCTCTGTGAATATGCAAATTGGCAGATTTCAAATCTGTGGGAATGGAGGGGAATCTGTAATTTCTTTTTAAAAATTTCTTTTTAATTTATTTTACTGAAACTGCAAGGCTCTCCTGTAACCAACATGTAAGACAGTAGCTGTGATTCTCAACTCTTTCCCTTTTTAATCCTGCCTGTCTGGTTCCAGAGCCAGAAGACAAATGGTGGCACAAATTGACTTCTTTTGTTACTGGGGGATTCTAATACAAAATGTGTTGGAATAGCTATCTGCAGCAAGCATTGTTTTGACCTGGTCAGAGGCAGTCCTGTTTCAATGTGATGGATATTAAATTTGGTAAGTAATTGATATTTTGAGCATGGATCCCTTCTTTGGATATTTGTTCAGTGTTGGGAATTATTAGGAATTGGAAACAGATTACCGAACGGATCCCATTCTGCCGAGCCCTCAGTGCCAAAAAGGAGGAATGTATTGTGAGCCAGCATGGCATAGTGGATTGAGCATTGGACTCTGGAGAACAAGATTCAAATCCCCACTCAGTCATGGAAACCCAGAGGTTTTGAAGTTGCCTAAGGAAACCTTGGGCAAGTCACATGCTCTCAGCCTCAGGGGAACACAATGGCAAACTTTCTCTGAACAAATCTTGCCAAGGAAACCACATGATAGGATCACCATAAGGGAGGAAAGACTTGAAGGCACACAACACACATATCAAAAGGACCTGGACATTGAGAAACAACTATACAGCTCAGTTCACAATCTTCTCCAAGAGCAAGTTAAAGCAATGGTTCTCTGATCTTCAGAATTGTCTAAATTAATTTATGTAGATGTGAGTATTCTTTCCCAGTAATTTCTTGTTGTGTGCCTTCAATTTGTTTCCGACTTATGGCAACCCTAAGGAAACCCTATCTTGGCAAGATTTGTTCAGAAGGGGTTTGCCTTTGCCTTCCTCTGAGACTGAGAGAGTATAACTTGTCCAAGGTCACCATAGGCAACTTCAAAACCTCTAGGTTTCCCCTTGTTAGGGCTCTTTATCTTTAAATTTAAGTTGGATTAGGCATCCCTTCATGTAGAAGACTTGTAAAATTAGACATATGGCCATTTTAGCCTTAGAATCTCCAAAACTTTGCCAGGCAAGGATTTGCACAACATATTAGTTAGAATTTATAATAATAATAATAATGATAATAATAATAATAATAATAATAATAATAATAATAATAATAATAATAATAATAATAATAATAATAATAATAATAATAATAATAATAATAATTATTATTATTATTATTATTATTATTATTATTATTATTATTATTTGATATCAGTCGAGGCGGCTTACATCATAAATTTAGGCAGCCCTTTTCACAAGATTTGTTGTTTTCTCCTTTTGGGAACGGTATAGTTTGCACCACAAATGTTAATGTTTAGTTACACATTTCCTAACATTAGAAGGAATATTGTTTAGCCAAAGATTTAAGCATAACATTAACATGTGTGAGGCTATTTTGAAAATAAATGGCTTTAAAATGTTCTTTTAGTACAATAAATGTGAGCAACCATATGGCTTGTTATTTGGGAGATTTTGTTACTATAATCCAGCTCCCATTTGGTGCTTGTTTAGGAGAAGTCTTTTGCGGGGGTAAAGCAAATAATTGGGTCCAAAACACACTGCAGAAATAATCCAGTTTGAGACTACTTTAACTGCCCTGGCTCAGTGCTAGAGAAACCTGGGAACTGTAGTTTTGTGAGACATTTCACCTGCTATCAGAGAGTTCTAGTGTCACAATAAACTACAATTACCAGGATTCTCTAGCACTGAGCCAGGGCAGTTAAAGTGGTCTCAAACCGGATTATTTTTGCAGTGTGTTTTGGACCTAAGGCATGGCAAAGCTCACTGTAATTTATGATCTCCCTGCATTTAATTTTTTTTAATTTTATTAAATTTTGCAAAACACTGAAAACATATACACACATAAACATATACACAACAGTTTGACAAACATAAATACCACAGACAACCACAGACCAATTAACACATAAACAAACATCCTAATGCAAAAATAAATTAGCTTAATAGCTAGTAGATATTAACCAACTTCTCAAGTTTCTTTTTCCCGAGTGACTACTTCATATCTTCACCAAAATTACATGTTTTCTTCTCACAAACAGAAAATTATTTTAAGACTCCAATAACTTTCAACTTCAAAATATGCAAATAAATAGATAAGTAAATAATTAATTTTTTCCCTTTACCATTCTCCTTCTCTTCAACCAGTTTTTGCTTTTCCACTTCCTATATTTGATTACAAATAATAATATAGCCAAGTTTCACTATATATTAATATCCTAATCATTTATTTATTCTTATCAGGTAGTTTTTAACCACCTCCCATTGTTTTTCTCTCTTATCTACAAATTTATCTTGAATTAAAGCCATTAATATATCCATATTCATTGTATCTCTAATCGAATCAACCATTCCTCTACACTTGGTGTCTCTCTTTTTCCCCCAATATTTTTTCAAATATTATTCTTGAAATTGACACCATATATAACAATATTCTTCCATATTTTTTCTATTGTTTTTTCTACTTCATAAGTCATATTTAAAAGAAAAAAATGTAGGACACTATGGAATCTGTACCTGCAACATCTCCCTTATTTTCTCATATATTGTTCTTCAGTATTTTTTTGCAAGCTTACAATCCCACCACATATGTAAAAATGTTCCTTCACTTTTCTAACATTTCCAACAGTAACTGTTTCCCATATTATCGATCTTAATTTAGTTGGATAGAGATACCACCTATGCATTATTTTAAAAAAAAATTCTTTCAAATCCTGACACAGGGTAAACTTATTAGTCATTTTCCATTCTTCCATTTGTATATTTTCTCCAGGATCTCTGGCCCATTGAATCATAACATGTTTCACTGTTTTTTTCTCTAACTTTCTATCTATAAACAATCTATAATATTTTGATATGTGATGTCTTCTTTATCTTCAATTCTGTCCAGTTCAATCTGAGTTATTTCAAATCCTTCTTTTTTAAGATCTGTATCAAATCCATTTCTCATTTGTAAATATACATACCAGTTATTAATTTTACCCTCTTCCTCCAGTTGTTCTTTTGATTTCATTTTATAATCTTTTGAATCTTTATATTGTTCCCTTATTATCATGTCTCCATACCGTAGCCATCCTGTATTATTTCTCCTACTTTGGTATAGAAAAGCCTCTTGTGGCAATACCCATAGCGGTAATTTTTTATAAAATTGATCTTTAATTTTTAACCATACTTTTAATAAAGATTTTCTAATGTAATGATTTTCAAAATGTTTGTTCTTTAATTTCTTATACCATAGGTACGCATGCCACCCAAATTCTATGTTATTTCTTTTTATATTCAACTCATTATCATTTTCCAACATAATCCAATCTTCTAACCAAACCATACAGTTGGCCCAATAATAGAGTTTTAAGTCAGGAAGGGCAAAACCTCCTTTTTACTTAGCTTCTGTTGAACTCAGGTATTTGATCTTGGGTTTCTTACCCTGCCATACGAACCTAGTAATTTCTTTTTTCCAATTTTCTACGCACCTCTCATTATGTATCACTGGTATGTTCTGAAAGAAATACATCAATTTTGGAAGGATATTCATCTTGGTTAGAGAGATTCTTCCCAAAAGAGAAAATTGGAGTTTAGGCCATTTATTCAACATTTTTTGTATTTCTGTCCAGACCTTAGTATAATTATTTTCAAACACGTCTGCATTCCTCCTTGATTGTTATTCTTAAGTATTTTGCCTTTCTCTTTATTTTAAATTTCGATATTCTATGCATCTCTTCTTATTCCTTTTTCGTCATAGTCATTGTTATAATCGCCGTTTTCTCTTCATTGGTTTTAAAGCCTGCTAATTCTCCATACTCTCATAATATATTCAACAAATCTTTTACTGGGTTTTTCAAAAAATATTACAAGGTCATCAGCGTATGCTTTCATCTTATAATTATGGCCTTTTGGGTTAATCCCTTGAATCTTATGATCTTCTCTAATTCTTATATTTAACACTTCTAAATCATAATAACAACGGTGAAAGAGGGCACCCTTGCCTTGTTCTTTTTTCTATTCTTACATAATTAGTTTTTTCACCATTAACTATCACCTGTGTTTTTTGTTCCTTGTATATCGCGCTAATCCAATTACCAAAGCTTTCACCCATTATCATTTTTCTTATTGTTTCTCCTAGGAGTATCCCTACATTTAAGTAGATTTCTGCCCCCCTTCCTTGCTTTCTTGCTTTCATTAGAAGAGCAATGCTCTCTCTGCTCAGTTCTTTACTAGTCCTCTCAACCTGTGGCATTGATAATGCATAAAAGTTAGTGGCTTTTTGGGGGGCTGGCAGAAGATGGGATTCAGCACTTCTTCCCTCTCCAACTAGCCCACAGCATTTCTGTGCTGGGAGCATCTTCCCTCTGCTTATCTGGTCACTTACATGTTCTTCTTTGCATTAATTCTTGTTACCCATTGCTACCAGATGACTACTTAAAGATAAGTCTGCTCTGTCAGTGTGTGGATGATGGGTGTTGCAGTGATGCTCTTTGACACCCAGCAGAATCTGCAGGGCAAGCTGGCTGCTGTGATCCACAGCCACTTTGTAAGTCTTACCATCAACTGGCTCAGCTTCCCTTCTCCAAGATCCTGTCTTCCTCAGTCAAGAAGACACATTGTAAAGTCCAAAAGCATAGTTTATTAATGCATATAAAAGAAAAATAAGACAACTAAGTAAAATCCATTGTGATGAACTTGTCCAGTTCAGCCATGAAAAATTACATCATTAACAATCCCAAAAGCATAGGATTCCAACTTGTTGCAGTTGAAAGTTAAAAAGAAGTTACAGATCTATGTTTCCAGATCTAGAAGTTACATTGTAAAAACAGTATAAACATACTAGAAACCATCTCCTAATTCCATGGTTAAAAACCACTGCCAGGCAGTCACACACTCACATCTTGAATTATAAACATTTTTAAACAAAGGCTTTTTTAGGCCCTTCTCATACTCCACCTTCTGGGTGTTAACCTTATGTTGATTGGATAGTGTCTGTATGATGTATAGTAACCCAGCCTCTTGCTGTCCATCATCCCCCATGTGACTCCTTTCCCATGACCTAATGATGTAGCTGTGTTGTTTATCTTTTTGATATCTCTTGCTTCCCATAACAAAATCTGTGTCAATGAGTTATACCTTTGGGAAAGTACATGTTTATGCCTGTGTAGCCATCTGGTGTTAGATTCACTTTGTTTCTCTAGATGTTGTTCTCATGAGGAAAATTTCACACACGCATCTCTACATTTTACCTTTGACTGTATAACTCATCCATATTCTAACATGCTCTAAATGCAGGATGTTAACATTTTAAATCAAATTAACACTCTCCTTTTAGTGGAGCGGCTAGCAGCTCCAAACAGTTAGATTTAGCGGCTCTAGAACAGCAAAGCATAACATGTGCAAGAAAAGCAATTAATACAGATTAATATAACAAAAGAGAAATCAAATGAAATATTTAAAAAGTGGACTTTGACAATAACAAAAAAAGCTGTGAAAACAAAGCATCCTGTGAATCAGAAAGCAGTATGTGCACAAGCTGAGTCAAGTAAGCCCTAAAGCCTTCTTAAAAAGCTAAGCTTTGTCCTGATGCAAGGCTAACAATGTTGGGGGTTTGCAAGCCTCCTGGTGTATTTAACAAAGCTGACACTACCATTGCTTAGAAAGCAATTTTGGGTCTATGGACTGTAATAAATTATGACTGGCTTAGGAATCCCTGCTCCTAATAGAGATCCGCCAATTCTGCCATACTCTCCAAAATTTCAGAAATGAAAACTGGGACCTTTGTGACAATGTGACATCAAAAGGTTAGTGAAGATGGTTAAAGTTTTTAATGAGGAAGAATAGACAAGAGAGGAGAGGCTTCAGCAGTTTGCTTTTGCCTGGGCCTGCTGGGGAAAAGAGGATTCCACCTCCTCTATCATAGAATCATAGAGTTGGGAGAGACCTTTCCCCGCTGCCAAGTTAATGGAGTGCAAACTACTTTTGCACTTTGAACTCAGTTTGCAGCAACTACAGTAGGCTGAAGACAATGAGAAGAGGAGAGAGAAAAATTGGGGCTTTTTAAAAGCACCTGAAAGGACAGATGATTAATTAGGGCTGTCTTTCCTTAGTCAAGTCCATTGGAGGATATGGTCCACATAATTTTTTAACATAGGCACACATTATATGTGGGCAGAGTTTCAAGATGGCACAAAATAGATGATTTGCCGTTGTGCTGGGCAATTCTGTATTTATATGTGTGATGATTATTTTTTATTCCCATTGTAGCATCTTCTCTTAAGCTCCTAGTTAAGATAGGGCAATAAAAATGTTTGCTCATCTCCAGGCTTATAGCTAAGTTAATTGCTGAATATTTTAACAGGTAATTTCCTCTTGCCTAAGGACTATTAAATTATGTTTAAACTCCTTGAAGTGGAAAGCTTCAGCCAAAATAATCTTGTTAATTTGCCTATTTCAGACTTGGCTTGCCCTTGCTAATTTTTTTTTAAGAGAAAAGGAAGTAGTGACCAAAACTGTACAGTAAAGTTTTATTCTGTACAGTATTTACTGCAAAGATCGACATTAAAAGCATTATTCCACACAGTAACTGGGGCCTTGCTCCTTTTAATTTTTCCAGCATCAGCCTCCTGCCATCCATCCCCTAATGCTGACACTATGGGAACCTGAAGTGCAAATCTCTTCCATTGCCACAGGCATGAGAGATGTTCTGGGTCTCCTCCGGACCACTGGGTTAACCAGAATTGCTACACACAACTGCTGAGAGAGACATTTTCTCATGTAATTTCTTTTCCCCACTTTCAATGACTTTATGGTACCAGCCATTACAGATACATTAAAATATATTTTACAAAGTTGGCACCACCGTTACGGTATATAAAATATAAAGTATAAAAAATATACAAAGGAGGCAGCATGCTGTAGTGGTTTAGGAATTGGACTAGCACTCTGGGAAACCAGGTTTCGAAATCCCTGCTCAGCCTTGGAAACTTTCTAGGTGACCTTGGGCAAGTCACATTCTCTCAGCCTCAGAGGAAGGGAATGGTAAACACTTTCAGGACAAATCTTGCAAAGAAAATTCCATGGATCACCATGTTGGAAATGATTTAAGGGTACACAACGACGACAACAAATGTTTTTTTAAATATACAGCAAAATCATATTACAGAGTGTAACAAATAATATTTCAGACCACAATATGAGAGAATTTCAAAACTACAAACAGCAGACTCAGAATTAATATTCTGGAGTCTCCCGGGCAATGTGCATCCATGTGTGGAATAATGCTTTTAACGTTGATCTTTGCAATAAACATCGTACACAGTAAAACTTTACTGTACAGTTTTGGTCTCTACTTCCTTTTCTCTTGAAAAATTTAGCAAGGACAAGCCACAAAAGAGCCTTTTTGTGTGTGAAAAGAGTCATGGGTATTGCTCAGTAGAAACTGAGACTTCCCACTTCCGTAAGTGAACAAGGTTTCAGAAATCTCTTGGCTCACTATACAAGGGACAAATTAACATATACAGAACAACCTCTTTCTCCCCATTTATAGCTGTTATTTTAGCAGCTATGTAACTGTTACAAGCAATGACATTGTTTGTAGGACTTAGGTTGGGTGGCAATCATTCAATCCTCCAGATACATAGAATCATAGAACCATAGAGTTGGAAGAGACCACAAAGGCCATCCAGTCCAACCCCCTGCCATGCATCCCTCTGCTTAAAGACCTCCAAGGAAGGAGATTCCACTACACTCTAAAGGAGTGTGTTCCACTGTTGAACAGCCCTTACTGTCAGGAAGTTCCTCCTAATGTTGAGCTGGAATCTCTTTTCCTGGAGCTTTCATCCATTGTTCCAGGTCCTAGTCTCTGGAGCAGCAGAAAACAAGCTTGTTCCCTCCTCAGTATGACACCCCTTCAAATATTTAAACACAGCTATCATATCACCTCTTAACTTTCTCTTCTCCAGGATAAACATCCCAAGCTCCCTAAGTTGTTCCTCATAGGGCTTGGTTTCCAGACCCTTCACCATTTTAGTCGCCCTCCTCTGGACGTGCTCCAGTTTTTCAACATCCTTTTTGAATTGTGGTGCCCAGAACTGGACACAGTATTCCAGGTGAGGCTTGACTAAAGCAGAATAGAGTTGCACTATTACTTCTTTTGATCTACACACTATACTTCTATTGATGTTGCAATGCAACTCCCAGAATTCTTCAACATTGGCTAGGGCTGCTGGAGTTTGCAATCAAACGACATCTGGAGTGCTGCGTGATTCTCCCCTCTGCCTTAAGTAGACAGAGGTCTTGTCAGTAGAGTTAAGAATGGCTTTTCATTTTTTAAAAAATCCTTATTGAGATCATGCATTACTTATGGTTTATAGGTAGCTATAAGAGATGCTGGGAGACTTAATAGTGTGTTCATCTGCCCTAAATGTAATTGAAGATAAAGTTTATCATGTTCTGTTTGTTGTTTATTGTTTGCCTTCAAGTCATTTCCAACTTATAGAAACCCTGAGGTGAACCTTTTAAGTGGCTTTCTGTGCAGAATTTCTTCAGAGGAGTTTACTTTGGCCTTCCACTGAGACTGAGGGAGTGTGACTTACCCAAGGTTGCCTAGTGGGTTGACATGGCTGAGTGGGTATTTCAAACCTTGATCTCTCAGAGTCTTAGGGCCTAAGCCAGGGGTAGGCAACCTTTCCCCTTTAAGGGCCGAGGGACTTCAGCTCCCAGAATCCCAGGAGCTATTGGCCAACATGGGACTATTGGCCAACATGGCTGAGGCTTCTGGGAGCTGAAGTCCCTCGGCCCTTAAAGGGGAAAGGTTGCCTACCCCTGGCCTAAGCAGACGGCATAAAGCGCCGTTTTCGAGGCCAGAAAGGGGAGGGGCAGCTTCACGCTGGGCACCCCAACCCCTTCCTGAATATGTCGTCGGAGCGCCCGTCGCTTCGCACAGCTGGCGCTCTGACGATGCACTTCCGCTGCAGTGTCCGCACACGCTGCAGCGGAAGAGGCACCAAAGGTGCGCAGGAGGCCTTTTGCGGCGCACCTTCGGCGTCTTCCTGGGCCTAGGACGCGGCGCATTGGGACCGAGGAGTGTGGATACCTTGACCCCGATCCGCAGCTTCCCGGGGCAGCCCCGTGCCGCCCGTCTGCTTCCCCCCTTAGTCCAACATTCTGCACTATGCTGACTCCTTATAATCTATTTTATCTGTTAGGCACAGAGAATTTTGTCAGACTTACTAATGGCTTCTGAAGTTTTACAAATGTTGTTGTTTCAGATAATATATCATGCTGACAGTCATATTAGCTGTCATAACTAGGGAAAATATCAAAAATATGTGGAGTACGGTTAGAGAAGTAATAGTGCCACTGTATTCTGCTTGGTCAGGTCCCACCTGGAATACTGTGTCCATTTCTGGGCACCACAATTCAAAAAGGATCTTGAAAAACTGGAGCGTGTCCAGAGGAGGGCGACTAAAATGGTGAAGGGTCTGGAAACCATGCCCTATGAGGAACGACTTAGAGAATTGGGTATGTTTAGCCTGGAGAAGGGACAGCTAAACATATGGCATATGATAGCCTTGTTTAAATATTTGAAGGGATGTCATATTGAGGAAGTAGCTACCTTGTTTTCTGCTGCTCCAGAGAACAGGACCTGGAACAATGGATGCAAGCTCCAGGAAAAGAGATTCCACCTCAACATTAGGAGGAACTTCCTGACAGTGAGAGCTGTTCGACAGTGGAAGAGACTGCCTCGGAGTGTGGTGGAGTCCCCTTCTTTGGAGGTTTTTAAACAGAGGCTGGGTGGCCATCTGTCAGGGATGTTTTGATTTTGAGTTCCTGCATGACAGGGGGTTGGACTGGATAGCCCTCTTCCAACTCTGATTCTATGATTATTTTGTTCACCCCATTGTGAATTTTTTCCTTCTTGGTCATAATTGTTTTTGTGATAGCTGAAGACTGTTTTCACATAGCATTTTGGAATTGCCCAAACATCCTATGATATTATTTTACAGTAATCTTCAATTTTAGATAAAAAGGGCTGTAGGCATATTTATGATTAAGTGCAGCTGTTGTTGGGCTAAAATGATCTTCATGGATGTTGAGCTATAGTGCTATGCATCCTTCAGTTAGTGGTTTGTTATTATGTGCCTTCAAGTTGTTTCTGACTTATAGCGACACTAAGGCAACCCTATTGGCAGATGGAGCTTGTCTTTGTCTTCCTTTAAAGCTGAGAGAATGTAATTTGCCCAAGGTAACCCAGCTGGCTTTATTTGAGGTATTTCACTTTAGAGGACAGGCGTGCCTATAAAATAAAGTCATGTGCAGTGTAAAGTTACATCATGGTGTGCTGAGCAGCTCATAAAATAGGTACTGCTTGCTTTCTGATAGTTACAGGGTGTACTTACCCCTGTTCATATGGGGCAACTGTCTGTGCAGAACCATATCTTAAAATCCAAATTGCTTAATTCAAGTATCCTCAGTTACAAAAATGATTGCCCCCTCCAACTACTGTTTGAAGAGGTCATGTCAGCAACATAGCCACCCTACTGTTTCTATAGACAGATTCTCATATGGCACAACTACCTCCTTTTGTGTGTTCTGCCATGATTGGCAGGAACTCAAAATCAAAATGGTCGGTTTTTCTATAACTTGGAAGGAAAGTATATACATCTCTTAAGTGTAAAGGAGGGGAGAGCTTCTGAAACTTTCAAGAGTTAGAATTTCAGCAGGTACAGCTTACTGACTAGGATTGGGGAAATGTCATGTACTGAAATCAGCTCTTCCACTGTTGTGGACTAGAACTATTGGAGACATGAGAATCCTATTCCTCTCCCCATTTTTGTTTTTTTTAAATAACATTATTTAAGAGTTCCACGTTTCTACTTGTCAAGTTCGCAGTGGCAGGGTGCCACTATCTGCTGAGGAACATCAGTCCTTTCTCCTACACCTGTAGCAGCAGGGGCATCCCAGAAGATGTATAGGATCTGTTGGGATCCTGGGATGTATTCCCTGTAGCTCCAAAGTTGGGTGGGGGCCTATGGAGAGGAGATAGATTACCAAGCATGTAGACAGTAGATTTCGTTTGCCTCAGCCTCACCAGCCAGACCATGCACACCCCTGAGAGATAAAAAGGATCTTTATTGGTTAGTGTTCATTTCAGGCATCCAAACCAACAATCTCCCTTATCTTCTTTTCCTTTGGATGGCAAGATGTCTGTGCTTCCTTGACCATTATATGATGGCACCTCAGTTGAGCCAGTGATTGAGCCTGCAGTGGCAAGGTGTTGGTGACTACAATTTCTGGTCTGCCATACAGGATCAAAATTCAAAATGACCTGAATAGATTGGAAAGCTGGGCAAAAACTAACAAAATGAATTTCAACTCAGAGGAATGTAAGGCAGAAAAAAATGTAATGCACAGATATAGTATGGGGGACACCTGGCTTGACAACAGTTCATGTGAAAGAGATCTAGGAGCCCTAGTAGATCACGATTTGAACATGAGTCAACCGTGTGATAAAGCAGCTAAAAAAGCCAATGTGATTCTAGGCTGCATCAATAGAAATATAGTGTCTAGATCGAGGGAAATAATAGGAGCACTCTATTCTGCTTTGGTCAGGCCTCACCTGGAATACTGTGTCCAGCTCTGGACACCACAATTCACTAGGGACATTGACAAGCTGGAGAGTCCAGAGGAGGGCGATCAAAATGGTGGAAGGTCCAGAAACTACCATGCCCTATGAGAAGCAACTTAAGGAGTTGATTATGTTTAGCCTGGAGAAGAGAAGATCAAGAGGTGATATGATGGCCCTGTGTAAACATTTTAAGGGCTGTCGAGGATGGAGGAAGCTTGTTTTCTGAAGCTCCAGAGAATAGGACCTGGAGCAATGGATT
>CM034713.1:4603820-4661009 GCA_020142125.1 Phrynosoma platyrhinos
CCCCCCCCCCAGCGTGCCAGGGACTGGCACCATATTTGTGCCTGTTCGGTACAGACATTTCTTAGAAACCTAGCAGGCACTGGCAGCTGTTGACTCAGAGACCAGCAGTAGTCCAGCAACCACCGCTTTGTGTTGCTCTGTTTTAGGCCGAAAGAACCAGAGGGCCACCGGTTAGGAAGATGGGCATTGTGTTAGTTTTATGCGTAGTTCATGTTTTGATTGCTCAAATGACAAGTACAGACATGTGCCATTAAGCAAGAACACAGAGTAAACATATGTGTTCTGATGCTTGAAAGCATATTGTTTTCCTTTTTTCCTCTCTCCATTGCCCAAGCAGTTTCCTCTTTCTTGCCTTACCAATTTCCATCACATGGCTCTGTCCCATTAAGAATTGAGAAAACTCTGTGACTGAAAATAAAATGATGAATTGTGTAAATACAGTGGGACCTTGTTATTCACTGGGTTTTGGTTTTAGAATCCCACATGGGTACCAAAATCTGTGGTCCAGTAAATACAGTGACATAGAAAAATGGTGTCCATTATTCAAAATGGCAAAATCAAGATTTGCTTTTCGGAATTTATATATTATTTAAATTAAAAACTCATTAAGCACGAGGAGTTGACATACAGGTTGAGGCTCCCTTATTCAGAATTCTGAAATGCAAAATACTCCAAAATCCAAAATTGTCCACATGGTTGGCTGAGATAGTGACACTTTTGCTTTCTGATGGTACAGTGTACACGAACATTGTTTCATGCACAAAATTATTTAAAACATTATGCATAAAATTACCTTTAGGCTATGTTTATAAGATCTATATGAATCATAATTGAATTTCATATTTAGACTTGAGTGCCATCTCTAAGATATCTCATTATGTATATGCACTTATTCCAAAACCCAAAACGCTTCTGGTCCGAAGCACTTTAGATAAGGGAGATTTAACCTGTACTTGTGTGTATATGTTATGTGCTTCAAGTTTTTTTCACATTCATGGCGTTAAGGCATATGACAGGTTTTTCTGGTCAAGATTTATTCGAACAACATTTGCCGCCATTGCCTTTCTATGAAGCGACTAAGACAGTGTGACTTTATCAAAGTCACCCAGTTGGTTTCCATAACCACTACACCATGCTTGCTGGCTTGTCATACTTGAACAAATTCTGATGGCATCTAGTATGCTGCTGCTTTAGTTTTTTAGTTTTTTGTTCTTACCTAGAATGTCTCCAAATAAAAATCTGACACATTGTACCCATTTTTGTATCTTCACTTTTTTTATCTGTCTTTATCACTTTAGCATTTTATAAATGGCAGACAGAGTCAGGATATAAATATAAAGAGAGAAGAAGCGAGTGAGAGCCAGAGTAGTATAGTGGTTTGAGCATTGGGCTATGATGCTGGAGACTAGGGTTAGAATCCCCACCCGGCGATAGACACATTCTTAGCCTCAGAGTTTGCTCAAAGGCAAACCCCCATTTGAACAAATCTTGTCAAGAAAACCCCATGCTAGGTTTGCCTTAGGGTCGCCGTAAGTCAGAAACGACTTGAAGGCACACAGCAACCTGTGTGACAAATAATAAAAGATATAATAAACTATTAAACTATTAGATGTTCAAATTATAAAAATAATTTGAACTTATTAATAGCAGTACTAGTGAAGGTCCTTACGTTATAAATCATTCATTGACGGTAAGTAGGTCTCAGCTAAGACCAAAGGTATTAACAGGGCTTCATTCAAGTACAGGCTAGAGGAGTTTCATCCAGTAGTCTTCCTCAGAGACCAATAAAGTTCTTGTATTTTTCAGTCCTTTCTTCCAGACAGAGGCTGAAGTGTTGGTAAAAATACTATATAATCACTATTATATTGTGTGTGTGTGTGTGTGTGTGTGTGTGTGTAATATTAATATTGATTATATGGTATTTTTAACAACACTTCAGCCTCTGTCTGGAGGGATACACTCACACATACACACCGCACAAAAACCACTTCAGTGTGTCCTTAGTATCTGCTGGGGTTTGGTTCCAGGACCGCCCATGGATACCAAAATCCATGGATGCTCAGGTCCCATTAAATAGCGGTATAATAAAATTATTTTCCTTATATAAAATGACAATATCATGATATATATATATATATATATATATATATATATATATATATATATATATATATGTATGTATGTATGTATGTATATATATCTGTGGAATATTTGAATCCATGAATAAAAAAAATCCATGGATACGGAGGTCCAGCTGTACTTATCTCGCACGTCAGTATATTGTATATTCTTGCAGAATAAGCATGCTTCTTCTCTTTCACTACCCAATGACCTAATGCTGAAGCTCGGTGGTTCTGTTAATATAGTGAGCCTTCTGTCCTAACCACTCTCCTCATCTGTCCTTAGTCAGGACACCTTGAGTCAGGAATACAATCTGGTATATATTTAAAATAAGTATCTTATAAACATTTAAATAAAATGTTAAACATGGTAATGCTTTAGAAATATAAATACAGTCGTTACTCCCCATTTGCGAACTTGGAGTCCGTGATCTTGCTCTGCTGCAAGTGGGGAGGGGCAAAATGGTGGTGCACCCTGTGTGTGAGAGCTCCATGGGCATGCACACCATTATTTTCAATAGGGCTTGAATATTGCTGATTTTTCATTATTGTGAGTGAGGGGCAGGCAAACTTGGCCCTCTTAGGGATTTTGGACTTGAGCTCCCAGAAGCCACAGCCATGTTGGCCAATAGTCTGGGATTCTGGGAGTTGAAGTCCCTCGGTCCTTAAAGGGAACAGTTTGCCTGCCCCTAGTCTTGGAGATGTCTCATCCATAGGTTCACCATGAGTCTAGATCAGAGGTCGGCATCCTTTGTTGCCAGGTGGCCGGGAGGGGGGGAAATGGCATGGGAGCCAGCATGCGTGCGTGGAGGGCGCCATTTTGGAAGGTCCCAGCGTGCGTGCGCCGGGTGAATTCGCCCTGCGCACATGCACTGGAGCCTTCCCTTGGTCCTTGCAAGGTCCCAGTGCGCGTGTGCAGGGCAAATTCACCCGGCGCATGCACGCTGGGACCTTGCAAGGACCAAGGGAAGGCCCCACAGCGGCTGCGCCATGCAAATTCCAAAATGGCGCCCGCGCTCACATGCGTGTGCAAGCGGGGCGGCGGCGGGATGCCCACGGGCCGGTCCCAAGGGCTCCGGGGGCCGTGCGCGGCCTGTAGGTTGCCAACCCCTGGTCTAGATCAACTTGAGGGCAGTTAACAACAACAACAACAAAATATGTGTAGGTGTTTGGAAGAAATGGTAAAATTAATGGCATACTACGCACTGGAGTTTTTGTCAGCCAGCTGGGCAGGCACTTCTGGTTGGGTGTGGATGGGAAGAATTTCACAGTAATGCACATCTTGCACAAGTCAGATTACCATCTGAATGAACAGTTTCCTATTTTCCTTTGATGGCTCATGCAAGGACTTGTCCCTAGCATGGATTCCAGTGTATTTATTAGTTGCATTTATGTTTGGGTGAGTTAAGAATCATAGGTAAACCTCCTTTTTCTAAGATTCTGATATCACTATTACTTTGTTGAGTCAACTCAAAGATCACTGATATGTGTAAGGCTTCAAGATCTTGGGATGGTATGAAAGTGTACATGTAATCCAAATTGTCTCTTTAAGGGACCATCTGTGGTATATGAGAGCAAGTACTCTCTTTTCTGTGTGATGCTGTTTTCCACCCTCTCATTGGCTTAGCCATAGTTTTGGTATATGCTTCCATAAATCAGCATCTTAATCATGGTTAATGTAAACCAGTTTCATGTTCTAACTCAGGTTTGCTGACCATTTTCAGGCCCTGGTTTCAAATCCTGTATTAAGACAAGTCCAGGTTAGCATGAACTGTGAATAGAGTAGATAAAGATGAGTGGTGAATTTGTTGTTAACTGTCTTCGCGTCACTCTCAACACATAGCAACCCTATGGATGTGACATCTCCTGGCCCCCTGTCTTCTCCTGCTCTGCCCATCTCCTGCAAACTCATGTTCATCGGTCTCTTTAATGAAGTCCATCCATCTAGCATGTGGCTTTCCTCTCATTCTACTTCCCTCCACCTTTTCTAACATCATTGTCTTTTGCAACGATTCATGCCTTCTCATGATGTGTCTGAAGTACGACAGTCTAAACCAGGGGTAGGCAACCTTTCCCCTTTAAGGGCCAAGGGACTTCTGCTCCCAGAAGCCTCAGCCATGTTGACCAATAGTCCCATGTTGGCCAATAGCTCCTGGGATTCTGGGAGCTGAAGTCCCTCGGCCCTTAAAAGGGAAAGGTTGCCTACCCCTGGTCTAAACCTTGTCATCTTGGCTTCTAACTTGATCTGTTCTAGGACCCATTTGTTTGTCCTTTTGGCTGTCCATGGGATCCTCAGCACTCTTCTCCAGCCCCACATTCTCTCAAATGCCTTGATTTTCCTCCTATCTTATTTCTAGACTGTCCAGCTCTCACAACCATGTATGGATGTGAATACTGTTGTGGTGAATACTGTACAGCAAATCATCCTAAAGCCTTTTCCAGTCACTTAACTCAGTGATTCTCAAATGGTGGGGCAGGACCCCTTGGGTGTGTGTGTGCAAGAATTGCTCAGTGGGAGCACAAGACATGGAGGCCCTGATCCCCTCCTCCCCCAACTTTTTCTTTCCTGGAAGATATGTCTATCTATGTGCAAGCGACTTTCTCTCACACACTAATTGTCTCACAAATAGTAATGCTCTTTTTCTGACACTCTCTCCCTTAGGTATGTTCATTCATGCCCAACGTCACACACAAATTCTCTCTCTGTTTCTCTCACACACATTCAGTGACACACTTCACCTCTTTTTTTACAGAATTACATATGCTCTTGTGTATTTTTTATATATATTGTACACAAGAGAATGTTTCTGTGTGAGAGTGTGTATTAGTGAAAGAAAAAAATGAAAAAGCATGAAAAAGTAGATCTCTATAGCATTAGTTTATGTGAGTGTGGCTGAAATCTACACATGTGTTAAATATTGAAATTATTTAAAACTGTTATAATTTGAACAGTGTTATTTCTATAAATTTACATGAATGTGCAAACAAAAATACACACACTAAAAAAATATTTTAAGGGAGCAGTGTCTGAATGTAGATATAAAGGGAGTCACAAGAGTAAAAGATTGCTCTACAGAGGGGTGGGATATTAATATTAATATTAATAATAATAATAATAATAACAACAACAACAACAACAACAACAAAGTTTGTGAACCACTGTTACTACTTGCCATCAAGATGACTTTGACTTGTACCGATCCTATGAATGAGAGACCTTCAAGTCATCCTGTTATCAACAGCCCTGCTCAGGATTATATCTACATTGGCTCATTTAAATCTCTTCCATATGTCATTGTTTAATGCTGTTTTAAGGGGGGGAGGGATATGCTTTTTACTGTAACTGTTTTATGTTGTAAACCGCCCGGATTGGGCAACCATTGGGCGGTATATAAATAAATTTTATTATTATTATTATTATTATTATTATTATTATTATTATTATTAGGAAAGTATTATAGTATATTGTTATGCTATTATTAGGGAGACAATGTAGAACAGTGATGGGCAATCTTTTGAGCTTGGTGTGTCAAACTTCACCAAAAAACTGAGCATAACTTGGGTGGTATGTCACTTTGAGGAAAAAATATTATTTCGCCGTCGGGAGGAGGGACTGCCCTTAATACCTCAACCTGGGCCTGGGCCTCTTCCTGGATCCACGCTGGTGGTGCCGCTACGCCCGAAGTCCCAGAACTAGACGCTCTGTGCCAGACTTCTGTTATTTTGGCCTACAGACCTCCGGCACAGAGTGTCTAATAGTGGAGGATGAAACATTTGCAACTAGAGTCTTAGAGTTAGAGTCTAACTGTAAGACTCTAGTTGCAAATGTTTCATCCTCAGGAACAGCAAATGCTTCATCCTCGGCTTGGCCATGCAGGAGCTGAGGATGAAACATCCCTCTCGGCATGTGGCTGTCTCAGCGGCCGCAGCCGCATGTCATCAGAAATGGCTACACGTGTCAGTGCTGACACGCGTGTCATAGGTTTGCCATCACTGATGTAGAATAATGCTTAAGCATTGGACTGAGATATTGAAGATCCATGTTGCTGCTGCTGTTCCTGTGACAGAAGAAAGTCAGGATATACATTAAATTAATAAATAAATGTTGCTCCCTTTCCCTGAAGCTGGGACCCTAAACTGAGTAGCTTATAAATTAAAATACTGTACCATTAAAATATACATAACAATCAACATTAACATGCAGTTAAGCTACCAATGCATCAACATTGAAAAAGAATTAGACATTTAAAATAGGAAAAAGCAGTTTCATATAGATCAGGGGTAGGCAGCCTAAGGCCCCAGATTATTGTTGTTATTGCTTGTTCTTGGGGTTTTCTTGGCAAAATCTCCACAGGGTTTTTTCCATGGCTTTTCTGGGGCTGAGAGTGCATGCAAATATTTTTTTAATTTTTTTTATTTAAAAAATGTTTGTTTGTTTGTTTATTTATTTTTGGTTCTTCGGCCCCCCAATTGTCTGAGGGACAGCAACCCGGCCCCCGGCTCAAAAAGATTGCTTACCCCTGATATAGATGTTGAATAGCTCAAGGCACAAAACAGAGCCTCGAGGGACTCCATAGACAAGTGGCTGAGGAATCAGCCTGGAGTCCCATCACCAACATTTTCTGGGTTCACCTTTCCAGGAGGGAAGGGAGTTTCAATAAAATGGTGCTTCCAAATCTCATCCAAGCAAAGTGGTCCAGAAGAATGCCATGGTTCATGGTATCAAAAAGTGACAAAAGGTCCATCAGAACCAACAGGGACACACACACACACACACACACACACACACACACACACACAGAGTCCCAGGACAGATTGCCCACCAAGGTGACCAGAGCTGTCTCTCTTTCCCATAAGTAGGCCACCACATGTTCCATTACCATGCTCAGCAATAGAATTTCAGACCCTGGCTAATAGTTATCCATTATAGAGGAGCCAAAGAATACTTTTTCAACAGAACACCTTAAACAGTGTTCTAATCCTCCTTGAGACATAAAACTCAGGGGCTGCTTTTGTGCTTCTTGGTCTCTTCCAGCCTAACCTCATGATTGTTGTATAAATAAAGTGAGCATGGTAGTTTCAAGCCATGTTCACCACCTGCCAAGATTAGACAGTTCCTTGGGGGAAAGCCAAGAGGGAAATAGAAATAATAAATAAATTGTGACTTGAAACAAGGATGAGCAAAAGGTAGATCTGGAACCTCTTGTTGATATGAATACTGTAGTTCAAACTATTGATTTCTGACTCCAAGCTCTTTAAGAGCTGCCATGGCACAATGGCTTCTTATGTTGTTGTGGTGCTTTCAAGTTATTTCTGACTTATAGGGACCATAAGGTGAACCCATCACAGTATTTACATGGCAAGATTTATTTAGAGAAGTTTTGCCATTGCCTTCCTCAGACTAAAAGAATGTGACTTGCCCACAGGGTTGACTGGTTTAAACCAAATGGCTTGTTTTAAAAAGAAACATTCCTGTTTGTTTGGTTTTTAAATTATTATTTATATATTTTTTCAAAAACCTGGCTATTCTTACTTTTTTCTAGCTCTCTTATTGGAACAGCAATGACTGTTTGAATTTCAATGTTTTAACTTTAACAATTTATTGGCAGTTGTTCATTGCTGGACCAGTATCCAGTGTTGGTTGCTTCTTTTTAATTGCTTTATTTTATAGTGCAAGAAATGCCATTCAGAAAACAAAGCCTTCAATTAATGTAAGTTCAACGAGTACTTATTTTACAACAGCGAGCTTGTGGCCATAACAACTGAACTGTATTTGGCTGCTTAATTTTCTGATTTAATCCAATATTGGTATAGTCCTACACATTAATGCAAAAAACAACAATAAGCAAACCTGGTTTAAACAAACAAAAATCCAGTTTTTGTGTTTGTTTTTTATTTTAAAAACTGCTTTTAAAACCCCCAGCCTTGCTTGTCTGGGGTCATCCCATGGCTGGGCAATGATTCAAACCCTGGTATCCTAGAGTCCTAGTCTAACACACAGAGCACTATGCCACACTACTGTCTCCTAAATTATCTTGCAGAAATAAGATAAGTTGGGGTGAGTGGGTAGCCAAGCGCAGAATTTTGTATAGAAGGGCCAGTTCTGGTCTTCACAACAACTTCCTAAGCTCAGGATACTTTAATTCTAAGTATGTGTCTAAGTATGTGATGGTTGTTAAATCTCACGGTTCTAGTAAAAAAAAGCAAAGGAGATTCCTCATGATTGAAACCTGCCTTGGAAGATCCAGGTGAATTTAGCTAGAATATGCTAAATAAATAGCTGGTAGAAAGCCAAGCATTACAAATTAGAGATCCTGTACTGAGCAGGGAATGACCTGAGGACTCATTGAGCCCCTTCCAACTCTGTGATTCTATTTTTGCCCTTTTTAGCCAGATGGCTCCTTTTCAGGAATCTCCTCCTTTCATCCTTAAATATACTTTAAAGTCCACTCTCAAAATGTCTGAGATGGTAATAGCGGTTGGAAATGTGTGGATTGTTAAATGTGCATGTTCATAATTTGTTTTTCTGGATGGCTGGGGAATGGGCAGATGTACACAGTGCTGGCTGGGTATATGCCTCCAGGTTGCCTGTCAACTTACGGTAACCAATGAATTTCATGGGGTTTTCTTAGGCAAGGAATGTTCAGAGATGGTTTTGCCAGTTCTTTCCTCTGAAACACAGTTTACAGCACCTGGTATTCTTGGTGGTCTCCCATCCAAGTATTAACCAGGGCTAGCCTTGCTTAGTTTAGCTTCCAAGATCAGATGTGATCTGGTGACTTGAGGATATTTAGTCCCTAAGTCAGTACGGTATATACATCATGGAATACCAACTAATGCCACCCCAAGGAATGAAATGTATCAGCAGAATTGTCCTCCCTCTTGAAGGATCTGCTCCAAAGGTAGTGAAAATCCAGCTTTCAGCAGAGATCCACTCACATGAGATTGGATTTTGCCAGTATTTTTTGCATGTCAGAACTCTCCATCTGGTGGAATCATGTAGTGAAGGAAATGGTTAAGTCTCAAACCAGTGTTTGAATTAAGAGGAGAAATGGGGAGGGGGGCAGTCTTACAAGCCCCCTGAGGGCTTTCTTCATTTTAGAAAGGAGGAGGGAAAAGACATCCTTGTAGATTTTGTCTCTCCTGATAGTCTCACAGAAAGGATCAGGGCCTGAATGTTATCCTCCCCTGCATAGTTATACACTGTTAAACTTACTGAAGCCTTTGCTCCAGACTCACTGATGGGAGCTTAAAAGTATTAAAAATAATAATAATACATTGGAAGCCATGATAGGCACAAGTCCCTGCTTGAACCATTCAAAGAACTTTGGAAAGTATTCATTAAGATGGTAATCAAACTTGCTCAATTAGGAGCTAATTAGAATCAAGTTAGAAACTTTCTAACAGAAAGGTGTAATTTATATTTTAGCTGGATAGGATTGGACTTTAAGCATTAGATAACTTCTGGAATTAGGCTGTTAATTAAGTGATTAAGTAATTAAATGAGAGACAGTGTTAGAGTCAAATTTTATGTTTCCTAGCTGGTTCTTGCAAAAGATAGTAGGAATATCTGACTATTTTTGTTCATGCTTAGAATACTATTGTTTAGTTAATTCCCCAGTTAAAAGATTTTAAGCAGGCAGGTCATTGGAGCAGGTTGGTTTCATATTCAGGTGCACATTTCTGTACTGGGGACCATAGAGCAACCCCCTGGAAATTGAATTTTGAAGCACTTCCCTTTGGGTCTTTTTCTGGGATCTTGTAGGAATTGGTAAGCTGAAGAAAGGGGGAGGCTAAAGAGACACGATTACAGATATATCTCATTTAACAAGGTTCAACCTCATTCCCTGTAAGAGTTTGAATAATGGGTTTTAATTTAAATGGCAATGAAACATAAATGTAATTATGTTTTTCCACCTCTAATATAAATGTAGTCAAAATAGATTTAAAAAAAAATATTTTTAAATTTTATTCACGCTTACATAGAAACAATTACAAAACATAAACACATAAAACATTTACAACACAGGACAAAGCTTCCTAAACTGTTCAAATAAAATTATACAAAAGAGTTACTCTAAATATTATCTCTAATCACGACATATCAATATTTATATGTTGTTTTATATATTATACACTTTTAAACTTCTACATCCATATAACAACTCAGGGTTATCTCACACAAATAAACAATTAATTAGATGTTTTCCTTATTTTTAAAGGGTCAAAAAATATTATAATCCCCATCTTTTTTCACAATAGTTATATAGTGGTCTCCATTTAACATGTGATTCACAAGTTAGCTTTTCTCCTACAAAGTCCTCTCTATTGTCCAATTCTGCAATTTCTATCAATCTCTATAACCAGCTATCGATAGAAGATACTGCTTCTGATTTCCAATGGCTAGCAATTAGAATTCTAGCTACCGTGACCATATTCAAAAGAAGCTTCCATGTATCTTTTCTTTCTCGATCTATTTCTCAAAATAGATTTTTTAGACTCATTAATTATGTATATTGGGATGCAGTGGCTCAAGTGGTTAAGACACTGACTCAGGGCCTTTGCAGACTGCCAGAAATAGTGCAAATTGAGTCCACTTTTAGGGTTAGGGTTAGGGTTAGGGAATCATGGGAACTATATTTTATTGTGGCACCAGAGCTCTCTGACAGAGAAGGCTCAATTCTCAGGGGAAAAAACAATTCCCATTATTCCCTAGCACTAACCCTAACCCTTAAAGTGGACTCAATTTGCACTATTTTTGGCAGTCTGCAAAGGCCCTCAGTTGATGGCAAGATTGGCAGGTTGGCAGTTTGAGGCCCGAGTGCTGCATGATGGGGTGAGGTGTTGTCACTAGTCCCAGCTTCTGCCAACCTAGCAGTTTGAAAGCATGCAAATGCAAGTAGATAAGTAGGTACCACTTTGGTGGGAAAGTAAACAGAGTAGTCTCTGACAATGCTGGCTCTTTGGCTTAGTAACAGAGATGAGCACCATCCACTATGGTCAGACACAACTTGACAGCCTTGTCAACGGGGAATACCTTTACCTAATTATGTACATGCTTTGACCTTTTCCTACTAACTCCTGTCTTTGCTTTTGCTGTATAATGTGTGTGCATATTCTGCTTGTTATGCACTGATTAAGATATGACAGGATCTGCCCTTTTGGTAAAGTTTCAAAATGAAATCCAATCAAGTTTCATTTGCAATTACAGTTGTTCCTTATGATTCGTGGGGAATCTGTTCCGGACACATACACCCCGGCGGATTGGAAAAATTATCAATATTGGAGTCCTATTGATTTCAATGGCTGCACACACATGATGGGTGCATGTACCATTTTGTTCCTCCCCACTCACTGTCCACGAAGAGCAAGACCACAGACCCCAAGTCTGTGAACAGGGAGGGACTCCTGTATTTGTGTCATCTGCTATTGCGCCGGATGACCAAGATCTTCCATCCCAAGCCTGGTGCATTAGATCTAGGTCTGAATTTTGTGGTTAGTTCCAATGAGTAGACTTATTGAATCAATGTGTATACACTGACTCACTGTTCTACAGTTGAGTCATCTGGCATATGCTAGAAGGATTCAGCCATCCTCTCATAGTTACAGGATCTCAGGCTAAGAAATTTGTCCTCAGTACCAGAACTAGTAGGTGCTCATAGCCTTTACTGATCACCACAACCTTATTTTGTTTCAATGGCATAATTCAGAGGGATTATTTGGATCTCGGGGGGGGGGGTCGAGTGCATTGCTGCTGCTCTTAGAACTGGCAGTCTATAGCACAAAGTATATTTTAATCTTATTTTCCATGTTTTTCCCATTGTTCTAGGGTAGGGGTAGGCAACCTTTCCCCTTTAAAGGCCAAGGGACTTCAGCTCCCAGAATCCCAGGAGATATTGCCCAACGTGGGACTATTGGCCAACATGGCTGAGGCTTCTGGGAGCTGAAGTCCCTCGGCCCTTAAAGGGGAAAGGTTGCCTACCCCTGTTCTAGGGTTATAGAATGTCCAATGTTTTGGGCCCATTTTATCATTTGAGGTTTGATCCTTTCTTCTTCTGGTTCAAATGTTAATAATAATTTATAAAATTTCTTAATTCTATGGTTAAAATATACCTTGTGCTATAACCTAAAGGAGAATTTCTATAAAATGCTAATGCTAATGCTAATACTAATGCTAATGCCAGTAATAATAATAATAATAATATATTTATATCCCACCCCTTTGAGATCAATCGGGGCGGCTAACAACAATAAAAATACAATATAAAATACAACAAAATCTAATTCCCTCTCCCCCCCAAAAAAGTTAATTAAACCAATTACAAGTTAAAAATCAGCAATTAAAACACCTCAATAAATATACAACAACACACAATGGCAGTGGTAGGTCTCATTAGATCTTCGAGGGGAGGCTTGGGAACTTCTCTGAGGGGGGGTTCTTGAGGCCGGGATTATTTATTCTGGAAAGGCCTGCCGGAAGAGATCTATCTTGATAGCCTTTTTAAAGCTGTCTAAAGATATCAATTGACAGATCTCGTCCGGCAGGTCGTTCCACAGTCTGGGGGTGACAACAGAGAAAGCCCTCTGGGAGGTAGCCGAAAGCCTAGTTCTTTGAGGCTGCAGCAAATTCCTCCCAGAGAACTGGAGTGTGCGGGGAGGATTGTACGGGAGAAGACAGTCCCCGAGATAGCAAAAATTTACAAAAATATAAAAAATAAATGTTGGAAATGAGAGAAGGAAATAGGTACCTTTTATCACATGGGACAATTGAAATAATATAACATATTTTTTTTAAAAAAAAAGATCTGAAGAAATATTTATTGAGTATGAATCAAGAAGAAACACTTGAAAACGACCATGGAATATTGATATTTTACATGACAACAGCAGCTAGAATAATAATAATAATAATTATAATAATAATAATAAATTTTATTTTTATACCGCCCATTGGTAGTCCAATCCGGGCGGTTTACAACATAAACATTAGCATGTAACATAAAATATTTTCCCTCCCACTTAGGCTAGGCCCGATGGAGATGGGCCTGCATCTCTCCCTCAGATGACGTCGGGTGGAGTGGAGGGAGGGCTCCTCTTCTTAGGCTAGGCCCAATGGAGAATCACCTATGCATCTAAATGGAGGGGGAAAACAATACCGGGAATGAACAATTGGCTTATGAAATTATACGATTTAATGGAAAATGATAGATTAACCCAGAGTCTACAGAAAAAAGCAATTAAAAAATCTGAAAAATCTGGAACCCTTTTATCATTTATATAAAACAAAGATGGGGACAACAATGGGTACTAGGAATGGAATAATAAATAAATAGGATGTGTTATGGAGATAAATTATTTACTTCTTTTGTTTTGTTTTGTTTTTCTTTTAAATATATCTTATAATCTGATGAAGAATTATATGGTTTGTTAATAACTGTGAGGCAAATAAGGAAAATCATATGTTATGATAATGCTATATTATCACTCTATGGATAATATAATTAAAATACAAGAGGAACTTAATATATAATAGGAAAATATAGAATCAGTAGATGGGAGTGGGAAGTCATTATATGTATATTTTGTGGATGTATGTTTGTCAATGTATGTTGTTTGTGTTATTTTTAGGTTTTTAGGTTTTTATGCTTTTTATTAAATAAAATTTTCTATTAAAAAAAAGAACTAGGAGTCTATATTGACTGATAGAAAGCCTTGGCAATCTATATCTACCGCTATATCTAATACCCTCCCCAATGTGATACTAACAGTTTGAAATAATCTTTCCCAATGTATGAAACTGCAACCTCTGTGTATGTGCATGAGCACACAGTTATGTAAAGGTGTGCTATAAATGTAGATATGTCTGCTCTGTGCAAATATTTATCCTCTGTGCAAATATTTGTCCTGGAGGAGGGTCAGGGCCCAACCATGGACTGGACATCATATTTGGTTCTGTTTGTGTTTTGCATGTTGAATAAATGTAAAGCAATGTAAAGCAATTCAACTAGCAGAGCCTTCTTTCAGAAGGTGGCTACTGAGGAAGAGGTCTTCTTGATGCTGGCTCCCCTGATTTTAGAATGCTTTCTTAGTGCCTTTAAAAATACTGTATTCCTTTGCTTTTAAAACCCAACTTTTTTTTCTCTAAACACAATTCCAGTTCTTTGTAGCATGCCCAGGGAGTTTATTTATTCATATTATTTATTATTAAAATGCTTCTCTCTTGCCCTCTGTAGTGAGATCTCAAGGCAGCAGACATATAGATAATATAAACAATTCAAAACAGTCCCTATTTTTTTATATAACAGATTTAAATAGGATGAAGAATGGGCTATTTATTGATCTTTGTAAATAACCAGCCTCAAATTCAGCTTATCTAGCAGTCCCATGCACTACATGCACTTCCTTTTCTTCACTGTTCCTACATTTTCTTTTGTTTACTCTCTTTCAGGATGATGTACGGCAGAAGGTCCATCTCAATACCTTTGGCTTTTTCAAGGGAGGTTTCATGAAGGTCAATGTGAGCACCCTCTCAGTAAAGCAGCTTTCAGATGTTGACAAAAATTTCCAGGTAGGCATCTGTTGTACTTCACCCCACATGAAGGAAACCCATAAACCAAGGTTGGGAAGCATGAGGCCTGTGGCCTGCATGAAACACCATTACTTTCCTGTGTTCCTGGAGCCTCACAGAATTTGGGGGGAAAACAACTCCAAATAATTTAGTTGAGAGATACACTATTATTATCTTCCATTTAAGGTGACAATGAAAAGCTTTTACATAAAAATCTTACCTCTATATTACTGAGAGCTGCCCAGATGGAGAATGCAAAATTTTAGAAAACCTTGCAAAGTCTCTCATGAAGAGAAAGATAGAGTTTGGTCTGCCAGTCTGAAAAATTAACTCACCCTCTTAGACTCACCAGAAGGGAGATAAAGATGCTTTAATAGAAATGTGGTTCCCATTTCTCTTCTGCAATATGGATTTGACTTCAACAATAAATCAGATGGAGTCTTGGAACAATTTTTGACAGTGATTTACATTTGGATAGGTTGTTTTCTTACATTGAAATAGAAGGTGCATTATTTGTAAATTTAAATAAAATTTCCAAAAAAGTTAAAACTTAAAAAAATTAAAGGAAATCCCACCCTCCACCAAGGGAATCATGCTTCTGTGGATTAAGACATTGCCCCTGCACTTTTTGTTTTAATAATGAATATGCAGGGGGGGGGGGGTCCCCAAATCAGAAGTCATTCTTGCTTGGTTTTAGGTTGAAGGGGACTAGAAGTGACCTAGTCCCTTCCTGTTTCAGCTAGAATGGCTGGTATGGTCCCTGGAGGGCCCTGGAGTTGAAAAATGGCCCCCAGAACTTGCTCACCCTTACCATAAACCAGGGGTAGGCAACCTTTCCCCTTTAAGGGCCGAGGGACTTCAGCTCCCAGAATCCCAGGAGCTATTGGCCAACATGGGACTATTGGCCAACATGGCTGAGGCTTCTGGGAGTTGAAGTCCCTCGGCCCTTAAAGGGGAAAGGTTGCCTACCCCTGCCATAAACCTTGGCATAAGTGTTGGACAGTAAGAAACCCTATCTATAATCTTCGCAGACAGGCCACCCGATGGAGCAGTTAGCAGCGCTCTTGGAGCTCCTCCCTCTTCTTCCAGACATTAACTTAACAACAACCACCCTTTGAGAATGAAAATGAATCTGAAGAGAAAGGAATGCCACAAAGGGGAAGATTAAAGGCAAGATGAAAGTGGGGAGAGAGCCGGAGAAGATACAGAAAAAGAAATCTAAGCTTATTGAACTTCCTAGGGCTGCTGAGACTCTCAAACAGTTAGAACTGGAAGATTTGGTTTGGAGTAAAGATGCAGTAAGCAAACACTCTTCCCTCTTCTCCCCCACCTTTTGCAAACTCTGTTGGTAACTCCTTTGGTTTATCTGATGGGGAAAGAAATGAACTTATTCAATGCAAGGAGGTGGAGGAGGAAGAGAGTTCCTTGGGAATCAGAAGAGAGGATATTTTGAAAACCACAAGTAAATCAAACACAAATCTGGACTTGGTTGCCAAAAACTACCTTCTAACTGCTAAAACAGTAATTGCAATCTTTGAGCAGCTGCTGAGTATTAATCAGAAAATAGCTGAAATTAAAGAAATAATCAGGAAGTTTGCTTGTGAAGCTGGATATTAACACTAATTCTGTCAATTTAGAACATTCCAAGCATTTATATGTTGCTCGAGTTAATAAATGTAGAGAATTTAACAGAGATAAGTTAGTTTTACAGCAGCACATGATTTTACTCCGAATTGCAATTAACTCTCTTAACGAAGGCAGGTGGTGCAACAGGCAAACTATACTTTACTCACTTTCACATCTTCTCCACTGAAGAATATATTCCAGTGAGCTCACAGAAATTTTCTGGCTTCCAAGATGGCATGGCTTTGAAAGATTAATACTGACATTTGGCATTTTGTCCTCCCTAGATTGATTCTCAAAAATAGAAAATTGCTGAGGAGATTTTCAATTATATCAATGTGTGTTTTCTATAATAATAATAAGGTACGGCCATTGCTAAATTTTAGGATGGAAGTCAACTCTGGGAGCTCCACAGAAACTTTAAAGTTCATGATCTCAGTCAGCAACCTTCCACACAACAAACTAACTACTTCAAGGCTAGGATACAGTTGACTTCAGAGACATAACACCACAGATTCAATTGGAAGGAAGATACAGGTATCAGCCAATTCATTGGAAAATGAAGAACTTGTCCAGATATTTGGAACTCTTCTCACACCAATCTGTACTCTGAAAATTAAAAGCAGTCAAAACAGCATTACAGTCAGCAACAGCTGCAACGATATCTGTCAATGCCTTACTACCTGCCAGTTGTCCTTCAGCTGGACATTGACTTGCGCATCCTCTGGATGTTCAGCTTCACCAAAGAACAAAAAAGAAGGTGCCCTAATTCACCGAGCCCAACTATAACATCATACAGGCAGCCTGTCAGACTCAGAAGATATGACTACAGCAATGGGAGTCGAGAACGTAGATACACACAAAGCAGAGACAGTAGGTCAGTGCCTACAAGATGGCACTCCAGCTCCTTTAATGGACACTCAGACATTTGATACAAGCGGCTCTAACTCAGGTGGGTGGGGGAGACGACCCCTTCAGTCCTCTCCAATGTCTCCCTTTCATCTTATATGTGATATTAGATTCCTTTCATTCAAAGTCAATGGTTTGGGCTCAGCCTCTAAAAGAGCAAAAATATTGAAGCAAAATTGTCCCCTCCACTCCTCGGTTATCTTCCTTCAGGAGACCCATAATAAGTCATCCTGTCCAGTTTTTCTACCTTCCCAGTTTGGTCCACAATATTTGGCTGGAGGATCAGGAAATGTGAGGTGGGGGTGGCAATTATTTTGACCTAAGGAGTTTCAGCACAGTTTCATGTGATTGAACAAGATCCCAAAGGTAGGTTTATTATTGTTCAAGGGATTCTGCAGGGTTGTGAGGTGACTCCAGGTAATTACTATTCTCCCAATAAGGAACTTTCCTTTCCTTAAAAACTTTATTTCTCTACTGAAGGAGGTAACGAAAGGAGAGGCAATTGTTTCAGGGGGCTCAAATGCAGGAATGTTTTTAACTTTGTATGTTTTAAAATGCTGTAACTCACCCCGATTGCTGAGCAGAGGGGCGGGCTATAAATAAAATTTATTATTATTATTCTCAACCCCAATTGGATAGATCTTACAATTCTGGCCTTAGACTCTCATGGCCCCCCCCCCCCGGTTCCAAAAGAGTATATCCTTCATGCAGGATTGGTCAACTCATGGAGGATCCTCGACCTCCTGGAAAGGGACTATACTTTTTACTCTAGGAGACATAGATCTTACTCCAGAATAGAGCATTTTTTGTTAGTAGGTCACTCATATCTCAGATTAGAGATGCATTTATAACTCCAATTGTCTCTTCTGATCATGCTTCCCTGGTCCTGGATTGGCAAACTCATTTGGATTTTCTGCCTTCTAGGATCTGGCAATTTAACTCTTACTTGTTGCTGGTCAACCGGTTTAAAGCCTCTATCCAATTTGTGATTAATTTTTTTTTATAGAGAAAACAGGCAGGTAGGAATGCAGGAGATCCTTTTATGGGACACCCTTAAGGTACGGAGGGGCATATTTATTCAAGAAGGGGTAAATGCAAAATAATCAAAAGAAAGGCCCTTCTGGCAGATATAACTACTTTAACTGATCATCATAAACACTCAGGATGATAATACTATGAAAATTTTACTATGAAAAGAAAACTGAGCTAGAGGAATTGGATATGGGGAGATATCATAAGGCCTTGCTAAAGCCCATTTTTATGAATTTAACAATTCTCTGCTCACCTGGTGCAGAGGAAGGCAGAGGAAAGATCAGTCACCACCTACATCTCTTCAGTAGATGGCACACTCAAGACCAAGGACAGTGAAATCCTGAATGAGTTTCAGAAATGTTATACTAATTTATACTCTACAGAACAGATTGATACTGCTGGACTACATGATTTTGGTAAATCTTTAGGGCTTAATCGCTTACAACCCAACCATAGGATTCTGCTTAATAGCTCTATTACAATAAAGGAAGTAGATTGGGAATTTAAGCCAAGGGAAGGCCCCAGGCCCAGATGGATTCATGGGAGAATTTTATAAAATGTTGTGTCCTGACATTTCATCTCACCTGGTAGACCTTTATAATGTCTTCTCCTCTGCTAACTTTACAGTCAGCTTGAAGACCTCAAGAATTATTCCCCTTCCCAAGACATTAGATGAACACCCCTCAGTTACAGCCTTTAGGCCTATAGCCCTAATCAACCAAGATGCTAAGATTCTATCATCTATCTTATTAGTGCAGTGGTTAAATGCCTGTACTGCAGCCACTCACTCATAAACCACAAGGTTGCGAGTTCAATACCAGCCAGGGCTGAGGCTCGACTCAGGCCTGCATCCTTCCGAGGTCGCTAAAATGAGTACCCAGATGTTGGGGGGGCAATCAGCTCACAGTTGTAAACCGCTTAGACATTCCATAGCGTGATATGAAGCGGTATATAAATAAAGCTGCTTTGCTTTGCTTAGACTCAGCTCATTCATTGCAGAATATATTAATCCTGACTAGGTCAGATTCATTCCTGGCCACAAGTTGGGTGATGCAGTCAGGAGGGTATTGGGCATAATATTTCAGGCCAATCAGAATAATGAACCTTTACTCTTGATTTCGTTGGATGCCCTGAAGGCATTCGACAGGATGGAGTGGCCCTTTTTATTGGCTTATTGGATGAAATGGAGTTTGGGAGTAACGTGTCTGGGCTTATTCGTGGGTTTTATGAAGACTCACAGGCCTCCATATATGTCAGTGGAAGGCCCCCCCCCAATTGTGCCAGTTCATTTTTTAATGTAATACATCCAGGTTCTCTGGGAATGTTAGGCATGGCACTTCACAAAATGGTGGCCTAAGGTTACCTGGGTTGGGATTTTATTTTGATGCCTTCCAGATCAATGATGTCACTCATTTTTTCTGCCCAAAAGACAGACCTTCTTGGACTGCCTCGGAGCTATATCTGGCCTCCCTTGGAGAGATCACTGCATTTTTTCACCTTCATTGGGGAGGGTAGCCTGTAGAATTAACATTCCATATTTACATCACATTCTCATGGCCTGGAAAAAGTGGAGACATAGGGCCTTTGCAGATTGCCAGAAATAGTGCACATTAATTTGAGGCACTGCCCTGGCTAAGTGCTAGGGAATCATGGGAACTGTAATTTATTGTGGCACCAGAGCTCTCTGGCAGAGAAGGCTCAACGTCTCAGAAAAAAATACAATTCCCATGACTCCCTAGCACTGAGCCAGGGCAGTGCCTCAATTTAATGTGCAAAGGCCCATAATCTTGCTCCAGGTCCTTCACCAATACAACCATTTGTTTCCCATCCCCTGTTTGCAATGCCGACAGGTGGGTTTGTTTCCATCCATGGTACAGCAGGGAGGTCTTTATGGTGACAGACCTATTTGTACATGGTAGACTCAGGTCCAGAGAGTTGCTGATCAAGGCCCTTCCCCCCTTCGAGCCCTCTTGGGTGCAACTGGATTAAAGTGCATCTTTTTTAGCTCAGCTTATTAGTAGGAAGGAACTTCCTCACTTGCTTACCCTGTTTGAAGGCATGTGTATAAATGCAAATGTCAGAAATAAAGGTAGAGTGGCAAGTGGATGCTAGATGAGACTTTTGGCTGTGGGCTGATACATGAAGTGGGGTAGGAGGTGGACTTAAATATTCAAATGACAGATTCAGAGTAGGTTAAAATCTGGAGCACTCCCCCATATAAATCCAATTCTATAGTCCTGGAAGAAACTACCATAAAGTTGTGCATAAATGGTACCTCACACCACTACAACTTGCATGCATTACTAAGAACCCCACCTCGAGCTATTGGAGAGGGTGTAGTGATAGAGGTACCTTCCTGCACATGTGGTATGATTGTCCAGAAGTATTTGCATTTTGGCTCTCCGTAATTAATTTAGCTTCACAAACCACTGAACAAAAAAAAAAATCATTCCTTCTCCAGAACTTTTATTGCTTTCAGTGTTTACTAATGAAAGCAAGACATAAAGATATTATTGCATTTTTGTTGGTGTTGGCCAAGATTGAGATTGCCAGGACTTGGAAAACTGGGAGGGTCAATATGACTGATTGGTGGTCTCGATTTTGGAATTTTTGGCTCATGGAAAAGCTCACTGATCAGTCTAGAACAGGGGCTGGCAACTTACGCCCCCCGGGCCGGTTCCAGCCCAGGTCACCGGACTTACTGGCCCAGGCGGACCCTTGCCGCTGCCGCATGTTTTGGCCTCCGTGCGGCCACGCGCACCGTGGCCACCATTTTGATTTCCAAAATGGCAGCCATGACGCGTTTGCGCATGCGCAGGAATACGCATGCGCAGGTGGCGGTGGCGGTGGCGGTGCGCATGAGCACACGCGCCGCCATCCCCCCCCCCCTCGGCCCAGTGGAGAGGAGGACTTCAGGGGACCGGCCCAGGGCTCCAAAAGGTTGCTTACCCCTGGTCTAGAACATTGCAGGGTTGTAATCCTCCTCTGCTTTTTGAAGAATGATGGTCTCCGCTTATAGTTTATCTCAATGACGCTGGAGTAGAAGTGGGTCTTCCTTTGGATGGACATGTTGGCACAAGTGTGGTGTCTCTCTGCTCTGAGTACATCCCTCTTTTTATGTAATGTTGCCCTTTTGTATCTCATGTGACCTTGAATTTCTGTTATTGGTTTTTAAATGCCTGCACTTTAGCTTGTTTTTGTTTGCATTTGTTTCTCTTTCTTGCCTTTGTTGGTTTTTATTCATATTCCTGGTTTGTAACTTTTTAAAATAATAAAAGTAAAAAAAAACAGGCCACCTGATATCATGGACTATAATTTCCATCAATCCCTGCCATTGTGGCCAGTGGTCACAAATCATCAGAGCTGTAATTCCCAACCCTCAGCAGGGCATCATATGTCCTGTTCGTTATTTAAAAGAAAATTGGCATTCAAATTGACACAGATTGCAAAACATGAACAGGAGTATTGAATATTGTCCTCCTAACTCTAAATTGTCATGCTAATTCTTCACAGAACGTTTAGAACAATTGTTGGATTTCTATAAAAATTGAAGGAATATCAGTTATTGATTATGCATTGGGAAATCTTTCTGTAAACATTTGAATGGGGGTGGGGGGAAGATGCCTTAAATTGCTTGAAATGAGATTTAGCATACTTGTTTGACTTGCAGCATTTTTGTTTATAACTATACCATGTTAATTTTACATGCTGTGTAAGTATCCCAAAATTTATATAGTGTATAAACATCCAAAATTAGTGAAATTGGAGCATATGGTTCTGGGACAAAAACTCAACAAAAGTACACTTAGGCTTCAACCACAGCACAGAAATAACCCAGTTTAACACCATTTTAACTGCCAGGGTTTAATGCTATGGAATTCCAGAAATTGTAGTTTGTTGTAGCTCCTGGTTCTCTGATAAAGAAGGCTAAATGACTCTCAGAACTACAATTCCTAGAATTCCATAGCATTGAGCCCTGGTAGTTAAAGTGTTGTCAAACTGGAATATTTCCGCAGTGAGGATGCAGCCTTAGTATGATTTACACCTTAGTCAAACAAAGGTTTGAGTTTGACTGAGATTTATTTATTTTTTTGGTCACTCATATTGAGTTTTTGTCCTGTTTGACTTACTGTAACAACTGTTGTTGTGGAAATACATTTTATTTTACAGTTTATTTATTTAAATATTTTAAAGTGTGAGAATTTAATGGCATCACTTTAGGAGAATAGAATCTAGAAGCTGTTAATACGCTGGTTTTAGAAAGTTCAAAGAGCCAGGTGCACTCATCTTACACGCATGCATATGGGTGGTTTTATATTTGTGCTTCCTCGACAGAGTTGCTGGAAAAGCTAATAGATGTCATTTCAAATTAAGCTGCATTCTGTCCACAGCAGTTTGATTTGTGTTATGTGTGTTCATTATATTGCTAATTAATAGTAATGAAACAAGAGAATTTCTTTTAAGTTTTCCACAGTTTTTCTCCCTCATTACAAGTGGCAAAGCATGGTTTAGAGTTGGCTAAGTCTGTTCAGTACTCCAGCATTGCCTTCTCTGAGTTTCAAGCAACACTACATCAATGAAATGTAAATAATACTGAGTGTGTCAAAGTGGTGTAGTGGTGGTTCTCAGCAATTAAACTGAACAGAGTTTGCATTTCTCTGCAATTTAAATGTGGAGCATATTCACTTGATCTCTGCACACTTACACCTGATGAAATGCATATATAAATTGCCTGATACTCCCCAACTTCCATTGTCTACTGCTAGGTTCAGTGGCTTCTAGTCCCAAATAATGTGGATAAGATGTTAGCTTAAATCTTGAACTGATTCGAAAAAGGAATTGCCTTTGGGGCCTTAAAAATAATTTTTTAAATACTATTTTTATTGTGGTAGAACTGCAGCATAGAAAGGTGGTATTTCTAGACTTGTATTGTGATACAGACTGAGTATACCTTATCCGGAATTCCAAAACCTGAAATACTCCAAAATCTAAAATTTTCCACATGGGTGGCTGAGATAGTGACACTTTTGCTTTCTAACTTTGTTAGAAAACTTTGTTTCATGCACAAAATTATTTAAAATATGTGTATAAGATTACTATGTGTGTAAGGTGTATACAAAACATGAATTTCATGTTTAGACTTGGGCTCTATCACCACAATATCTCATGTATATGTGAATATTCCAAAATAAAAATAAAAAATCCTGGTCCAGGTATTTCAGATAAGGGATACTCAACTTGTATATGAAATAGTTCCTTCCAAAGTCAAGGTCAACCTTTTGCTAATATATATGTTAACCTGAAACATAAATGTTTTACGTTTATCTTGTTTTTAAAATATTTCCAGCTGTTGGTGACTTCACATTTCATTGATTCATCCCATTTTCTTCTTAGGTCGGTTTCAGTTTAGACCGAACACGAAATGATGGATTCTCCACTTACCTGGTAAGTAGGCATTATGTTTTTTCTTTTATGGACAAAATCAGGAAAGTGCTGTGTTAACTGGAAGAAAATGCTGTGTTTAGCTTGTGCTGGATGCACACTGATTTGACAGCATAACCAGGGATAGCCATGTTGGCCATGAAACAAAGTACAACAACATCCCAAATCCATAAAACAGTGATACATTTATTGGCCCAACCAAATGCACAAAATACATGTTGCAAGCTTTTGAAGTACATACATGTTTCAGAGCTTCACTGGCTTCCTCATATTAAAAATCATACAGGAGAGAGAGAGAGAGAGAGAGAGAGAGAAATTAAGATGGTGTTAGCCTGTGTTTTGGAGTTTTGGAGTTGGCTGTTCTCAGTTCATATGGTTCTGGAGAGAAATTCATCAGGCAGGCCCCTCCAATAAAGAATTTTTAAGTTTCATTCACAAGGCAAAAAGAGATGCTCCTCCTGGATCTCAAGATTTTGGATGTTGTGATTTGACAGCATTCGGTACCACCTTTTCAATTAATATTTGCTTGTCTCAAAAGTGATGTGCCTGCTATTTTAAATCCCAAAGGCTGTGAGTTTTAGGGAAGAGAATAAAAGTGAGTGTGCAAAACAGTTTATATATTTTCTTTCCTTCCTCAGGATGAACAAATGGATTATTGCATTTTGAATAAAATCCCAGATCATGATGTTTCAGTCACCCTGCTCCTCCTAGATTTTACAAAGAAGCTGTAAGTAAAAGTTGTAGCTCTTCTCACCTTCCTGTCCCCTCTCTTAGGGTCTGGTCTGTTTAAGCATAGCCTAAATACCCTAACAGACACCAGATTGCTGCCTGATCTTGGAAGCTAAGCAGGAAAAGCCCTGGTTGGTGATTGGATGGGAGACTGCCAATGAATACCAGATGCTGTAGGCTGTATTTCAGAGGAAGGAAGTGGCAAAACCACTTTTGAGTAAGAAAACCCTGTGAAAACCCTATGAAATTCATGAGGTTGCCATACGTTGACAGGCGACTTGAAGGCACATGCACACACACACACATAAACATACACAAACTGTTTAGGCAGCAGAATACAGAAGTATCAAAATGGAAAATCAGGATAAGAACAAAATTGTTTAACATAGAATTATTAAATTATAATTTAATATTTAATATAGAATTAAAACTAACAGACCAAAATTAAATCAGAAGTAACATGATAAAATTTCAGTTGTTATTATTGTTATTGTGCTTACCTTTATTTATATCCTACCTTTATTCCAAGATTGGGATTCCAGGTGGCTTACGCATTAAAAATAATTGTAGTTTAATTTAAAATATACAAAAAGGTCAACAATAAAAACAAATTGAACTATTAGCCTTATTGAAAACATACACTTTAAAAAGATTTTTAAAGGCAGGTAAGCAATACAATTTAATCCAATACAGGTCTTACAGCTCTTTCCTTAAAAGCCTTCAATTCCAAACCCCTGTTTGAATAAAGAGGTATTTGCCTGCCAGTGGGAGAACAGCAAGCAGAGGGCATCCTGACCTCCCTAGGGAGGGAGTTCCAAACTCTAGGAGCAACCACTGAGAAGGCCCTCTCTTGCGTCTGCACAAACTTCACAAGTAAATAGCATCAGTAATAAACTGTCATAAAGAGGTGTTACTGAAGGCAAGCATAGAGTTCATTTTCAGATGACAACATGCTCTCGTGTAACTATCCAGGGCACCAGTGTGCACAATTGTGACTTATTACCTCTGCTTTCTGCACAGCCTTAGGCCAAGATATCTTTGATGTCCAGTACCAGCAGCATTAGGACATTCTCCTCCCTCCCCTGTGTTACAAAAAACCTGCTCCAGAGAGTTCCCTCAGCTCTCTAAGCCAGGTGTTTTAGACTGCATGGTGATGGAGTACAAGAGGAAAAGGAATTGCCTGCTCTAAGAGATGCAGCAGAACCCAGCAGAAGATCCTGCCCACAATGCAGTACAAAAAGGCACTGAAAGTATTGCATAAGGAACTATATGCCAGCTTCCTTTGCAGAAGCTGTAGCTGCAAGTGAATCGTCAGCTCACTTGTGGGAATGGGATGGTGGACTGGAGATTCCCTTGGTATTGATCCAGAAGAGCTTTTATAGACTCCTTCCAAATAGGAAAACAGCGTAGCAGAGGAGGGCCTGGGCCAGGATTATTGTTCTTGGATTGCTGGCATTTTTATTCAGTTGCTTAGAGAAGGAGAGAGAGAAGAAGAGTCAGGCACAGCTCCATCATGCCTAGGCCTCCATCCCATTTGATACTGTCCTGGCCTTGGAGGGAGAGAAGAAGAGGAGACATCTTGATGATGTCTCATCACCATGAGTAAAAATCAACTCAGGGCAGTTAACAACGGCAACAGGAGTTGAAATAACCTGTACAAAAGTTGGGAAACCACAGAGTGATGGTACCAGAGGGAAGGGGGTTTGAGAGTTTGAGGAAGCTCAGAGCATGGGGTCTCATTATACAAACTGAGACCCCACACTATTGCTGTATGGAATCATACAGAAAATTAACTTGTCCGAGTTCAAATTCTGGCTTTAGACAAAAAGGAGCAGCTGCCTTACTGCAGTCCCTTAGGAATCATAGAATCATAGAGTTGGAAGAGACTACAAGGGCCATCCAGTCCAACCCCCTGCCATGCAGGAACTCCCAATCAAAGCATCCCCGACAGATGGCCATCCAGCCTCTTCTTAAAGACCTCCAAGGAAGGAGACTCCACTACTCTCCGAGGGAGTGTGTTAGCTTGGTGCAGAAGCAGAGTGGTCCTCTTTCGCCTCTCATTTTGCCTTTTTGTTGAAAGAAGCCTGCTTTTTAAACCCATCAGTGCATGGTGATGGAGGTACAAGAGGAAGAGGAATTGCCTGCTCTAACAGATGCACCATTCCTACCCATCATCATGAAGGGTAGGAAACTTAAGATGCCTAGCTTTGTGCTGCTACTGAAGAGCCTTAATGAAGTACATACTGGTAACAGGTTTCTCTAGAGACTTGGTTTATTATATACGCTGTTGAAAATAATTAACCCCAGAGAAGCTGATAGAGCTTAATAACTACTGTAACTCTCAGAGGGACCACAGACAACCCAGCCACTGAGTCTTTTATGCAGGACAAGATGGCTAGCCAACCAAAAGAAGTATATGCAGTTTGAAACAATATTTCCTTTTATATACAATCTTAAGTACATTTGTTGAAGAAGTTAAGCTGCTCTTAGGATCTGCAACAGTATTTGAAACCAGGACGTTGTTTATAGTTCCTTATAGCTGTATTTCAAAGTCAGTGTGGCACAGTGGTTTGAGCATTGGGCTACCACCCTGGAGACCAGGGTTTGATTCCCAGCTGAGGCATGGAAACCCACTGGATGACCTTGAAAATGTCACATACTCAGCCCCAGAAAACCCCGTGATGGGGTCACCATAAGCCGGAAATGATTTGAAGGCTCAGAACAACAGCAAATTCTAATATCTAATAAGCTGAAGTTATGGTATATATATTTCAGTCCCTGCTATAACCTATAAAATAGATACAATGAGTCTCCCTTATCTAAAATGTTTGGGACCAGAAGTGTTTGGATTTTGGAATACTTGTATTCGCATATGCTTACATACTGAGCTATCTTGGAGATGGGACCCAAATCTAAACACAAAATTCATTTGTGTTTTTTATATACCTTATACACAGAGCCTGCAGATAATTTTATACACAATATTTTTAATAATTTTGTGCATGAAACAAAGTTTGTGTACGTACATTGAACCATCAGAAAGCAAAGGTGTCACTCTCAGCCATCCATGGGGGGAAAAATTGGATTTTGGAATGTTTTGGATTTTGGAATTTCAGATATGGGACTCAACCTGTACCAGGATATCTGTTTTTCTCATTAATGCACACTGGGATTGTAAGAGCAGAAATGGAGATGAATACAGTTACCTACTTTTTAAGAACATGGTAGCTTTGGAACTGTATTCTCAAATTCATGTTTTAATAAAATGACGTTCCCCTCTCTCAGAGCAAAAAGTAACCTCCCTTCCAGTTGGCAAGTCACTTTGCTGGGAAGTAAGTTCATTAGACCCATTTTCCAGATGAGGACTTGTTCTGTGCAAATAACCAAGGTTGCCCTTTGTAGGCCAGCTGATGTTCCCATTCACAGCAGTTCCCAGTTCAAATCTTTGTCATTAATTCATGTAAGAGGAATTCTGTTCCTTTTATTTGGGCTGATTGTAAGGAATGTAGAGGTAACACGTTTTTTGTTTTAGAACACAACATGCTTAAACACTACATAACGTTCCCTTCCTGCTGAAGATCATCTTGTCCTTTTGTGGATCTTGTATAAATAAAAAAAATGCTTAATGAGGGATGGCAGGTTTATTAGGGAAAACAGAAGATGAGCACAAGCGTTCTGTGATGGAGCCTTCTCCATAAATTCGGCAGCATATTCAAGACCCATGCTTAATCTATTGGAATACATTGGTTCAAGTACTGTAATTTGTTCTGTGACCTTTCAGGGTGGGGTCATTTAAATCATGCTTATTTCAATCACTGATATAATTCATGGTTTAAATTACCCAAACAAATCCTTACTGAAATCATTCATTTAGGTTAGGTTTGCCATATTAGTTCTTCACATATCTTAAACCAGGGGTAGGCAACTTTTTTGAGCCAGGGGCCGGGTTGCTGTCCCTCAGACAATTGGGGGGCCGAAGCACTAAAAATAAATAAATAAATAAATATTAAAAATTAAAACAAATAAAAAAATTTAAAAAAATATGCATGCACACTCTCTCAGCCCCAGAAAAACCATGGCAAAACCCCTGTGGAGATTTTGCCAAGAAAACCCCAAGAACAAGTAATAACAACAATAATCAATATCATCATGGCGGGGGGGCGGCGACGGCAGTGGCGGCAGGACCGGCCTGGGGCCGGTACAAAGGCCTCGGGGGGGGCACATCCGGCCCCCGGGCCGTAGGTTGCCTACCCCTGTCTTAAACAGTAATCCAGAGGTAATCAGTAATATACCTTATTTTCCTGCGTATAAGACTACTTTTTTACCTGCAAAATCTGTGGCTAAAGTGGGGGGGTCGTCTTATACGCCGGATATAAGGATATTGAGGATAGAGGTGCTAAAACTCTATATTTTGACTGGGGGAATGGGGGGGTCGTCTTATACGCCGGAAAATACGGTAGTTCCATTTTTTTCTTAGCAAGCTTGTTTGCTTTATTGATTTAAAGCAGATATAGACAGTGTGAGTTCCTCAGTGTTGTTGGACTACAGCTCCTATAAGCCATCTGCCTCAACTGGAAGAGTCAGAGATAATGGGAGTGGCAGTCCAACAACCTCTGAGGAGCCACAGTTTGCCCACCTCAGTTTAGGGAACATTATTCTGTCTACAGGATGCACTTGCAGCTGCAGTATGTTAGGAATGGAAATAGCAGATTCATACCAAGGTGGTAGTGTATATATTTTTGTATACCAAAACTTAAAACAGCAGTCCTGTTCAAACAATGTCTTTGCACATGTGGTGTTTTAAAAATGAGAAATTTTATTGATTTTTATAAAAATCCAAGTTAAATTATTTTTTGAATTAATAATAGTAATTTACATCCATCCTGATGAGAGCTGGTGGTATGTTGTACATGTAGCACCAAACCATTATCAGGGAGATGAGGGTTCATATCCTCAAACATGACAACAGGTGACATTATAGTTGCCTGTTTTAATATATTTTTGTATTAATGTATTTATTGTATGTTTCTACTGCACTTCAGTCCCAGAGGTGTCTCAGTTGTTGATGCTTAAAATAAAAGCCATCCATTTTAAAACAGCAGGTCATTAAAATAATATAGTGATGGGTGGTAAAAGACACGGGCTGGCGTCCTGTTCGATATGTATGAGCTCATAAGCCAAACTTATGTTCTCTTTACTTTTGGGATTCACATTTATAGTTGCTAATGGACGAATATGACTCCCAAATTCTGCTTCTTCAGTCAGGCAAAACCCCAGCCAAAGAGTTTCTGAGGCACTGCAGATTGGGATGTTGAAAAATGGTAATTGCAGTGCTGACCTGGTGATAGGGCATGCTAAGACAAGCAACTGTGGCAGGACACCAAGGGATCTCTCTAGTTGTTGTTTTTTTTAACACATTTTGTGACCAGGAGATCTCTGCAATCATCAGTTCCCTGTTCCTTGATCATCAGTGCCACTGAAACTCTTTCACTGGAGCTCTGTCTGGCTGAAGGGGTAGATATTCTTTGGATGGGCAAAAGTAGCTACAGTGATGGATCTCCATTTTTATTTCTGGCAGTGCAGGATCTCAGCCTCATACTGATAACCAGTAGGATCCAAATATAAAAGGAGAAAAAGGGTTGGGCGGAGAAAAAGGCTTTAATCTGCTACTGAAAAGTGACAAGATTGGTATAAGGGAAGATGTGTCATTTGTTGTGTTTTTTATATAGAAATATATAAAGTGTGGTGGAGTCTCCTTCTTTGGAGGTCTTTAAACAGAGGCTGGATGGCCATCTGTTGGGGATGCTTTGATTTTGAGTTCCTGCATGGCAGAATGGAGTTGGACTGGATGGCCCTTGTAGTCTCTTCCAACTCTGTGATTCTATGAAAGGCAATAGCATTGCGTATAGCCCAGATGGATGTAAAAATTAATTTTTACGAAAAGTGATATGGTCGACCTTGCTGAACTGATAATTCTAAAGGTGCTCATTGCACCAACCTTGCATTTGGGTTACAGTTTCTCATCCTTAACAATGTCATTAAGGTTGTTGTGAGGATAAAAAGTGGGACCACACGTACAGTTCTGAACTCCTTGAAGGAAGAGTGGAATAAAAAAGTCATATAACCTTTGCTTAATTTCATGAAAAGAATGATTGCCATCTTGTATTTCCTTTCAGTGCTATCTTAAAATCTACTTTTTTTAGCTTTCTTAGGACTGTTGACCTTAGGTCTGGCTTTATTTCTTTTTTGCCTGTGCTTTGGATCCATGCTGTCTCATGCTTGGAGTAGAACTGTGTGATTACTAATTTATGTCCCATTACAAAGGCATTGCAGCACCTTTGAGGCTAACTTTGAAAAGAGTTGTAGTGTGAGCTTTTGTAGACTTGGTCTGAGGAAGTAGACCAAGTCTACAAAAGCTCATGCTACAATTTCTTTCACACAGTTAGTCTCAAAGGTGCTGCAAGATGCCTTGACATACTGATATTCCAGAATAACATAGCGTTGGCTCTGAGTTATGTCCCATTGATTTTTGATGTGCCTACTTACGTCTGGCTTTAATCTCGTTTTACTGTTAATCTCTTACCTTCAAGTACTCCAGAAATTCATTTCAGATCTGAAACCCAATCCTGAGTTTCCAACTTTAGAACTGTTGTGTTTGATTTTTGTGATACCAAAGTAGATCTTCCTTCCTTTTCTATACAGTGTGAAGGTCAAGACCAAAGTCAACAAACCCATGCTGCCTGAAATCATCTTTACTGACCCTCAGGGAGAGGTACAGTCTGCAAGCTCCCAGAAGTCTGGTAAGTATTCATCATGAAAAAGAAGAGTATGTCACTAACTTCATAGCATGAATAACTCACCTTCTGTGCAAGTCTGCATTTTAGTGGACAAATACAAAAAGGTACAGGTAGTCCCTTGACATGAATGTCTAGTCTTAACCGACTGTAAGGGGCAGTGCTCATCTCTGTTAATAAGCCAAAGAGCCAGCATTGTCCAAGGACTACTCTTGTGGTCATGTAGCCAGCATGACTGCCCTGGATGCTGTTACATTCCCACCAAAGTGGTGCATATTTACTTGCATTTGCATGCTTTCAAACTGCTAGGTTGGCAGAAGCTGGGACTAGTGATGGGAGTTCACCTCATCATGCAGCACTCGGGTCTCGAACTGCCAACTTTCCAATCGTCAGAATTGGCGTCTTGACCACTAAGCCACTGCATCCCTTCATAGCATGAGTTAATTACATTCTGTGCAAGTCTGCAATTTAGTGGCAAATATGCAGATAGATTATTTATGTCTTTTTGGTACCTTTGTTAGGCCAATAAGGAGGTGCAAAATACTTTATTAAAGTTTTACACATCTACTTGCTTCTTCATCAGGTGGAGATGATATAAAAACAATCATGCAGGGTAGGAAAAGCCACAAGTCAGCATCTTGCTTTTGATATTTGATTAAGATAGGCTTGAGCTTAAGCTTGAGTTGCTGCAGGTAAGGACCACACCCTTGTGGACAAAGGCAGTGCAAGAAATGCAGTAAAGGTTCATCCTTCATAGGTATTGTGAGATGAAGAGCCAGCCAATCAAAACCTTTGAGAGGGACCTATGAAGGAAAGGATATAACCTAGAGCAGGGGTAGGCAACCTAAGGCCTGGGGGCCAGTCACCGCCAGCCATGATGATATTGATTCTTGTTGTTATTACTTATTCTTGGGCTTTTCTTGGCAAAATCTCCACAGGGGTTTTGCCATGGCTTTTCTGGGGCTGAGAGTGTGTGCATGCATATATATATATTTTTTTTTTAAAATAAAATTTTTATTTTTATTTATTTGTTTGTTTATTTGTTTATTTTTGGTACTTCGTCCCCCCCCCCCATTGTCGGAGGGACAGCAACCCGGCCCCCAGCTCAAAAAGGCTGCCTACCCCTGACCTAGAGGCTTGTCTGTTGAACAGTTAGGTAGGGACAGTAAGTAATAGAAATAGGGCAGTTAGAAATAGAATCATATAAGGCCAATTAGGAAGAGAGGAATAGATAAGATCTGAATAGGGTTCCAGTTTAATGGGAGCTAAGAGTGTGGAAGGAGCTCAAGGAGAAGTGTTCTTTGCTTGAGGTGTTATACTGTGTGTGAAACAAGAATAACCCTAAATGTTTATTTTACCTGGTACAGCAAATCTTTACTGCTTTTATTTTCTACTTTCCTCTCTGGATGTTTTAATTTAATAGTTAACAAGGAGAACCAATCACATTTTACCACACTGAACCCAATGACCACTTGTCCAGTGTAATGTCACCTTGAGGCCCAAGTACCAGATCTGGGGAGGGATCTTTAGAGTAAAAGGTCAAGGTGGATGATAGGAGCCCTATGGTTGGAAATGCAGGGATCCATTACAGGCAGTAACTAAGCATCTCCTTTTAAGAATTGGGCCTGTCTTTGTCCTGTGCGAAGCTACACTTTGTTGGCAGAGTTCAATGAGTTTCGCTTATTAAGATTTTGTACCTTCAGATCTGGATGTAAATTTAGGCAGTATAACAAGAAAAGCATGTCTGTTAGGAGCCAAATGTAGATTGCTTTACCTTTTGTTGGAGAGGAAATCCTTAGAAATAAAGTCCTAGTTAGTCCATGCCCTTTAGTCTAGGATTTATACATACCCTTCAAAAGAAATGATTGGAGTTGTGAGCACTCTCCAAAATATAGAACCACAGAAATAAAGGGAACAGATACTGTAGCATTTCTGTACATATGTCTATTCCACATGTATTCTGTGTATATACATATTGGCTACATCCTTTCAGTTCCTGACTTATTCTTTTGTACACCTAGTAAATGTTTCCACAATGAACTCTACCTACCTCTTGTTGACAAGAGTTTCTTTGATCTGTCTTTTTGTTAATCTCATGACTGTATGACAGCAGAAGTGAATGGACAGAAATGTAGCTCTCTCCTTGATTCAAGGCCAGCAATATGTTTTATGGGCCACTTGAGATTCTGGGGAGCCCCAAGGCATTTCGGGAGGAAGCAGAAGGGTGTAGGTTTGCTCCTCACCCACTTCTGTGCCTGAGAATGATGCTGCATACTCAATGGACTCTGAGGAAACACTGGCTTTTCTTAAATATGGAGCTGCATTTCTATTACTGCCATAGAAAGCAGTAATGGCACTATAGACCAGTACTTCTCAGACTGTCTGATGTAGAAAACCAGCAGTTTTTTCCCTCAAATGTGCCAGGAACCAGCACTTTAGTTATGCTCATTGACTACAATTGTTTCTTTCCTGAAAGCTCACCAGGAAAGGCATCCAATGGCTTGGGGATCAGCCATGCTCCAGAAACTACCATTTTGAGTACCACTACTTTAGACATTTGAGGAATAGAACTGAAGAAGCTGATGTGTTTTTGATGCAAAATCTAAGGAAATGACTGTTGCTGTGCTTGCCTCTGGAAATCAGAGTGGCAGCTCCTAAACTTTATTTCCAATAATTTCCAAACAGCCTTAACTGAAACATGTTTTAAAAGCACTTGTCATTCAAGGAACCCCAGAAGCGGTAAGTTACAAGGTGTTTTGTTTTGTTTTGTTTTTTCTTGTAAGACAGGGTCAGCATCCTCAGACAGCTGGAATAGAATTGCCAGATTAGGAGGGATCCCATATGCATAACTGTTCTTCTGTATCTGTCACACAGATTACATTGCACAATAGTGCTGAGCAGAGCAAACTAGTGTTACAGGGCTGAAAATCATAGAAATGTCTACTTTATTCAAATGTGTGTGATGTCACCTTTTGTATTTTGTACCTCTAGAGTCTAAGTCAGCATCCATGCCAAACACAACTGAAACCCAGGTAAGAGGCTGCCAGCATTGAAAAGCTGTAGAAGGCAATGGGGAGAGGGTGCTATCAGCCCTTGAGAGAATACCATCGGGATGTTTTAGAATATGTACATTTTGCTCTTGATTAGAATACTCAACTCTCTGAGTTGCATAAACAAGATCTTTGCATGGCCTCAGTCCACAAGACATCCATTAGTCTTCTCCATGTAGTAACAATAGGCATGTCAGCAATGCAAGGGGCATAAACCTGTCTTCCCTATATGGTTCCCAGTTCCTTCTGCTCAATCTGCTCCCTTTCAAGTGAAAGCAAAGCTCTCTCTGTGAACAGGAAAGGAGTAGAATTCCTCCAGGGTTCTCTTAGTGCTGGACACCTGTTACTGCTATAGCATATGCTGTATTGATGGTAAATGATGTATTAGATGGTATCCAACAGAGAAGGATTCCAGTCCTTTCACTGACTCACAGCCAATGATAGAATTCTACCTTCCTTCCATTGGCAGCAATGATAGAATTTTACCTTCCTTCCATTGGCAGCAATCCAATCCCAATGTAATCCACATTTCCAGACATATGGAGATTCCATGAGCTGGGATGTAAACTCCTGCCCTGGTGAGGCCAATCGAAGATGAATTCCGAGTGTTATATAGTGCAGAAGCAAACAAAGAAAAATCACCAAATAGCTAGAACTATGCAGAGAGATTAGCAACAGGGGAAACTTGACTCCCTGATCAACCTCCATATCTTCTCCCAGCTTCAAACTGCAAAGTGAATGCAAAAAGTATTCAACAAGATCATTAATACTAGTTAACCCTGTCACACCACTAGATATTATCTGCTGTAGTGAGTTGAGCCTCTGCCACTAGGCAGATGGATTTTAGGGTTAATGTTTAGTCATGATGATAACAAGAACCCTAAAACCCATTGGTCCAGAGGCAGAGGCAGATGGGTTTTAGGGTTAATGTTTAGTCATAATGCTAACAAGAACCCTAAAACCCATTGGCCCAGTTCGCTACCGGGGATGATGCCTCTACCAGGTAACGGCGCTAATCCATATCCCCCATTAGTAGCAATGGATATTTGTTGTTAAGGGGCAGGGAAAAATGGGTCCCATTGCAGTGAAGATGAAGCCACTTCCTTTCTTAATTCCATCCATTGGCCCAAGGAGGGAGGGCCACCAATTGCCACACATGTTACATGCAAGGGTGGCGTAGCCTGGTCCACTCTCCATTGATGTGGATGCAGCTCACCACTTTAATATATTGGGCCTTCATGTTAGCATGTTGCAGCAAGCTGGATATCTCTGTAGTCCAGCATTTTGTTGCCACAGTGGCCAGGCTGTTGTCTTTGGGAGGCCCAAAAACAAGAGTGAAAATGCACTGTCTATCTAGCGTACTCAGTAAATGATATACAAAGGCATATACCTCCTCAGATATTTGGCACATATAGCCATCATAATGTCATAAGATGTTATACAGACTGTCTCTGCATATGGTGGAGAATACAGGTATTCCAAATTCTGGAATAAGCAAAAAGATCAGTAAAATGAAAAGAAACAATATTTCTTTAAAATTGTGTGTATTTTAAAATTTCATTTGTCGGGTCAATAAGTATCTAAGAAGGATCCTGCTGGATAATAAGACCAAAGGTCTATCTAGTCCAGGGGTAGGCAACCTAAGGCCTGGGGGACCAGCCCTGCTGCCACCGCCCCCACCATGATGATATTGATTATTGTTGTTATTACTTGTTCTTGGGGTTTTCTTGGAAAAATCTCCACAGGGGTTTTGCCATGGCTTTTCTAGGGTTGAGAGAGTGTGCATGCATATATTTTTTTTAATTTTTAATTTTAATTTTAATTTTTATTTATTCATTTATTTATTTTTGGTGCTTCGGCCCCCCCAATTGTCTGAGGGACAGCAACCCGGCCCCCGGCTCAAAAAGGTTGCATACCCCTGATCTAGTCCAACTTTCCATTTGCCACAGTTCCTATCTTGTTGCTTCTGGGAAACCCACCAACAGGCATGAAGGCAGTAGCATCCTCCATGCTTCCAAGCAATTCATATACAAAGGTATACTGTGGGGGTGGGAATCATGTGACCTTCCGGATGTTGCAGTACTTCAGCTTCCTCACCATTCATTGTGCTGGTTAGGGCTGCTGTGTATTGCAGTGTAACAACAATTTGATGCTAGCATGATTCCTATTCTGGCATGTTGTCACCAATACTAGATTAGAGTATCCATGTGGCATGGGGTCTGAGTTGTTTGTTTGAAATCTTATATGGATTGAGTATCCAGAAGTCCAAAATGATCCAGAAATCTTTTTTTCTCATAGGTGACTGAGATAGTAACACCTTTGCTTTCTGATGCACAATCTTTGTTTTATGTGTGAAATTATTAAAATACTGTATAAAATTACCTTTAGGATACATGTATAAGGTGTATACGAAACAAAAATGAATTTCATGTTTAAACTTGGGTCCCATCTCCAGGATTTCTCATGATATATATGCAAATATTCCAGAATCCCAAAAACTCCAAAATGCTTCTGGTCCCTAAGCATTTTGGATAAGAGAAACTCAACCTGTGTTCAGCTTTTCCAGGCAAACCCTTCTCATTGGTTTTGGCAAATTCCAAGGGTGAAAAGTTGTACACTTGTCCCTCCACATGTGCTGCTTTGACTTTTGAGGATTTGATTATTCACAGATTTTATTTATATGTTCTCTAGGAATCTCTGGGTCCTCCAGCAGAACTTTAACCAAAGGTTGCACCGAAGGACCAAGAGATTCCTACCTAGAGAGAACACTCCACTAGCCATTTGTAGCTCCTCCAGTGCAATTCTATGGTCAGTGTCTAGAAGATGTTGACCACAGAGTTGCACTGTTGGACCAGGAGATTCCTAGAGAGGTGCTCTCTCAGGTAAAAACATAATGTTTTTGTTTTTTGTGGTTTTTCCACATTCACAGGGGTCCTGTGCCCCTAACCTCAGCGAATGTGAAGGGATGAGTGTATATAATAATAATAATAATAATAATAATAATAATAATAATAATAATAATAGTTTTTATTTATATTTTCCCGCCTCTCCCTGCAGATTGAGGCGGGATTACAACAAAAATATAAAACAATGTGCAAAGTTACAATATGTTAAAACCTGGGAATACAATATAGATTAGATGTAGATATTGATATAGATAGACGTCAAAGACAGCTGTGTTGGGCCTACCAAAAGGTTGGATCTACCACTCAAGCATAGTTGTGCCTATCTAGTTAACTTCACCCTCCTGTAGTTAATGTGTTCACATTTGTTGATGCCTTTGTCTTATTGTTTGTGTTCAGTCCCCTGCTGAAGGAACTCACCCCATCCAAAGCAAAGACAATGGCTATTCATTCCAGGTGAGTTCTCCTCTTAAAAGTTTATCTCTGAAAATAAAGTAAAGGTTTGCTCTGCCTTAAAGGTACCTTCTGTCCTGTGAACCTCACAGTCACTGTGATCTGCTGTTGAGGTCCTTCAAATGCCTTTGCCCTTAAAGACTGCGTAGGTTGATGTGGGGTCATGGGAGTGACGATGGGGACTATGATGATGGAACTGGGAGCCTTGGTGGTGGAAACAGGTCCCTTGGTGATGAGAACATTTGCATAGTTTGGGAAAATTAGTTTTTTGGACAACAGAATGCTCACAGAATGTTGCCAGTAACCAGTGTGTCTGGGCAATTCTGGGAGCTGCTGTCCAAAAAAGTCATGTTTCCTAACTCGGCATTTGTGGACTACTTTTAGGGGGTTGCTTTACAGAGTCCTATCGTTGCTCCGTTGAGCTCAGTTATGGTTTTTGCTGGCTAGCAGTAGTTTTCCAGAGTTTCAGACATTAATTGTTCCAGACTAAGTGGAGATGTCATGGATTGAATGTGGGACGTTTGACACAACAACTTTTACTGCCCCTCCTACTAAGCAGGAGTCATGCCGTGAAGTAAATGTCCAGCTTTCTGCTGTGGTTCTTCACCCTTTTAGTTGTAATTTCTTTGATTTCTTTTATGTCAAAATGTGGTAAATTATGTTCTGCTGCATTTCAGCCCCTTTCTAATTGTTCTGCTATTTGGGCTCTGTATATCTGACCCAAAGTCCTGCTTTAACAGCACCTCTGACCAACAACCAGTATTAATGTGAAGTCGAAGGCTTTCATGGCCGGCATCCATAGTTTTTTTGTGGGTTTTTTAGGGCTTTGTGGCCATGTTCTAGAAGAGTTTCTTTCTCTTCTAGAACATGGCCACACAGCCCGAAAAAACCCACAAAAAAAAACTAACCAGTATTAACATTTTTAGTATTAAGTGTTAACATTCTTACAAGATTCTTCATGAGCCTTCTGGCGCTTCAGCTCAGGCTTTGCTTTTATAGCCTTATTATTTTTATCACCTTACTGCTTCTTTTTACTCTTTTATTGACTTTGGCTTTGGTGTTTTATTGTCTTTTGTTTGTGTTAGATTTCTCTTTCTCTTTTATTTGCTCTGTTTCTGGTGTGGTGTTTCTCTTTAATTTGGGGATTTCTTTATATGCAGGAGGCCAAAGAAACTCTTTCTTCTTAATTGCTTTAAAAATTCTACAAAGTGGGAGATGGAGATGTTTGGTCTCTTCTCTCCCCCTCCCCCCCATTTGACATTTCCACATAGGACCAAAACCTGCTGGTTCAGGCAGCCATTCCTTTTTATGAAATAAGTTTTGATTCGTTGCCTCTGTTTTTTATTAGCTGCAGCTGCCTTTTGCTTTATTACACTAGGTTTTTAAAATATATATATATGGTTAGGTTTTATTTGCTATCACCCAGAGAGGTACCAAGATACCATAACTACAAAATCTATGCTACAGATGCATGGCAGTATTCCAGTAAGAAGGTTCTGCTTCTCTTTCCTATAATCCTGCTGTATAAATGTTATTGGTCCAGTTCATAGGTGGATGTAGAATCTGCTCAACACTATTTGTTAGGTTGTTTTTGTTGTTGTTGCTATTTGCCATCAAGTTGACTATCTTATGGCAGCCCCATGAATGAGAGACTCCAAGTCACCCTGTTATCAACAGCCCTGCTCTGTTCTTGCAAACTCAGGGCTATGGCTTCATTTTGGATGTTCTCATCACACGGTTTTCAATGCAAAACCTTTCAAGAGTAATTTACTATTGTCACTTTCTGTGCAGTGCTAGCTTATTTAGAGTTAGCTATATTGTTCCCACATGGTCTGTGAGAGATCCTCTGCCAATGTCAGACACACACCCATTATTCCTGCTGCCTGGTAGCTGTTTGGCACATTTAGTTTGGCTCCTCTGTAGCAGCCTGTCAGATGTGCGAGACCCTACCATCAGCAGTTCTCCCATCAAGTTGTGGCCTCTTGGCTCGTAGGAGTATACAATCCCACAATCATGGAAAGGTACTGCCATGGTGGAAGAAGTGTGGCAGAAGCTATTTTAATCTGGAACAGCTCTTAAGTCATCAACTCTTCCTTTCTTTCCTTCCCAGTTCTACTTCAACGTCAGCTCAGAGGGCCAAGAAGGACTTTATAGTCTCTATTTCCACAAATGTGTCGGGAAGGATGTGCAGAATGAGCAGGTCATCTTCAGCCTTGAAGTGAGTTGGTTTCTCTCTGCATCCCATTTCCTTTTAACCTGACATCTGAAAAAGTCCCTCATGGTTTCCAGACTCTTTGTTGTTTGCCTTTAATTCATTTTCAACTTAAAGCAATTTTATGTGGTTTTCTTGAGAAGATTTGTTGAATCAGCACATAGATAAATCCAATGGATTCACTGGGTGTTTTCTAGTCAGAACTAAAACACAATTTAGGCCTTTGCTATTATGTTCCTTCAAGCTGACTCTGATAATTCACAGCCTTATTCTACAACTTTCTTGGCAATATTTATTCTGGGGAGATTTGCCATTGCCTTTCTCTTGAGGCTGGGAAAGTAAGACTTGCCCATCATCACCTAATGGATTTCCATGGCTGAGGGTTGCTTATCAAATTTGCAGATGACACCAAATTAGGAGGGGTGGCTAATACCTCAGAGGACAGGATCAGAATTCAAAATCACCTTAAGAGATGAAAGAATTAGGTCATAAATAACAAAATGAATTTCAGCAGGGGGAAATGTAAGGTGCTAAACTTAGGCAGAAAAATTGAAAGGCTGAAATATCGGATGGAGGACCCCTGGGCTTGACAACAGTACATTCAAAACGAATCTGGGAGTCTTAGGGCCTTTGCAGACTGCCAAAAATAGTGCAAATTGAGTTCACTTTAACTGCCCTGACTCAGTGCCAGGGAATCATGGGAACTGTAGTTTATTGTGGCACCAGAGCTCTCTGACAGAGAAGGCTCAATGTCTCAGAAAAAGATACAGTTCCCATGATTCCCTAGCACTGAGCCAGGGCAGTTAAAGTGGACTCAATTTGCACTATTTCTAGCAGTCTGCAAAGGCCCTTAGTTAGTAGACCATAAGCTGAACATGAATCAACAGTGTGACGCAGCAGCTAGGAAAAGCCAGTATGATCCTAGGCTGCATAAACACGAGGGAAGTAATAGTACCACTCTATTTTGCTTTAGTCAGACTTCACCTGGAATACTGTGTCCATGGATATTGACAAGCTGGAGTGTGTCCATAGGAGGGTGACCGAAATGGTGAAAGGTCTGGAAATCATGCCCTATGAGGAGCAGCTTAGGGAGCTGGGTATGTTTAGCCTGGAGAAGAGAAGGTTAAGAGGTGACATGACAGCCATTTTTAAATATCTAAAAGGATGTCAAAGGGCCTTTGCAGACTGCCAGAAATAGTGCAAATTGAGTCCATTTTAAGGGTTAGGGTTAGTGCTAGGAAGTCATGGGAATTGTTTGGTTTTTTTTCTGAGACATTGAGCCTTCTCTGTCAGAGAGCTCTGGTGCCACAATAAAATACAGTTCCTATGATTCCCTAACCCTAACCCTAACCCTTAAAGTGGACTCAATTTACACTATTTCTGGCAGTCTGCAAAGGCCCATATTGAGGATGGAGCAAGCTTACTTTCTACTGCACCAGAGACTAGGACACAGAGCAATGGATTCAAGCTACAAGAAAAGAAATTCCACTTAAACATTAGGAAGATGTTCCTGATGGTAAGAGATATTTGACAATGGAACATGCTGCATCAGAGGGTGATGGACTTTTAAACAGAGTCTTGAGACCTCTGGAGTTTTTAAGCAGAATCTGGATGGCCATTTGCCAGGATTGCTTTGATTGTATCTTCCTGCATGGCAGGGGGTTAAACTGGATGGTCTCTTCCAATTCTATGATTCTGTGAGAGGGAATTTCAACCCTGGTCTCCCAGACTCATAGTCAAATGCTCAAACCACTATGGCGTGCTGGCTCTCCAATTTCAAATGTGTAGCCAGAAATATTTTTGTGATGGGAGCAGCCTAAGGGTACAGAATAGGCTGGATCCAAATATAGAAACCAAGCTGCATTAATTGATAATTAAATATTGTCCACTAGAATCCTGTTGGAGCATTGTGCTGGCATGAAAACAGTACCACAAGTGGTTGTTCATTCCCAGATACTATATAAGTTAGGACTCTTGTGCTCCCAATCATTCTGCAAGCACATAGCCCCCCCCCCCTCCCATTTGACTTTATGGATGGGGAACTCACTGAGCTCAAGGCTGTGGCATCCTTTGCACTATTGGCTGCACAAATATTGGTCTCAGTGTAAGTAGGAACTTGGAACACGCTCCCTTGGAGTGTGGTGGAGTCTTCTTCTTTGGAGGTCTTTAAACAGAGGCTGGATGGACATCTGTTGGGGATGGTTTGATGTTGAGTTCCTGCATGGCAGGGGGTTGGACTAGATGGCCCTTGTGGTCTCTTCCAACTCTGATTCTTTGATTCTATGAAGTATGGTGGAGTAGATTTATACTGTGCTTGAAGTATAAAGGAGTTTGGCACTACAAAATTCATGTCTGGTATGTGTCCATTATCCCAGAGCCTTTATGTTCATTGGCCAGAAACTTGGATGCTGAGAGTTAGTAAAATTCAAAATACTTGTTGTGACCTGTAAAACCCTACATCAGGGGTAGGCAACCTTTCCCCTTTAAGGGCCGAGGGACTTCAGCTCCCAGAAGCCTCAGCCATGTTGGCCAATAGCTCCTGGGATTCTGGGAGCTGAAGTCCCTCGGCCCTTAAAGGGGAAAGGTTGCCTACCCCTGCCCTACATGGACTAGATCCAGGCTATCTGAACGACTATCTGAACTTTGACAGTAGAACTCACTCCTTTGGGAGTGTGGTGGAGTCTCCTTCCTTAAACAGAGGTCTTTAAACAGAGGCTGGATGGCCATCTGTCGGGGATGCTTTGATTGGGAGTTCCTGCATGGCAGGGGATTGAATTGGATGGCCCTTGTGGTCTCTTCCAATTCTATGATTCTATGATCATAACTCCCCATCTGACCCTGCCTGAGTTTTAAAGTCCTCAGGGAAAATCTGTCTCTCAGTCCCACTACCTTCACAGACATGTTTGGTAAGGACACAGGAAAGAGCCTTCTTGAAGGCTCCATTCACGCTATGGAACTCTCTGCCACAGGAGACCAGGCTGGCCCCCTCCTTGCTCTTCTACCCCAGCAGATAAAGACTTCATATTTGATCAAGCATTTGGTTACCATGGGTGCATCTACACTGTAGAAAAAATGCAGTTTGATACCACCTTAAATGCCATGGCTGCATCCTATGGAATCCTGGGATTTGTGAGACACCAGCACTCCTTGGCAGGGAAGGCTAAGGACCTTATAGAACTACAGATCCCAGGATTCCACAGACTGGAGCCACAACACTTAAAGTGGTCTTAAGCATTATTTCTACAGTGTAGATGCACAGTAAGTGGCGATGTGTAATGGGGTTTCTGGCATTGTTTTTTTAATGATTCCTGTCATGGCTTTAAAGGGTTTTATATTGTTTTAAAGCAGGGGTAGGCAACCTTTCCTCTTTAAGGGCCGAGGGACTTCAGCTCCCAGAATCCCAGGAGCTATTGGCCAACATGGGACTATTGGCCAACATGGCTGAGGCTTCTGGGAGCTGAAGTCCCTCGGCCCTTAAAGGGGAAAGGTTGCCTACCCCTGTTTTAAAGTATTGGTGTTCTGACATGTTATTATTTTTAATTGGGTTTTAACTTTTTACTTTTAATTTTTAAATCATGTTTGTTGTACAGTCTGTCTAGAATGCCATCTAGCACAGCCTAAGCATGCTTCATTCCCAGATGGCATTTCAACTTCACGATCACGTGTCTTTTGCCATGTGGTATCTCTGATGCTTAATTTTTGGAAGCTCACGGGCGTAATTTGTGCCAGTCATTCATTGTATGGGAATTGCCCCCCCTCTTCCTCTGGCATACAGTATTTCAGCCCCTGTATGTAGCCTTTCATGTTGATGGTTCTTTGCTTAATATCATTTCAGATAGGGATCATGGAGGAGAATCCTGACAGCTACCTCTCAGCAGGAGAAATACCCCTCCCAAAACTCTACATTTCTATGGCACTCTTCTTCTTCATCGCTGGAGCTGTGTGGATCCACACTCTTCGGAAACGCAGGTAAGCAGCCCACCTGTACAAAGAGGAAACAGTTCATTTGGCAAGTGTCATTCAAAAAGAGCCTCTTTCCCATTTGCCCCCACCCCCTGAAATGTGACTGAGACAAAATGTAACTAGTGCAAAATGTAGGAACCTGACTGCTTGCTAGAATTCCATTCAGAAACCAAACATGTCCAATTCTGATTATCTGCCAACATGCGTCTAGAAGCTAAGATGGTATTCAAGGTGCTGGTATAACATTTAAAGTGCTGAAAGAGTTTAAATGGTACTTTAATCCTTGAGGGAGCCCGTCTGCCTATCTATTCCTGTCTGAGAACTGAGATCTGTTGGAGAGGCCCTCCTCTGTGTCCCACTGGTGGAGGAAATACATTGTGGAAGGACATGTGGTCTTCCCAGCTGTGGCACCCCACCTCCCCTTGGAAGCTCATTTAACCCCAACATTGGTGTTATTTTGGTACCAAGCCAAAACTTGACTTTTTATTAACGTTTTCAGGCCTAATTCATGTTACCAAGGCTGCTCATGTGCTCACAGTTGTAAACCGCTTAGACATCCCATAGCGTGATATGAAGCGGTATATAAATAAGCTGCTTTGCTCTTGATGCACTATTTTAAATAATTGTTTTAACTGATTTTAAATTGTCTGGCTTTTAATTGATAAACTATTTTATTTTTAATTTTTTTAAGTTATTGTTACTTATTGTTTTAAATTGGTTTTCTTGTAAGCTGCCCTGAGATCTTCAGATGAAGGGTGGGATATAAATATTTTAATACATACGTACATCCATCCATAAGACGTATGTTGTGCGTACATTAGACGGGTACCTAAAGTATAAAGATGCATAACTAAGCACTAAAGTTGGAAACGTCCAAGCCATTGTATTCCCCATCACCATGTATAGATGTGAAAACAAGACAGTGATGAAACTGGATAAAAGAAAATGAACTCATTTGAGATGTAGTACTGAAGAAGAGTGCTGAAGATACCATAGATGGCCAAAAAGACAAATAAATGGGTCAGATCAAGCCTGAAATCTCTTTGGAAGCCAAGACGACAAAACTAAGGCGTATTTTGTTTGTTTGTTTGTTTGTTTGTTTAAAGGATTTATCCTGCCTTTCTCCCACAGTGGGACCCAAGGTGGTCTACAATATGTTAAAAAAGACAAAGCTAAAACATTGATTACAAAAGTTAAAAAATAAAATAAATACTACTAACATTTAAAACATAGATAAAAATTACATTATTTAAAACAGTAAAATCCTTTGACATTAAAACAGCACATCACATTAATCTATAAAATCTATCCACCAAATGCCTAAATAAAAATGTCTTTAGCTGCCAGCGGAAAAAGAACAAGGAGGGGACCAACCTGATCTCCTGTGGCAGGGGGTTCCACAGTCTGGGAGCAGCCACGGAGAAGGGTCTTTCTCGAGTACTCACCAACCGTACTTGCAAAGGTGGTGGGACTGAGAGAAAGCCCTCTCCTGCTGATCTTAGCTCTTGGGCTGGCTTGTATAGAGAGATATGGTCCTTCAAATAGTCTGGACCCAAGCCGTTTAGGGCTTTAAAGGTCAAAACCAGCGCCTTGAATTTTGCCTGGAAATGAACCAGTAGCCAATGTAGCTGTTTCAGCAAGGGAAAGACTTGACCCCTGTAGCCAGCCCCAGTAACAGCCTGGCCACAGCATTTTGCACCTGCTGCAGTTTCTGAACAGTTTCCAAGGGCAGCCCCATGTAGATCATGTTACAATAGTCCAAACAAGAAATAACCAAGGCATGTATCACCGTAGCCAGGTCTGGCGTCTCAAGAAACAGGCACAGCTGGCTCACAAGTTTTAGCTGTGCAAATGCGCTCCTGGCCACTGCTGAAACCTGGGCATCCAGGCTCAGAGTGAAGCCCAGGAGGACACCCAGTCTGCAAGCCTGAGATTTCAGGGGGAGTGTAACCCCATACAGCTCAGGCAAAGCTCCAATTCCCTGATCTGCCTTACAGGAGCACCTGTCTTGTCTGGATTAAGCTTCAATTTGTTTGCCTTCATCCAGTCCATTACTGGCCACAGACACTGGTTCAGTACAGAGACAACTTCAGATGGAAAGGAGAGAGAGAGATGGTTGTCATCAGCATATTGATGATGCCATACCCCAAAACTCTGGTTGACCTCTCTCAGCGGTTTCATGTAGATGTTGAATAACACGGGAGACAGAACAGAACCCTGAAGGACCCCACAGGCCAACGGCCAAGGAGTCGAACAGGAGTCCCTCAACACCATCTTCTGAATTTGCCCCTCCAAGAAAGACTGGAACCACTGCATAACAGTGCCCCCAAGTGCCATCCCAGAAATGTGGCCCAGAAGGATACCATGGTCGATGGTATTGAAAGCCTCTGAGAGATCCAACAGGGACACACTCCCCCTATCCAGTTCCTGTGGAGGTCATTCGTCAAGGTGACCAAAGCTGTCTCTGTCCCATAGCCAGGTCTAAAGCCAGATTGAAATGGATCTAGATAATCTGTTTCATCCAAGAACCCCTGGAGTTGGGAGGGCACCATATGCTCCAACACCTTGCTCAAAAAGAGGATATTTTTAGTTCTCCAATCTGGTGGGATCTAGGGAAGATTTTTTTTCAGTAGTGGCCTCACCAGAGCTTCTTTTAGACAAGCTGGGAACCTGCCTTGCTGTAGTGAGGCATTCACTACTTCCCTTACCCAGTCAGCCAGTCCCCCTCTGGCTGCTTTCAACAGCCAAGTTGGGCATGGGTCCAGTATGCATGTGGTGGCTCTCACCTCTCCAAAGATTCTGTCCACATCCTCAGACTGCACAAATTGAAACATATCCAATAAAATTGGACAAGCAGGTGTCAAGGTTACATCCGCCAGACCTGTATCAACTACAGCATTCAAGTCGGAGCGGATCTGAGTGATTTTATCCACAAAGTGCTGTGCAAACTCTTCACAGTGGGTTTCCGAGTGGTTTATATACTGCTTTGAGGGCCAAAATGCAGAAGGCCCCTGTCCACTCAGAATAGCTCCACTGGATGACACTGTGCGGATGGCTCTAATGAGCTCTAACCCATGTTTGGTTGGACTCGCTCCGAGTCTTCTGCCATTGTCGCTCTAATCTCCGTCCCACTCGTTTCATCACCATCAGTTCCCTGGTAAACCAGGGTGCTTGCTTGGTTCTGCTCCATGGGAGGGGACGCTTAGGAGCAATCATGCCCACCACCCTGGCCATTTCCCTATTCCAGAGATCAGCCAAGGTTTCGACAGGATCATCTACCACCTGTATTTTGGGCACATTATGAGAAGGCAGAACTCATTAGAAAATACATAATGCTAAGAACAGTAGAAAGTAGCAGGAAAAGAGGAAGACTACATGCCAGATGGATAGACGTGATCGGGGAAGTAACAGGCCTGAATTTACAGGACCTAAGCAGAGCAGCGGAGGATAGTGGGTCTTGCCATGAGTTGGTTTGACTCAAAGTCAGTTATCAACAACAGTGCATTTAGCACAATTTAGCTGTGCTTAATTCCCAGGAGGCACTTAATTCCTGGGGTCATGTGACTTCTGATCCAGCTACAAATCAACTTTTTCAGTCCCAAAGCTTCCATATTTATCAGTACATGGAAACTGGCTGTTATCAGCTTGCTAGTGCATGAATTGTCTTCTGTATACCCTCAGAAGCTCTCTACTTTTTGGATTGTACACATATACAGTAGAAGGAAAAGAGTTGTAAACTACAGTTAATGCACAAGATGGGAAACTTAATACATGGATTTGCAAACATCTCATCCAAATTTATTAGAAGAAAGAGGAGAATTGTTGATAATTTTTAAAGAAGAAACCCATGTCTTAATGAGAGGATGTGTGACCAAACTCTGAGAAAACGCTGATTTGGCAACCTGTGACATGAGCGTACAATAAATTACTTTTTTCTCAACTTGGAGTGACATCTTCTGTTGTGATCAGTCTTAAAAGTTGTTTTCACACATGTTTTGGCCCATAGATTGAGATCCTCTCCAAATACAAATATCTTCCAGGGGTGCACTAATTGACTGAAGTTTAACAGGTGGTTACTAGGAACAGGGTCTGAAATGAAAATTAGTATCTGCCTCTTAAGAAAGCCTAGTCTCTCTTTTTCTTTTATGCTTTTCTAGATGAGGATTGTATGTATAGTCCTTCAGATATTTTGGGCTACAACTCCAGCAGTGCCATCCCATGGAAGTTGTAGGCCAAGACATAAGGTTCCCCACTGATGTTCTAAATGTTGATCAAATGGGGCATTGTTTCAGAAGACTTCCCTAATTAGAGGTTTCTTCAGTTGGTGTCTTTTCTGTCCTGCTCAATGGGTTTAGGCTTGGCTTTTTTGTGCTTTTAGTTTAGGATTCCTAACTGCTCCTGGGCTAATCTTTCTTAGTACAGGCATATCATTTAATAAAGTGACAAAGAAGCTCCTTTTTACAAAGTATTTTTATAAAGATTCCCCCCCCCCTTTCCCCTTTCCCCCTTGTCCTCTATCTAGCTGGCCATTTTTAACAGTGTCAGCACTGGGAGGATGGTGAAGGAAGGCTGGAGAAACACAGTTTCAGTGTTCGATTGCAGCAGTGTGTCTGCAGTATACAATGCAGTAAAACTTGAGCTGGGAAAGATTCTACTCCAGTTAATCGTACTGTAGCTATGTGTGCCTGCATACGACAGTCAAGTTAAACAGCAACTGCCTCCACAATCCCTTGCTGGTCAGTCATTAACCACAAAACTGAGAGAAAAGAAGAGAGTAGGTAAGCCTCCTTCGCCAGCTACTCCCAGCTTATTTTTTAAAGTATACATCTAGAAGTTTGGCCACCAAAATAAATGTCATAAGAAAAGTGAAGGGAAAAAATTATCCCTGGATGCATTTTGGAAGAAGCCTTCAAGACATCTCTAGAAGAAAAATGTTTGTTTATTTCTGAAAGACTTATCTGTCCTGATTGCTTCATTTCATATGTTCTAACTAACAATATGTTCATTTTGAATAAAAAGCTTTCTGAAACACACTGAATGGCTCTTTTCTTTTTGTGGCGTAGGAACCAATCCCTATTCTTTCCATGTTATTTCTGCCTCTGGTAACAAATTTTCTGTTAAAGAAATAATGCCTAGGAACACAGTGACTTCATTATCTTCTGTTTTATTTACTAGCCACAAAGCCACCTCACAGATCCTTTCAATAAAGTGTTTGCATTGTTACATTTTATCAGCCATGGCTGGTGACAATGGAGTGTAGAATCTTATTGGGTTTCAGTGCAGACGTCAAAGGAGCTGTCCTTGGTGCTGAGTCCTGCCTGAAAAACAGGCCCAGCCCTTTGGAAAGTTCCTTTAAAGCTTGGCCCAGAGCAGAATCCAGCACCACACTTTAAAGTCCAAAACAGATCCATCATCCCACTGACAGAAGTCACCATCCTGCTTTTAATTGTGAAGTCCTGTAAAGCATTAATGCAGCACAAGCAGACTCGTCCTCTACTGAATTGGTGCCTGAATTGCTCTTTAGTTCTCACCACTTCTTTACAGGGCCGACGTGTTCAAAATCCACTGGCTAATGGCTGCTCTTCCTTTTACCAAGTCTCTGTCTTTGGTCTTCCATGCGGTAAGGAACATCTTGCTTCATTTGTCTGCTAACTTATGCCACAGAGCGTCAGATATGGGAAGAGATAGAAGCAAAGGGACAGTAGAGATTTAGAAATGCATCTTTTTTCAAAGGCTCTGGGTATAAATCATACTACCAATCATGCTCTGAACACCCATACTACTGAAATGTTGTAGTGGTTACTGCAAGGTTAGAGTAACCCACGTTAAAGTCTCCACTGAGCCATGAAGTTCATAAGATGGCTTGAACCCTTCTATTTACCAAAACAGCTCGTTGAATCCTCTAGGGCAGTCTTTCTCAACCTTTTAAACTCTGGAGCAACCCTTGAAATAATTTTCAGGTCTAAAGTTATTATTCAGGTCTAAAGTTATTATGGGGTGAAATATGCCCCACTCTGTCATATTTTGGGCCCATGGGAAGTCACCACGTGAAACCTTTGGACTTGCTCAGGCATTTTATATGTAGGTGTATTAATTGTTTGTGTTTCCTCCCACCCTAGTTGTTTCTTAAATTGTGTTTTATTCTGGCACATTCAGTTTGGCTAACCTGTTTTATATAGCATTAATACTGATGAGGAGTGTCCTTTTCTAAACATTTTGGTAGATAAGCAAACCTTTGTTTTTCTCACCTAAGAAAGAGCTGGTTCAAAAAACCACAACCCTTTTGATTCTTGGATACAAAACTTTGAGTTGACTTGTGCCCTTCTCTTCCCAGATCGACTATCACTACATCTCTACGCAGGGCTACCCCATTGAAGGCTGGGCTGTTGTCTACTACATCACTCACCTGTAAGTGTATAGATTGGTGCTGCACAAAGGGGCTCCAAGGTCCCTAGACTGTTGCTGCTCTTGAGAACTTGCTCCCATTTCCCAGCAAGTTTTAATGGGCATAAATTCAGTGCAGGTTCCGCACATCAGATAGTCTGAGAAACACTGGTGCAGAGCACATTATAATCCAGAGGTTAGGCTTGAATCAGATCATATCAAGGGTCATGGCTTCTTCAACTGGGAACCTAGCATCACCTTCACCCCAGCTCTCTAGATTCCCTTTGTAGGGAAGCACTTTCAGGCAGTGTTTTGGGACCTTGGAACTCAGCCAGTGTGGCTTCTAAATTTGCCATGCTGGCTGGGGACAACAGGTGTTGTAGTCTACACCTGGAAGTTGGGAGAAACAATCTACTATTCAAGGAAATCTTGCCCTCCTGCCACTGCTAATTTCAGTTAATGTATTCTTGCTTGTTTCATTTACCAGGCTGAAGGGAGCCCTGCTGTTCATCACCATTGCTCTCATTGGCACGGGCTGGGCATTTATTAAGCACATCCTCTCTGATAAGGACAAGAAGATATTCATGATCGTCATCCCACTGCAGGTGAGCAGCTGTCAGTGTTTTCCCAGCAGGAGATAAAATTTTCTCCTTCAATCCATTTGTTTTAAGGAAGCACCATCTTCTATATGTATGCTGGTAGTGGTGTCATGATTGTTCCCTGGGCGCATCTAAGAATATGGCCTATAAAATAACCAGCAGGTCTAAACTGATGTTCTATGTGATGTGTGAATAAGCTCCTTAGAAACCTCACAGAATGTTATGCCATTGATAGGCTTTCCGCAATAGATACATATGCTTTGGGGAGGTTTTCTGAAAGTGAGAGAAAGTGAAAGAGATTCTCTGAAAGCTGAAAATTTTGAGAACCACTGAATATGAAGGCAAGTGGTTTTCAGCATTTGTGGGAGGGATTTCAAATCAGTGAACCATTCCCTTGCACATGGGAAATCCAAATACTGTGCTATGGAACATCAAAGTTCTGTTGTTGTTGTTGTTGTTGTTGTTGTTGTTGTTGTTGTTGTTGTGTGCATCTTCAATCATTACCGACTTACGGCAACCCTAAAGTGAGCCTATCATGGGGTTTTCATGGTAAACTTTTTCAGAGAATGTTTGCCATTGCAACATTCTCTGAAATGTTGCTGAGGCTGAGAGAGTGTGACTTGCCCAAGGTCACCCAGTGGGTTTCCATAGCCAAACAGGGATTCAAACCCACAGAGAATTTGTTACCTGCATAAATTAGGCAAACCGAGCAGGCTGTACACAGTTTCTCTTTGTTTCTTCCCCTGACTTGAGGATTAGACAGGGAACTATGTTGGTCTTCATTAAATCACACCATCCATCCAATGGAAACCTTAATTCATCTGTCTGCCCAGGGGTAGCTGTGTTGACTATGCATAAAAATACAGTTGGCCTGCGAAAACAGAGACTTGTCAATATTCAAGCCCCATAGGCTTGAATGGGGTACATGCTGTGGGGGCAAACCCCATTGATCTTAACGGAGGTTGCCCCTCCGTGAATATTCAAAACTGCAGATCTCAAGTCCACGAGAACGGAGGGGCAACTATATAGGAAAGTCCAAAAAATGCATGCAGTGATAATCTTATTAGGCTAACCAAAGACCCAGAATACAATCAGCCCTCTGTATCTGCAGGGGATCCATTCCGGACACCACCCCCACCACCCCACAGATACCAAAATCTATGGATGCTCACGTTCCGTTGTCTCCCATGGTGACGCATACCATTGGGAACAACGGGACTACAATGGCGATGTGTGCATGTGGCCACGCTGCCATTAGGGACAGACCCCATTGTCCCCAGTGATGGTGTGTGCATGCGGTGTGTGTATGCTTGAATCCACGAGTGGCAAGTCCACGGATACTGAGGATCGACTATACACAAGCTTTCAGATGTCACAGGCTTCTTCATCAGACATTGATACAATTTTAAGGGAAGAAATGGGACTATGGAAAGTCATGGAAATGCACTTTTCTTGAGGTGTTAAACCTCAGTTCAAGATAGCAGTGAAGGATTGTTTCATAAGGCAGAGACCACTCTCTTGTTTTGCCCATTTTCTTTCAAGTGTTAGGACTAGAAATATGCTTCTTTGTTTTTGAAATGAGAACTGCAATCTTTGGAAAGCTAAATATTGCATTCCTGAAGAACCGTGGTATTCTCCCAGCTCAGGGTCTCTGTTTAGACTTGGCTGCCCTCACACTGTTCACAGCGTATCTCCTGTTGCCCTTGACCAGGTCTTGGCAAATGTAGCCTACATCATCATCGAGTCAACTGAAGAAGGCACAACAGAATACGGACTGTGGAAAGAGATCCTTTTCCTGGTAGACTTGCTCTGCTGTGGAGCCATTCTGTTTCCAGTTGTATGGTGAGTTAACAATGGGTGTTGCATTGCACCTTGTGGGAGGACAGAGGCTTCAGGTAGAATGACTGGTTGAGATGCTAAAGAAGAAGCATAGCATAAACCGGGGTAGGCAACCTAAGGCCCGGGGGCCGGATGCGATTCCCCGAGGCCTTTGGACTGGCCCCAGGCCAGAGCAGAATAGAGCGGTAGTGTTACTTCCATCGATCTAGACACTCCACTCCTCCTGATGCAGCCTGGAATTGTACTGGCTTTTTTAGCTGCTGCATCACACTCCCTGTGCTGAGTACAACATTGTGCAGCAGGACCAAAGCACCAAATATTCAATCAAATCATAGAGTCATAGAATTGATAGGAGCTTTATGGGCAACTGAGTCCATCCCCTTGTTTAGTGTGCTCTGTGCATCCATGCGCTAGGCATGTCTGCAAGAATGCTAACTTCCATACCTTTCAATTAAATACATCAGACAAAAATGTCCAACTGCTTCCATAGGGCAACTTAGATCTCAACAAGATACTAACAGGATTTAGCCAATGTTTACATGCTCTGGTCAGTGGCCATGCTGACTGACTGAAGGTGATAGGAGCTCTAGTCCAGCACATCTGGAGGGACCTGGTGGCAATAGCCTAATTTAAAATCTTAAACTATGTCAATAGAGTTGATAGAATGAACTGAGGACAATGTTTCTCAGACTTAGGCTTATTGTAAGGATTAAAAAAGAGAATAACCATGTATGCAGCCCTGAATTCTCTAGAAGAAAAATTGTGTCTGTTATGTGCCTTCAAGTCAGCTCTGATTTATAGTACTGCTAAGGTCATAATGCCATATCATGGTTTTCTTGGCAAGATTTGTTCCAAGTGGGTTTGCCTTTGTCTTCCTGAAAAAGTGTGACTTTCCCAAGATCACCCAGTGGGTCTCCATGGCTGAGCAGGGATTTGAACCCTAGTCTCCAGAGTTGTAGCCCAGCGCTTAAACCACTACACCACCCTGGTTCTCAGAAGAAAGATTAGATGGAATAACATTGCTCCCTCTCTGTCAGCCATATGCTACAGTCATCACTCCTAATTCACAGACTTCCCGTTCATGGTCTTAAATTTCTGTGGACAGGAAGCCAGGAGGGACAATATGGCATGCGTGCCTGCGGGGCCACACAGCCATTATATCCAATGGGACTTGGATATTTGTGATTTTTCCAATTCGTGGGGGAGAGGTTGTCCAGAACAGATCTCCCATGAATTGGGAGGGACAACTGTATTTTGAACTACTTAGCTATAATTAGTATTAGTAAGAACAGATTTTTGTGTAAGTCAAAAGAGAATTTTTCTGTCATACTGTCAGATGCTGCCCTTTGGTTCAGGAGACCAGTTCTCCATGTGATAATAGCTGAATTCTTATTCAGAAACCAAAGTTAACAGCTTGACCTCTGAAGACTATTATAACCTCCCCCAAATTACAAGCATATTTCATTTCATTTCTGTGCTTCCTTTCTCCCAAAAAAGGATTTGGAATGGCTCACAGATAAAACCATTTTAAAACTTTACAATAAAAAATTAAAAACAGTTAAACTCAACTAGTTAAAAACAGTATAAATTTACGGCAACCATACAAAAGTTAAAAACATAACTAAAGCACACACCCTGTATAACAGCCTCCCTGACACGATTGCATATTAAAATATTAAAATCATCTCTGGATACATTTGGGAAACTGCTAAAATTAAAAATAATTCTTGGATGCATTTTGGAAGACGCTTTCCTTTGATCTCTAGAAAGTTTAAAAAAAAATTAACTTATGCAAGGCTTATCTGACCTGATTATTTCATTTCACATATTTTGAATAGAATAGTTTTGAATAGAAAGGTTGCTGAAAGCTGTTGAGCCACACTTCTTTTTTGTGGTGTAGGAACCTATCCCTATTCTTTCCATGCTATTTGTGCCTCTGAAAACAATACTCTCTTCAGGGTTTTGTGGGCTTTATTCCCATTTGCTCATTCTTCAAAACATTCACACATCTGCTCTTGCCCACTCACAGCCCTATTTTCTCAGGCCCTTGCCATTCCTTCCACTGAGACTGACCTTAGTGATTGCTAGTACCACCTCTACTCGTTATCCAGCCAGACATTCCTTTCTCTCCCAACTGTTTACAAACACATGTTCCATCATACACTAATACATATCTCATTACATTATATGAATGTCACTATGATGTTACTTGAACATACCCATAATCAAAAACAACAAAAACCACAAAACTGATATTACCATCGTATCCAATAATAAAGGCACAGCATAACAGAAGAAAGGAGAGTCAGCAATAACCTTTTCTCGAAGGATCTGCTAATCATCCTAACATATGCTCTCATGTCCTTTATTTGTGCCCCTGCCAAACTCTATTTGGTAATCATGAAGCTTTGGTATGTATCATGCCAAAGGTTCCAGGGAATTAGGAGCAAATCCTTAATAGCCAAAAGAGGGTGCCCCAAGCTTGAGTAAAGTCTGCAAGATCATGGTTCCTTCTGATGGGTCAGTGGTACTGATTTTCTGAGCATCATTTGACATACATACATACATACATATATTCTTTTTCAAAAAATGTAACTAACCAACATTTTATTCTGTTTTAGGTCCATAAGACACTTACAAGAGGCTTCTGCAACAGATGGGAAAGGTAATCATTCACCTCACTGTTACTTCTTTCCAAGTAGGCTTTGCTGAAGTGGGGCTAAAGTTTTACAGGCCTGACCACTTGCGCTGCAGCCTGCGGTTACACAAAACTTTCTTTCTGAAGTCACTCACCTGTGTTTTCTTAATATTTTCCTTTTTTAAAAGCACTAGAATACTTCTCACCTTTGGATGGGAACTTTAAGATAAACATAATGTAACCTCCTATCAAAAGCTGAGATGTCCTATTGTTTTTCTTGCTGTCATGTATTCTGCATATGCCTGCAAAATGAGGGCATCTGGCAGGTACAAATGATGTGAACCTTCTAGGAAAAACACACTGAGATCCATTCTGGAAAGGTCATGCAAACCAGATTCAGGGAAACAAAGGCAAGTGTCTGGAATGGCAGAGCCAACAAATCCTGGAAAAGGATTGCAGCATATGTGGAGCTACTAAGAAACAGGCAGAGGCAAGAAGGAGGAATGTATGGCCTACCTAGCCAAGGGTCTAGACCTCATTGAAGTGGTTATGTAATGTTAAACATGGGCTGTTAAGTGTGCGTGAGGAATTTTGTGGGGTAATTTAAGTTTCCGAAGGAAACAAAAATATTTAAATATCAAAATATGAAACCCAAGCCTGTTAGAATCTGGTTTTAAATTAGCAGAGTAGCGGAAATGTGCGTTTGCCTAACTATGCTTCCCTGAGACACTCCAAAAAACAACAAACACATCAGGGTATTTATATGTAGGGGTAAAGGTGCACATTTTCTGGGAAAATTCAGGAAAAAAACCAGCTTCTTTTTGTTCTGGTTTGCTCTGGTCGTGGGCATGGTTTCAAGGCGTGCGTCATTTAAACACCCTGCCTCAAAACCAGGCAGAAGCTGGTTTATTTGGCCTATGTGTTTCAGTCCTTAGACACAGATAATCAGTCACTTTTGCAGCTTTGGGATCAGCTCAGGTATAGGGATGAAGACTGTTTCCCTCCATCTCTTGTTTGTGCCTCCATGTTAAACCTTGTTATCACCCTCAAGAACTAAATGTGTAACCTTCAGCTTCCAAACTAGCAGATATTGGAAATCCAAGTACTGAGAGCAAACTATGCGAGCTGTCTACTTTCTAGCCAGCATATTTACAAATATCTACCAAGTCACCCCCCCTCCCCAGTCTTCTCTTCTTGAGCTAAATATATCCATCTCCCTCAGCCATTCCTTATCATTTCCCAAACTTTGATCTTCTTGGTCACCCTTCTCTGAACATGTTCCAACTTGTTGATACTTTCTTGAACTGTGGTGCCCAGAACAGAAAACAGTATTTCAGGTGAACTCAGACCAAAGCAGAACAGAATGACACTGCTGTTTCCCTTCACCTGGACACTATACTGTAGTTGATGCAGCTGAGAATTTATTGGCTTTTGATGAGCCTGTCTTGTATTCCATCATCTAAGTCATTTATAAAGATTGATAGCTATCTTTAACTATCTGAAGGGATGCCATGTAGAAGATGGAGTGAGCTTGTTTTCTACTGCTCCAGAGACTAAAACTTGAGCCAATGGATTCAGATTACAAGGATAGAGATTCTACTTAAATACTGAGCAAACATCTTGACTATAAGAGCTGTTCGGGAGTGGAATGAGCTGCCTCAGAGGGCAGTGGGCTTTCCATCTTTGGAGGTCTTTAAAGAAAGGTTGGATGGGCATCTTTCAGGAGTGCTTTAGTTGTGTATTCCTACATGGCATGGGGTTGGATTAGATACTCATTGATGTCTTTCCAACTCTAAAGATTTTTGGCTGACAACACATGCTGGGCTTCCTATCTTTGGATGTCTTTAAACAGAGGACCTTGCAACTCTAAGACTCTATGGTTCTGTGACTTAGAATCATAGAATCATAGAATCATAGAGTTGGAAGAGACC
>CM034713.1:4661109-4693418 GCA_020142125.1 Phrynosoma platyrhinos
ATGTCAGACTAACTGGGCGATAATTGTTGGGATCCTCTTTTTTCCCCTAAAGAGATAGTAGTTCAAACCCATGAAAGCTGCTAATGAATTCATGTCCTACTGGGTGTGACAGCTTATGAATGAGTGATTCTCAGTTAAGAAGTGACAGCAGAACCAATCCACTGCCGCATTCTATCCTCGTTTCATAACCAAATGAAACTGCTCAAATTTCATAACCATGCAAATAGCATGACCCACCAAGGCCTTTTCCCAACCTCTGAGACCTCTGATCACCAGTTTTGTTTTTAATGGAAAATTAGACATCCAGAGCCTTCTGAGAGATGTGATTCTTAACTAAAAGGGAAGTGGAGGGGAGGAAAAGCAGCCTTACTCACACTTTGTGTTAACCCCTATACCCATTTTTAGAAACAGCAAGTAGCTGGTGTGCCCTGTAGTGGATCAAAGCAATGGGAAAGATCCCTTAGACTCTCAGTGGTTGCCCACCTCTGTCATGCAAGTCTCCTTCTTATGATGGGGGAAAGTGCAACAGCACATCTTGAAGTGTGCTGCCTTGTTGCTTCATGAACATGGAGGACATAGGAAAGCATAGTCCCACTATTTTGTCAGATGCCACCTGTGATCCATTCTAGGCACCACCATTCAGGAAGGATATTGACAAGCTGTAGCATGCCCAGACAAGGATGATCAAGATGATCAAAGGTCTGGAAACCAGGCCTTATCAGGTTAAAGGAGCTGGGTATGTTTAACCTGGAGAAGAGACGATTGAGAAGTGATATGATAGCCATCTTCAAATATCTGAAGATGGAGCAATGGATTCACATGACAAGAAAAGAGATTCCAATGAAACAATTAGGAATAACATCCTGACAATAAGACCTGTTCAACAGTGGAATTGACTGCTTCAGGAAAGTAATGGACTCTCCATCACTAAAGGGCCTTCAACAGACATTGCCAGATGGGCATCTTTTGGAAGTGCTTTAGTTGTGTATTCCTCGTGGGAGAGGGTTGGATTAGATGGCCATTGAGATCTTTTCCACTTCTCTGATTCTGTAATTCTTCTTTAGCATGAATAACCAAAGGACTCAAGGGCTACCTCTGTCAACAATACTGTGGCTTCATCCTAGGACTGCTCGACATCCTTGGAGCATTTCTTTCTTGGTCTAGCCTCAGTGGTTTAGGCAGTAAAAACACATAGTTATGACTGCATCTGACGAAAATAAGCCTTAAGCACCTCTGAGCAGTAACGTAGTCTGCTGCCACTGCATTTCCAGTTCTGTGTGTCAGTATTTAAAAGCTCCACTAAGCACAACATGGTTCGGAGGCAGTGTCAGCATTGAACATGGTGTGACTTTCATTTCCCCCCATTTTATTTTACCTTTTGCAAGGAGGGGTGAGTAGCTCCCCGAAGCATATATGTGACAATGATTTTTTGTGTTGGAACTGGCATTTACAAAAAATAATAATAATAATAGTCAGAGCTACCATGTGTCTCGAGGGAAAAATACTTCTGTTCTTTTCATGAAAGAATTTGCTGAGTGTTGTGCAGTGATACATTGCTTCTTCTCCTCACAATCCTAAACTGGCGCCTGCCTGGAAGCTGTTTTCAGTGGCTCCTCACTGTAGCTGTTGCCAAGGATGAGGCATAGCTGGCGCTCATTTGACTGCTTTGGAGTTGCTGTCCCTGATAGATGGAAATAGGCAAGTGGCTGTGAGGGACTGGATGACTGTGTCTTCTTGGCCAGCCAGCCAAGAAGTTCACAAGCATGGCAGGAAGTCAACAGCTCTCCCAAAGCCTCTTAGTCTGCCTCTGCATATTGTGGGGGGTGAGGGTCTGTTTAGTTCATAGTGGGCACCTGTCAGTGGCAAGAGGACCCTCCACGAACCCTGAAAGGCCATCCTCTGCTAAGGTAAAGGTAAAGGTATTTCCCATTGACACGGTTGTCAAGTTGTATCTGACTGTAGGGGGTGATGCTAATCTCAATTACGAAGCTGTAGAGCCAGCATTGTCAGAGATTACTCTGTGATCATGTGGCCAGCATGATTGCACAGAAGTGGTACCTATTTATCTACATGCATTTGCATGCTTTCGAACTGCTAGGTTGGCAGAAGCTGGGACTAGTGACAGGAGCTCACCCCATCATGCAGCACCCGGGTCTCGAACTGTCAACTTGCCGATCTTGCTGTCAACAGAGTCAGCGTCTTAATCACTCGAGCCACAGCATCCCTCATCCTCTGCTAACCCCCTGAAAATATTTGTGGGGTGGAAATGACCAGCAAGTACACCCTAGGGCTATAGGAGGTTGCCATGCTACATTTTTGGCCCTTTCTGGGCCAGTGTAGGCCTGAGGGACTTGAACAGAGAATTTCTGTGTCACGTTCTATTTAAAAATAAAAAGACCTTTCCTTGGCCTAAAATGGCCACAAAGGGGCAAAAACATGAAAAACTGTCCTTCTTACACGGCATTCAGAGGCAGCAATATTTCCTTTTCTATAGTGGGCTCTAGAAAAACATTTTATCCACCTTGGTTAAAATGTTGTGGCTGAGAAGGCCTCTGGTGCACCCCCTGTTAAAAGGCGATTGAAGGCAACAGAAGCTGCAAACCAAAAGCTGCAAAGACAGCATCTTTTAGCCTCAGATTGAATTAGGGGGTGTCTGTAGCTGAGCTAAGTGATTGGGAAGCAGAGCCACAAGGGCTGAGGAAGCAGAGCTCAGCTCATTGTTTTGACAGCCATGCACAAGCAGAAATACCTGAAGGGGTTGCTTAGCGTTTCAAGATCCTTTGGAGAGATCCTACTTGGGATCAACATGCAAGTCTAAGGAGCAGCAGGATGCTGTCCATTTCAGGGCCTTCTCTGTGGTAGCCTGCCCCGTGGAACTGTGAGAGACCCACATGAGTAATTCTGTTCTAACTTGCAAAGCCAGGTTCAAGATGTATTTTTTTTTTTAAAGTACATTTTCCCTAAGAATAACATCAGATTTGGCAAAGTGTTTTGGTCTTTCTGAATGGATTTCCTTGTGCCTGATTTTAAATATTTCCTTTAACTGGAATTAATTGCTTCTGTTTTAAAATTTACATATCAGTAAAAACAATGGTACTGTAGTAAAAAACAAAAAACAAAACATGTTTCCAGAGGGTGTTAGGTACCTGTTAGGGCAAGAAGTTCTCCGAGAGAAAGGGGGGTATGGCAGTTCCTGTTCTTCTGCTACCTGTTTCAGTCTTGCAAATAAATCCACATAATTTTGTAGCCTGCAGGGTTTGTTCATTGCTCTTCCTAGACAGTGCTGTGTTTTTTCTGGTAACCCACCTGGTTCCTGTGGATGACTGATGCCTCATGAGGTGAAGAACCTTTTTAGTCAGTTGAAACTGGATTTTAGAAAATTTATTAAGTATATAAAGCTACCTTCTCTTAAACCATTTAGCCTTGGCCCATCTTGTCCTGCAGCTGCTGTGCAAGGTCTCCAAGGCAGAGGGCCCTTGTTACCTTTTTTAAAGCGTGAAGATCCCATGGGTTGAGCATGGGATGTTCTGCATTCAAAGCATGTGCTCCAGAGCCAAGCCTGATCCCGCACAGCAGCCCAAGTTCTTTGTATTTTTTTTAAAATAACCTGATTGCTTATGATGTATCTTGTGCTCCTACAAATGTTTATGAAGCTTTGTGCAGTCTGATCAGAGCACTTGAGGTTTTTTTCTTCTTGGTGCAAGATGGAACACCCAACCAAATGTACATATGTGGTGAAGGAGAAGTATGGAGCCTGCTGGAGTCCACTTGCCGATGTTTTGCAGCTTGCTTTTGTGCATTAGCCAGCAGCCCTGGGATTGTGCTTAATTTTTAAATAACATTTATAGCCTATTGCTTTGTACAGACTTATCTCGAGGCAGCTTATAATGAACTTGGCAAGTAATGCTAAAACAAAGCAGACAATAAATAATGACAGCAATAAGAATAATTTTTTAAAAACCAGTGGCAGTAGTAGACAGTTGTAATTCAGCTCATCTGAGTGTCTGAGTGCCTTATGAAATGAAGCAGCTTTAGTCTGTTGCTGGAACAGGTTTGTGTGTGTGTGTTTGTACCTTCAAGTTGCCTGTAGACTTGTGGCAATCCCATGAATTGCGTGTTGTTTTTCTAGGCAAGGAGTACTCAGAGGTGGTTTTGCCATTGTCTTCCTCTGAAACATAGCCTACAGCCCCCAAGTACTAACAAGCAACTAAAGATGAACCCATACCTCTCTCAGAAAGGAGCTATAGGGTTTTGTTGCTGCTGTGATCCTGTCTCAGATCTTACCCCCACACCCCATTCCATAATTTGTCTGGAAGCATCCAGACACACTCTTTGGCTCTCTTATGCTCACCCCCTGTTCATTCCCCCGCCACCGCCCCTGTCATAAAAATGACAAACTAGGAACTTGGAAGCTCTGGGAAGGGAACACTAGGAGGAGAAGCCCACTTTTCTTTCTGGAACATTTGTTCTACCCTTGGAACTACTCCTTGCAACTTTGCAAGCGTAAGCAATAAAGCCTCAGGAAAGCGGGTGTAGAGAAATGGAAGATGTTGTGTATAAGATGATACGGGGCAGAAGGGGGAAAACCTACCCGCCAAGGTGACTTTGAACTGAAAGGTAGCACAGAGTGTGATGGGTAAAGGAGCCTCTTTCTCCTCCCCACAGCCCCATGTCATTCTCAGTGCACTGGTGAGCTAGAAGAGTGGCAGCCAAGTAATGTGCTGGTTGAAAGTCTTGCCATCCCTGCTTGCTTGGAGGTCAGTAGAAGCTGGTGGCTCCCAGGTTATTCCCCCACCCCACCCCATATTTTCAGCATCTTGGACAGTTCCTTTGTAGCTGTCTAAACCCTGGAATGGATTTGTCATCCTATGAACATGAAGTCATTAACCAGCACTGCTGGGGTGATAAATGTTTGATATTGATGAACAGGCAAGAGATGGTTGTCAAACCTTAGGGAGCTGGGTATATTTAACCTAGAGAAGAGAAGGTTAAGAGGCGATATGATAGCCCTGTTTAAATATTTGAAAGGATGTCACACTGAAGACAGAGCAAGTCTGCAGCTCAAGAGAATAGGACATGGAAGAGTGGATTCCAACTACAGGAAACGAGATTCCACTTCAACATTAAGAACTTTTTTACAATAAGAGCTGTTTAATCACGGAGGACACTGCCTCAGAAAATGGTGGAGTCTCCTTCTTTGGAGGTTTTCAAACAGAAGCTGGATGGCCATCTGTCAGAGTGCTATGATTGTGTATTTCTGCCTGGCAGAATGAGGTTGGACTGGATGGCCCTTGGGGTCTCCTTCAAATCTGTGATTCTATGATACCTGCCAAGAAGGAATACAATGATGAGTCTTCACATAGGATGTGAAGGTTATGATTCCAAAATTTCAAGACATAGTTATTATTGTCACAGGTACTTGTTTAACTCCTCTGAATCCTGATAGTCTCCATTCATCTCACTAATTCTTTCCTATCTATTAATAATCTCAACTGAACTAACTGTTCTTACTGATTCAGAACACAGACTTCTTCACTGTCTCATCTTAGGAAGAAGTTATTGACTGTAAGAGCTGCTTTGAGAGTGGAACAGACTACCTCAGAGAATGATGGGCTCTCCTTCTTTGGTGGTTTTTAAACAAAAGTTGGATGGCTATATGTCAAGAGTACTTTAACTGTTCTTTCCCACATGGACTGGATAGCCCTTGAGGCCCATTCCAACTCTTAGAATCTGTGATCTTTCCATCCTCTTTTCATAGCCTTTTCTCTAATTAACTCTAGCTCATTTCTTTCCCTAACTGAGTCTAATTCCCATCTGTGACTCATGTCTCTTACTGACTTTCCTCCACGTTAGCCTTTTAAAAATTTTACTCAGATGCTCAGCCAGTCACCAGTCAGCCCCAGCTTTCCATATTCTCACTCTCTCCCAGCAGATCCTTACTTACTTTACTATATATACTATACATGTTGTATATAATAATACTTTGCCTTCTAAAGATCTTCTAAATGCAACTATTTTACATACAAAACATCACAGGGGCTTCTCCCAGTCTACCATTTTGGGCTTCTCTCTTTCTCCTATAGGTATCCCAACTGTTGCTATTCTGTCAGGCTTCCTCTGAAGGACAGTCATAGAATCATAGAGTTGGAAGAGACCACGACCCATCCAGTCCAACCCCCTGCCATACAGGAACTCAAAATCAAAGCATACCTGACAGATGGTCATCCAGCCTCTGCTTAAAGACCTCCAAAGAAGGAGACTCCACCACTTTCCAAGGGAGTGTATTCCACTGTCGAACAGCCCTCACTGTCAGGAAGTGCTTCCTAATGTTGAGGTGGAATCTCTTTTCCTGTAACTTGCATCCATTGCTCTGGGTTCTGTTCTCTAGAGCAGTAGAAAACAAGCTTGCTCCCTCCTCAATATGACACCCCTTAAACAGGGCAGGGCACTTGCATACTGGCTGGGACCAGTAGTATTGCGATTTCTCCTCTTCCTGCCCTCTGAACATTTGCCATATTTGGCTAACATTGCAGGCCATTATAATAAACTTGTGAGTTGTCTAAAGTGCATTTACAGAAAGGCAGTACATCCATCTAGTTAAACTATAGAATGGGACTGTCATAATGGAGCAAGATGACATTTCAGTCTTGAACTATCTGAACTATCTGGAGTCCATCCTCCAACACTGGACTGACAGTCAAGGCCACAAAGTGTCAGTTTGCACTTTACTGAGTGACTTATTTTGGCCATGAGGTGGGTCAACGGACTATTACTCCCTTGCAAGCCAAAGTGGAAGATAACAATTGGCCGACTCCCCAGTCCAGGAAACAGATTCAGTATTTCCTTGGCCTGGCAGGATACTACAGAAGGTTTGTGCCCAATTACAGTCATCTGCCAGCACCTTTTACAGATCTGACAAGTTCCAAGAAGCCTAAGATAGTGGACAGCAGAGTGGCAAGAAGCATTTGAGGCTCTGTAACGGGCTCTTATGTCAGATCCAGTATTGATGGTGCGTGACTTCAACAAGCCGGTCATTATGGGTACAGATGTTTCCAACAGAGGCATTGGAGCAGTTGTGTTGTAAGAAGGTCCAGATGGATTCTGTCACCTTATTCTGTGTGGATTGGTTCCAGGACCCACCATGGATAACAATATCCATGGATGGTCAAGTCACTTTATATACAGTATGGTAGTAAAATGGTGTCGCTTATATAAAATGGCAAAATCAAGGTTTGCTTTTTGGAATGTGGATGGTTGAGTCCATGGGTATTTGGATCTCTGGGTGCAGATCTGTGGATACGGATTGTCAATTGTACTGTTCCTCACCAAATCGCTTTATGTAAGAAAATCCAATTGGTCCATATCAGAAAAGAAATGTTACGCCATTGTGTATGCATTGGACAAGTTGAGTCCTTAATCATGGGGAAGTTGCTTCACTCTTCAAAGTGATCATACTACTCTAAGATGGCTTGACATAGTCCAGGGAACTAACCAGAAAGTGTTCTGCTAGAGTCTGTCCCTCCAAGACTTTGATTTCAAGATTCAGCTCATGTGTGGAAACTCCAGTACAATGGCTGACTGTGTCTCCGTTGGGGAACTAGTAGGAGGTTGAAGGAGAATGGTTCTACATGTTGGCTAGTTGACAGCATAGTTACCCAGTAGTATTGTGTGTCCACCTGCATGTTTTAACACTGTTCTTTCGTAGCTTACAGGTTGAAATCTCAGCTAGTGTGCTTCCAACCTCCTGCTGTTCCTAGACCATCTGAATTTTTTTTAACTCTTTAACTAATTTAGCTCTGGCAGCTATTTACCATTCTGTACGGAAAGCCTTCTTGGTGGTTGCTCCCAGAGTGTGCATTTTGATTCCATGGGAGTTTAGGCTACCTCCCTTCCTGGGTGAACAAAGACTTTTTATTTAGGCAGCCCTTGCATAACTACCTAGCTGCTGTGGATGGGACTCTTAATGAAGTGGGTTGTTGTACTTTTCTTAACTGACGGCCTTTAAAATGACTTTAATTTGCCTGTGTTTTAATGTTATAATTTATTCTGTTTTATTTATTTGTAACTATCTTATTTTTTATGCAAGTGGTATTGAGCCCTGTTTCGGGAGAAAAGTGGGGTGTAAAAATTGAAATCAATCAGGCAGTGATGCCTACATTTCCTGAGGATGAGGGAGCTCAGCTCCTTACCTCCTGCTCTGCCCTGGATTTACCAATATAATTGGGTATTCTTGGCTTGGTGATAGCACATATCCTTTGCATGCAGTATTCAATCCCTACCATCTCCAGAGAACATGCTGGAAAAGAGTCAGTAATCATGGAGAGTGAGTAGCTTGAAAGCAGTACATGTGAAAAGGACCAAGGACCCTTAGTAATCCTGGAGAGTGAGTGGCTTGAAAGCAGTACATGTGAAAAGGACCAAGAATAGAGTAGACCATTCAATAGATGGATCAATACTTTGACTGAGTCTGACCCAGCCAAAGAAAAGGATATAGGACCTAACTCACAAAACAGTAGGAAATAGAGTTAGGATATAAATATAAACTGTTGTTTTGACCTTTTTATTAACTGTCAAATCAACTTCAACTTATGGTGACCCTATGAATGAGAGACCTCCATACCCCCTATCATCTGCCACCCTGCTCAGGTTTTGCAGATTCAGAGCCATGGTTTCCTTGAGTGAGTCTATCCATATGGTCTTTCCTCTTCGACTGCTGCCTTCTATCTTACCAAGCAATATTGTCTTTTCTAATGAGTCACATCATCAAATATCTAATATATGACAGGCTCAGTTTAGTCATCATGGCTTCTAGGGAGAGTTCAGGTTTGATTTGCTCTAGGACCCATTTATTTGTCCTTTTTAGCAATCCACAATGTCCACAAAATTCTCATATAACACCACATTTCAAATGAGTTGATTTTTTCATTTCTGCTTCCTTCACTGTTCAGCTTTCACAACAGTACATAGAAATTGGAACTAGGATGGCATGGACAGTCCTAACTTTAATATTCAGTACTATATCTTGACACTTCTGGATCCTGTCTAGTTTCTTCATAGCTGCCCTTCCAAGTGTTAGTCATTACTGCTGTCACCATTCTAATTAATGACTGAGCCAATGTATGAAAAGTCTGGAAATATTTCAGTGTCTTCATCAACTGCTTTAAAGTTATGTAAATCATATGAGGAGAGGCTTAGGGAACTTGGTATGTTTAGCCTAGAGAAGAGAAGGTTAAGAGGTGACATGATAGCCCTGTTTAAATGTTTAAATATGCCTCCAAGTCTAATTCTGCTTTACATATGGTATTTTCAGCATACAAGTTAAACAGATATTGTAATAAGATGCAGCCTTGATTGATCCCCTTGCCAATTAGAAACCAGTTCATTTCTCCACAGGCTGACTGCACTGTAGCCTAAGATATATATTAAAAGTACATTAAATAATATATTGTTCAGATTTTTAAAACACACAGTCCAATCTTAGAACTAAAGGTAAAAGTCCATAAGGCATAAATCAATAATCAAAGGAAAAATGGCCAAAGGTCCTGGCAGGCCTTCATTCAAGCATAAGCCAGATTCATTTCAACCTTTGGTTTTTCATAGTGGCCAGTGGACTTTGTATATTTTTCAGTTCTGTCCTCCAGACAAAAGCTAAAATAACAGTCTAATTCTTAGAGAATATAAACGCCCCTCCTTCTCCTCTTCCTCCATTTTTTGTTATTGTAGGTTTTGAAGTTTTTCCTCAAATTGTAGAGACTCTAAAGCAAACTGACCATGGACATTTCTGGGCAAGATTTGTTTAGAGGAGGTATTCTATTGCCTTCCTCTGAGGCTGAGAGAGAGTGTAACATGCCCAAGGCCACCCAGTGGATTTCCATGAGTAGGTGGGGATTTAAACCTCAGTTTCCCAGAGTCCTAGACAAACACTCAAACTACACTGGCTCTTTAAAAATAATTGAACTGGTAGGATTTCTTTGGAGGAAGTTTGCCATTTCCTTCCTCTGAGGCTGGGAGTGTGCAATTTGCCTGTGGCTAAATGGGCAGAGGATCCCAGAGTCCTATTCCAACATTAAAACCACTACACCAGGCTAGCTTTTCTCCTTCCCTGCCCACACTCTTGTTCCTGTGGATCAATTGCACTGTCACCCTCTCTGTGTTTCCTGCTTGAATTTTTGCTTGATTCCCCTCACTAAATATTTTTAACATCATCTCCCATAGTCAAGCATATTTGTACATGCATACAAAGACTTGATTTTAACTTAAAATACCAAGTCTTTCACTACCACTTCCTTCTTCCCCACCCCACCTTTTTTCAGCATGCCTCATGAATCATGATCCATTACATACCTAAAATAAAAAGTTAATTATTGTTGAACTACTAGCCTTGAGTCATGAATTGAATTTGGCTCTTCCTCCCCCCCCCCCATGTTATGTTCATTCTAAAGACCATAAAATTCAGGAGGAATGTGAGAGAAAGTCCCTCTTTTTGTTTAGTCATTGCAACAGCAATTGGGAAGGTAGCTGGGAAGAGAGAACTCCCTGAAGAGTGCAGTGTACATTTCATAGAGTCCTAGAACTGGAAGAGATCCCAAAGTCCATTCAGTCCAACCCCATTCTGCGATGCAGGAAGACACAGTGGAAGCACTCCCAACAGATGGCCATCCAGCTTCTGTTTAGAAATCTCCAAAGAAGGAGATGCCACCCCTCTTTTGGGCAAGATCTTCCACTGTCAAACAGTTCTTACCATCAGGACATTCTTCCTAATGTTTATGTGGAATTTCTTTTCCTGCAGTTTGAATCCATTGCTCTGTGTCCTAGTCTCTAGAACAGCAGAAAAGAAGTTTGCTCCATCCACAATATGACATTCCTCGAAATATTTAAACATGGTTGTCATGTCACCTTTTAACCTTCTCTTCCCCAGGATAAACATACCTAGCTCCCTAGGCTGTTCCGCATAGGGCCTAGTTACCAAACCTTTCACCGTTTTGGTTGCTTTCCTCTGGACATGCTCCAGCTTGTCAACATCCTTTTTGCACAATAGCAACTAAAAAGGCCAGTTCAGTTCTAGGCTTCATCAGGAGCATAGCATGCTGACCTAGGGAGATAGTAGTGCCATTCTGTTCTGTTTCAGTCAGACCTTATCTATAATACTATGTCTAGTTTTGGACACTGCAGCTCAAGAAAGACCTGAACAACCTGGAAGGTGCCCAGAGGTGGGCAACCAATATTGCCAAAGGTCTGGAAAATAAGCCTTATGAGGAACAATTTAGCAGGATATATTTATCTTGAAGAAGAGAAGATTAAGAGAAGTGATAGCCATCTTTAAATATCTAAAAAGATGTCATGTAGAAGATGGAGCAAGACTATTTTTTGCTGCTCCAAAAACTATCCATGAACTAAATGAATTCAGATTACAAGAAAGGAGGATTCCACCTAAACATTAGGAAGAACCTCTTAACTGGAGGATAAGTTCAGGAGTGGATGGCAGTTCTTTAAACCTCCAAAGAGATAGTTGACCATCTCTTAGGATTGCTTTAGTTGTGCATGACGGGGGATTGGTCTAGGTAACCCTTGCAACTCAGGACAAGAACATGTCTGGTGTGAGGTCAGGCAAGCTCCCATGTGGCATTAAAAGCTTCCCAGATGTATTCCTGGCAAATCATGGAGCAAAGAGTTCTTGGTTGATATGAAAGCACATTTGTGGCCCTGCATATGCAGCCAAGGCTGCTATGCAAACAAGGAGAACTCTCCCCTCCATTGCCCTTCGCAAGGTTGTGAGAGCAACAGGGGGCCATCCTTCTCGTTCTCATGGCACCTGCGGGAGCAAGTGTCACAAACCAAGTTTGACAGCTACTCCATCTGCTGCTGCTGTTGGCTGCTCTTGGCAACATCAATACATATACTGAGAGAATCTATGCATAACCTTTCCAGCTGACATCCACTTTGGCCCCAGGCCCCTCACTTGATACAAGTGACTGAAATGTAAGGATCTGTCATGGGTACCCCGTTGCTTTTTATGGCTGTCTCAAATTAGGGAATGGGATGTGGATTATTGGCATAGGAAGAAAAGGGTTGGTTGCCTTTTTATTTTTTTTAACTTTGACTGAGCAAAGTGAATACCATAGTAGAAGCAAACCAGCTCTTTATTGTTCTTGTTTTTAAGGTGGAGTAAAGCTTTTATGTGCTCAGAAACGCCTTTGCCTTATTTGTTTTGTATGAAAAGGAATCTTGTAGTACCTTTGAGACTGAGCGCAAGAAGTTGTAGCATAACAACAACAACAACAACAACATTTATTTCTTACCTACCCCTCCCTAGGCATTTGGATGTGTAAAATGCCAAAAGGATTCTTGTATTTGTGTTGTTATCCAAAATGCAAGGGTCCCAAAAAGACACCCACACTTAATATTTAATAAGGGAATTTTATTAGCTCAATTACAGCAACAATTACAGAGGGCTTGAATAACTCAAAGCAGGGATTAAGCCTGTGTATACTGGTTCCAAGAAACAGAACTCCAGAGTGTAGAGTCCACTGCTATTTTATACTGCCCTGAGCAGTAATCTAAGTGCTAAAATGGATTAAAAATAAATATGATCAGAAGAGACTGCCCAGGTTCAAATTAGCATTGTGATAATTTGGGGAGGGGGAAAGATACAAATGAACTTTGCTCATCCAATTTAGGATTTAGGGGTCTTAGCATATCGTGGGCCAACAGGGCAATGCAACAGCTAAAAAGCCAACACAATTCTAGGCTGCATCAACAGGAGCATAGGATCCAGATGGAGGGAAGTAAGCCTGCTAAGAGCCAGCGTAGCTTTGTGGCTTGGAGCCCGACTTCGATCCTCATTGGTCCCTGACTCTCTGGGTCAAACTGATTGGCTTGCAGCCCTGCATCGATCTTTGTCGGTCCCTGACTCCCTAGAGTCCTGCATGGATCCCTAGAGTCCTGTATGGATCCTCATCAGTCCCTGACCCTATGGAGTCCAACCGATTTTCTTGCAGCCGTGCATCAATCCTCATCAGTCCCTGAATCTCCAGAATCAAACTGATTTGCTTGCAGACCTATATTAACCCTTGTCAGTCCCTGACTCTCTAGCGTCATACCGATTGACTCACAACCCGACTTCGATCTTCGTCAGTCCCTGACTCTCCAAGATCAAACTGATTGGCCCGCAAGCAGTTTTATATGGTGCCTTCCCCAACCGTTGGGTGGTAGCCATGTCGGCATCATGAGGTTGTCACAATCTGGTTTGGATTTGAGGCTGTGGTTTCTCCCTCCATACCAAAGTCAACTATTACCAAGCTTTCAATTAGAACCATGATTATTCCTTATATACTGAGGTGCAATACTAGCTCACGCTCTCCCTGATTTGGGACCATAGCATTTCCCTCTGTACCGAGGGCCACTACTCTGTCAAATTTGGAGCCATGCTTGTCCCTCCTTTTCGAGGCCCATTGCAGCTCTTTGGGATGCTGCCAGTAATCACTCACTCAGCCAACCTATGGTCACCCTGACACACATACAGTTGGATTCGAGGCTGGGATTATTGCTTCTTTACTGAAGTCTACAAGTGCATGCCTCATTCTGCCTCCCATTCGTTCAAATTTGAGCCGGTTTTAGGGTTCCTTCCTCGATACCGAGGGATGGCAGAGTCAGGCAGATATGCAGCGTCAAATTTTCCTCCATGTCAAGACCTGATATCATGGCTATCCTTATATAGCTGATTTGGAAGATGGGGTGCTTCCTCCATGCTGAAGGAGGGCACCACCATGGCCGCATATAGGTTTTAATTAAATATTAATTAATTAACTGTATTAATTATTATTTATCAGTCAATCTTTTATTGATTAGCCCATTGGCCATTTCAAAAGAATGTAGCAAGATAAAATTCAAAGAGAGTTACACAAAATTAAAATTAAGAATAATAATAAAAAAACATATAAAATACATATATATGAAAATAAAATATCAAATGATTACAGTAAAGTAAAAACAATGTAAAAACAATACAATGGATACCATTTTCTTAGCAAGTAAAACAAAAATAACATCAAGCATCAGATTTCTTCATTGCCCCTACAATTTACACCAATCAACCCCACATATATTATTTATATTATATATAATTAAATATTATTTAATATTAATTATTAAATATTATTGCTAATAAGTCTATCCTCTTCCTCCTCTGTCTGGCCCTTTCCTCAGGAGAAAGCTGGACGGTGGAGGAGCTTTGCAGGGTAAGCATTTGCCTGTCTACCCCTGCTGCTGCATGGCCTTCTCAGGGGAAAGCTGGGCAGTGGAGGAGCCCTGAGGGGCAAGTGTTTGCCTGGCCACCTTCTCCACCACCCAGCATCCCCTCAGGAGAAAGCTGAGCAGCGGAGGAGCATTGCTAGCATTCACCCATCCTCATCCTCCACCTGGACTTCTCAGGAGAAGGTCAAACAGCGGAGGAACCTTGTAGGGCAGTGGTGGCGAACGTATGGCACATGTGCCAAAGGTGGCACTCAGACTCCTTTCTGTGGACACGCGCACCATTGCCCTAGCACACAGTTTGCCAGAGTTCATTACTAGAAAGCCAGAGGGATTCAGCACTTTGCGATAAATAAGTGGCTTTTGGGTTGCAGTTTGGGCACTCGGTCTCTAAAAGGTTTGCCACCCATCAGGAGATGTTGTAGGGCAAGTATTTGCCCATCCTACTCCTACTCTGTTGCCTGGCCTCCTCCTCAGGAGAAAGCTGGGTGGTGGAGGAGCCTTGCTCAGCAAAGCATTTGCCCATCCTCCTCCTCCGCTACCTGGCCTTCTATGATTCTATGATTCTCCTTGGGAGAAAACTGAGCAGCAGAGGAGCCTTGCAGGGTGAGTGTTTGCCCTTCCTCCTCCTCCTCCACATGGCCCTCTCCTCAGGAGAAGGCCAAGCAGCGAGGGAGCCTTGAAGTCATTCCACATCCTTGTGGGCCAGCAGAAATCTTGCGGGCCCCGGGCTGTATGTTGTGCAGGCATGATCTACATAATGTGCAGGGGAAATCTGATAATGTGTAAGCTTCTCTTGGAACACTTGAAATGCATTGTATAAAATTTTTAATCCTTTTGCTGTCAGCTTCTTGCCATTTTGCAAGTCACATCTTCTCTCTCTAACCTTATCTTCTGTGTGCTCTTTTCTACAGCTGCCATCAATCTAGCAAAGTTGAAGCTGTTTAGACACTATTATGTCATGGTAAGAAATTTGATGTGATTTCCCTGGGAACCGGGCTTGGGCTGGTGGCTTTATACTTCGGCTTTGCTAAACATACAGTGGGTCCTTGGTATCCACTGGGGGTTGCTTCCAGGACCCACATGGGTAGCAAAATCTGTGACTGCTCAAGTCCCATTATGCACAATGGCATAGTAAAATGATGTTCATTCTATAAAATGGCAAAATCGAGGTTTGCTTTTTGGATTTAAAAATATATATATTTTCAAGCCATGGATGATTGACTCCATGGATGCAGAATCTATGTTTGTTTGTTTAAATATTTATATCCTGCCCTTTACCAGAAGATCTTAGGGTGATGTACAACAGATCCAATTTAAAACAATAGACAATAAAAAGATTGAAAATATCATTAAAATAGTTTATCAATTAAAAACCAGACAGTTTAAAATCAGGTTATTTGAAACTGTTGCCAGATTGGAGAGGGCTGTTCTAAACAGTGGCCAAAAACCAACATTAGCCTACTGAAAGAAATGGGGCTTAAATTAATTACAATTAACTCTCATCCTACTGATTTCAATGGTAGGTGAACACTGCATTTAGTCCAGTAGTAGAATGGGTAGGGAAGACCATATGTTGACCAAAGACAATAAAGCAAGCAACCACAATTTGGAAAAATAAAGTACAGCACAGTGTTATTGCTGTTTCCTTGGTCGAAGGAGCCAGGCATGTTCAACTTGACTTCTCTCTTTAAATTTCTCAATGGCTGTCACAAAGTGGAGGGGAAAGGCTTGTTCTCTGCTCCTAAGGGGTTGAAGCTACAGGAGGGTAGATTTTGACTGAACATTAGATGGAACTTTTTGATAGTGAGAACAGTTCAGCAATGGAACCACTTGCCAAGAGAGGTGGTGGGGTCTCTTTCTCTGGATGTCTTCAAAAAGAGGCTGGGTTGCTGGCGATGTTGCATTGAGCAGGGGGCTAATGGCTTCAAGAGGACCCTTCCAATTCTGATTTTACGAAACCTTTCTAGGATCTGACTGTGTGGTTTGTTTCTGCAAAAATGCAGTTTCTGGCAACTGTGCTCTCCCCCTCCCACATTTGGTTGCCACTATGCTTCTCGGCTGTGTTACACATCTAGTCCCATAGATTTTATATTATTTGTTCACAATCTGTCTTACTCTTAATTTTCTCACAAGTCCATCTATGAAAAAACCACAGTTTTTACTCAGCAGATTTGACTTTCTTTCTTTCTTTTTGTAAAAGGAATTTTCTTGTAATAATAACAATAACAACAACAGCAATCTTTATTTATAATGTCCTTTTCAGCAAAGGGCAGATCAGACATATCAGACATACATAATCATAATAAAATATAAAATAATGCAATTTTAGGCTGCATTAGTAGAAGTATAGTATCTAGATCAAGGGAAATAATAGTGCCACTGTATTCTGCTTTGGTCAGGCCCCACCTGGAATACTGTGTCCAGTTCTGGGCACCACAGTTCAAAAAGGATGTTGAAAAACTGGAGAGTGTCCAGAGGAGGGCGACTAAAATGGTGAAGGGTCTGGAAATTATGCCCTATTTCTGAAGAACGGCTTAGGGAACTGGGTATGTTTAGCCTAGAGAAGAAATGGTTAAGAGGGGATATGATAGCCCTGTTTAAATATTTGAAGGGATGTCATATTGAAGAGGGCACTAGCTTGTTTTCTGCTGCCCCAGAGAACAGGACACAGAACAATGGATGCAAGCTACAGGAAAAGAGATTCCACCTCAGTATTACCTCCTGACAGTGAGAGCTGTTCGACAGTGGAACACGCTCCCTCGGAGAGTGGTGAAGTCTCCTTCTTTGGAGGTCTTTAAACAGAGGCTGGATGGTCATCTGTCGGGGATGCTTTGATTTTGAGTTCCTGCCTGGCAGGGGGTTGGACTGGATGGCCCTTGTGGTCTCTTCCAAATCTATGATTCTATGAAATACAGGTACTGTATACCTCAGTTAATAGAATAGACATGTTCTTGGACATTACTGCTTTGAAATTTGGTACCAGAGGCAGAAATAACATGGGGAAAAAATAGGGATAGGTTCTTACAACACAAAAAAAGAAGGGCAATTCAACATGTTTCATCAAACTTTTTCTTCAAAACTAACAATATGAATATGAAATGAAATACCAGGCCAGTAAGCCTTGTGTAATTACCGTATATAAGTCGAGAAATTTATGCCCCAAAATTGATCCTAAAATCCTGGGTCGACTTATATACGGGTCAGTACACCAATATTGCTTAGAAAAGTCCTGAAACAAGTACCCCTATGATGCTCACTCTTCCTGACTCTTCATGCCTCGAGGCAGGAGTTTTTTTATGTGTGTGTGAGTGTGAAAGAGTTTCCCAATCTAATTTTAAAGCCTTCTCTTCCCATGAAAGAAACACCCAATTTAACTCCACTTCCTCCCCAATCTGATTTTCTGATTTTCAAACCTCTCCTCCAGCACCACGGAAGTGGTGTTAGATAGTCAGGAGAGGTCCAGAGAAGAAGGAGGGATAGAAATGGTGTTTTCCCCTTTCCATCCTTTGTTATAGCCCCCTAAGTTTTACCCTCGACTTATCCACGGGTCATATCAAAATCCATAATTTTTACCCTGAAACGTTTCCTCGACTTATACATGAGGGCGATTTGTACACAAGTATGTACAGGAAACAAACACATTTTGAATGTTATAGAGATCTTTTGAAAGCTGCTTTCAAAATGCAACTAGGGATGATTTTCTTTTAAAATTTCACCAGCTTCCTCTTTCCTAATGATTTTCATTTTGGTGGTCAAACTTACAGATCTGTGAGTTCGCTTTTTTTTAACATGCTGGAGGGAGCAGGTGAATCAAACCTATCTGCTGACCCCTGTTTTATCTGTTTTCCTGTTTATGCATGCTCAGTAAGTGATCAGGGAACAGCTCCTGTTCATCTCACTCTTGTAGGCAGTTGAAATAACATGGGCTACAGTAGACTCCAGTTCTTTTTGAGCTCAAACTTTATTGTGTCATTTACAGCAGACAAGCTGCAGTAACATGACCTCACTGCTGATGCTGTTAAAAACCCTTCAGCTAGTCAGAAGACAAGAAGGAAATGGGGAGATGGGTGGCTTTAAAAGACTATAAAAAGGAGCTTCGCTGTCAGAGGCTTTGTTGACTGGGGTAGACCTTTACTACTTGTCTCCTTTAAAGTAAAGTATATTTTCCTGTAAAACCTTTTTATCTTAACATTATTCCCCCCCCCCCAAACTTCAGGATGCCACCAGATTTTGACAGCTGGGGTGAATGAGGGTTGATTGCAGCAAATGGTGGGATCTGAAATGGTGAAATTGGCTGCGGGGCAATTGTCCGCCTAGGTGGTTGAAGAATATTGCTGTCAGGCAGGCATTGTTTAAGGTAATTGGCTTCCATCTCTCTGCCTGAGGCTGGAACCTGACCTCCAGACCTTCAATGTAAATAGATCTGTTATTACAGCAATAGGTTGATTCATGGCGACTTGACTTCCCAGATGGAAATCAATCTCTGTCCTCCCCATTTCCACCTTCATGAAGTGACACAAGGTGCTTGTGAGCTGAGTTTATTGTTTGCAAGTTACATTTGGGAGGGATGAGACTCCTTTGCTCTGCCTGCTGACTCTGCCTCTTTCCTCCACCTTTTCTGTCCACAGATTGTGTGTTACATTTATTTCACAAGGATCATTGCCATCCTCATCAAGATTGCAGTTCCGTTCCAGTGGAAGTGGCTGTACCAGGTAACGGCACCCACCGCACACTCTTATTTCAAAGCTGAAACCAAATGGGAAAAAATATAAATCTTAACGTCACATTTCAAATTAACTTTCTTGGAAACTAGCAGTTCTTTACTTTGGTGCTTGTTGCAATTATTTCAGACTTGGCATTTTAGTCAGCTGAAAGGTGGGTGGTTTTTCTGTGGGTTTTTTTTTCTTTCCCTTTCACGGTTCTCTCCTGCAGAGTTGTTAGATTGTCTATGCAAGGACTGAAAAGTAATTGGTTTATTGATCTCAGAAGACATGCATGTGAAAAATGTCCTTCAGACAATAATCAAGAACACAGGAAGGGGCAAAGAAAGACGCATGCCTTTTTGGCACTGAAACAAAAAAATCCCAGCAAAGAGAACATCCCTGAAATTGGGGGAAAAACACAAGCCACATGGATAGTCTGCAATATCTTTCATATAATATCTACTGAGTTATAATTGTGGTGTTTATGTACGGTAGATATTTCAATATACATTATTATCTATTCCTATGTCTGTGTTTTTCAAAAGAGGCTAAGTGAAGAAGCCATGGCTTCCAGAGTCTCTTACACCCTACAGAATTAGGATGCCACCTTAAATGCCATGGCTCGATCCTGTAGAATCCGACCTAGGGCTTGTAGTTTTGTGAAGTATTTAGTAATGTCTGCCAGAGAGCTCTAGTGCATCACCAAACTACAAGTCCGAGGATTCTGCTATCTACCCATGACAGTTAATGTGGTATTATAGTGCTACAGTTGTGTAGCATGAAAGGGACTCAGGTGTCAGTGGATAACAGCGCCCATCATTCCTCACCGCTGACTATTATGGCTAGGGCTGATGAGAGCTGGAGTACATCAGCATCTGGAGGAATAGAAATTCACCATATCCAGGGGAGAGGACTGTCCTGATGACACTGTCATCTTCAATTTGTGAGCAACTCATGTTTTCCAACTGCTTCGTTTTTTAAAAAATCCTCTCAAGAGTGGAATATGGAATAGCTACATTCTGCCTTGTGATTAGTAGCACAATAAACCCTCCATCTGGAAGCACACTGCCACATTTTATTACAGGCCCAAATTCTACAATCTTTGGTGTGACTGCATTGCAGAATCATTTTCTTGACAGGAAGTTTTTGCAGCCCCTAGGAGGAAAGCTTCTATTCATCATTACAACCGCAAACTTCATGCAACAGGGCCTCCTCTGGAGATCTCAAATTTCTGGCAGGCTCATATGGGAGGATCCTATCTTTCAGATATTGTTTGGAGCTTTGTGGATCAACACCAGCACCTTGAATTGAGCTCAGAAGCAAATTGGAAGGCAGTGTAGTTCTTGCAGGACCAGTGTCATGTGGTCTCTAAAATGTGCGCCTGACAATAGCTGGGTTTCTATGGCCAAACTGGAGTTTGAACCCTGGTTACCCAGAGCCCTAGTCCAATGCTCAAACCACTATAACACACTGGCTCTCTTAGTTGTTAACAAAAGAGAAATAAGCAAGAATGATCAGTTGTCAGTGGGTGGATTGTTCAGGCCTTCTCTAGACTTAACACTTTTTCCCTGTCTTTCCCATTTTCTGTGACAGCTGCTGGATGAAATGGCGACCTTGGTGTTCTTTGTCCTTACTGGGTACAAGTTCCGACCCGCCTCTGACAACCCCTACTTACAGCTCTCTCAGGAGGATGATGACAGCTTGGACATGGAATCTGTGTAAGGGATCTTTTGCTTTAGGGGGGCAGTGAAGGTATCGAGATCTTGTGAGGTCCACCCAGCTCCTGCAGCGTCGCATAGGCCAGTCAATTCCTACTAATGCCACTGTTCTCAGCAGAAAGATTTGTGTGGTGGAACCCAACCCAGGTTGACCTTACAGTTCCATCCCTTGGGTTCTTATCACTCACCTTGCCCTAATTACCCTGAAGCTCCCTCCCTGGATTCCTCCACTCAAGTCTCAAGGTGACCACTAAACTGGACAAGTGGCTATGCTGATCACTGTAATAATGCATGACTAGATCCCCCTTATCAGATTTTAAATGGAAACACTCGAGAGTTGCAAAAAAAATAAAGCCAGTTGATTTATTATATAACACATAGGTTAGAATCATAGAATCCTAGAGTTGGAAGATACTCCAATGGCTATCCAATCCAACCCCCTACCATGCAGGAATACATCATCAAAACACAAAGCAAAGAAGGAGTCTCCACTATACTCAAGGCAGCATATTCCACTGTCTAACAGCTGTCACCATCAGGAAGTTCTTCCTAGTGTTTAGGTGGAATTTTTTCCTGTAGCTTGAACCCATTGCTCCAGGTCCTGGTCTCTGGAACAAGCTTGCTCCATCCTCAATATGACATTCCTTCAAATACTTAAACAGGGCTATCATATCACCTCCTAACTGTCTCTTCTCCAGACTAAACGTACCCAGCTTCCTAACTCACTCCTCATAGGGCATGGTTTCCAGACCTTTCACCATTTTGGTTGCCCTCCTCTGGACACACTCCAGCTTGTCAACATCCCTCTTGAATTGTGGGCCCAAAACTGGACAAAGTATTCAAGGTTAAAAATGAACTCCCTGAACTTTTTCCACATTCTCACCTCCCTTCAAACCAAGTCCCTATTCAGATCTCTTCCATTCCCCCAAACCTAGTGAGTTTTGCAGTTGTATAGACTTGTCACCTCAACTCCACATCCACAAAGTTTTGCATTCCTATGGATATTCTCACACAAAGAATGCTATATAAGTCTGTCCCTGGGCTTTCCACTCCACCACATGTATCTGAGGAAGTAGGCTCAACTTTGTGAAAGCTGTTCGTGCTACCAACTTCTCTCCTTCAGTTAGTCTCAAAAGTGGTGCAAGAACCCTTTTCATACAGTCTGGGATATTAGACTAGGTTTAGGCTATGTGGCATATTGTGCAAGGTTCGCTTGACCTGGGGATGGAGAAGATGAAATTATATTTCAGAACAAGATATCCATGTACATGGGTCTGTACTTGAGGATTGGCCAAGCCTGAAGTATATTGTGTAGGTATTGTAGACACTCAGTAGGCCCTTTTCTGTCATCTTGTGCTTTCCATCCTCTGAACAGCATATCCATCACCAATAGAAGACATTGGTGTTTGCCCTTGGCTGTGTTACAGCATTGCCAGTTGTCATGTTCTACCTGGAGGAGGCCTCCTCAGATAAAGAAAAGGAAGAGGAGAGCCAAGTTGATGGGACCCAGTTGGAGTTGTTGCAGGCCAGCAGAGGCAGAGGCTGGTCCATCCCAGACAACAACTGCAGATCAGGAGAGAGAGACAATCCTCTTGAGTGATGTAAATTAAAGCATTGGGAGCAAAATGTCAGGCAACACTTTGCTCCACTTTAAATACAAGGTGATAAACTAAAGAGGCCAGCTGGACTGATTAACTACTGCCTTTAAATTAGCTAAGCCCAATTTATTCCATTGTTGCAGAACAACAGCTCTCAAACTTTATGCAACCATGTCTGACATCTCTAACTTCCTGGCTGTCTTCTTCCCTTTTTCCTCTGAGGAGGCCTCCTCCATATAGGACATGATACCATGAGCCAGAGGGTGGTATTGGTGGCCAACTCAGGTGAGTCAGGTGACTCAAGAGCCAATAGGACTTCATCTGGCCCCATAAAAACCACCAGTTCTCCTGCGTGCTCCTTGTCTAGATAAAATCTGGGATTTTAAACTTCTAAACCAGTGAAGAGGAACTTCTGGCCCGCAGGCCATTCCAGTGGGCCCTTGAAGGCTCTGGGTGATGCTCCACTATCGGAGAATTCCAACCTGCTCTCCTCCCCTTCCCAGTCAGAAGTATAACAATGGGTGGAGGGAAATGTCCTTGTTATCACCAACCAGAAATTTAAGACTGACTTCCCACCAGGCCCCACAGCCTGGCTGCGTAAACCATGCAAAAATGTCCCTGTGGGAGTTGTTTTGCCTGGTTTAATACAGAGTGATGGTACATTCCACTGTTCCATCATCATAAAAAATAAATAAATCAGCATTTGTGTGTGGGCTGGGAGAAAGCTAGTGCATGCAACTTTAATCAGCTCAGGCTTAGTAGTCGGATTTTCCCTGCATTTGTGCAGAAGTTGGTATATAGCTTTTCCCGTTTAAAAACATTGAGGGAGAAGAAAAGAAGGAGGAGGCATTTACTAGGAAGCTGGGGTCAGGTGTCCAGGCTGTGGGAAGCAAGTGGGCTTTTTGTTTTTAAAGGTGGGCCCAATGTAACTAGTCTGGATGTGAATGGAGGAGAAGCGAGTGGGAAGCCAGGAATTGGAAGAGGGGGAGTGTGTGCACAACCAGTGGCAGTGGGTGGTTCCCATATCAGAAGTGAGTCCATTCTGGGTTTTTGTCTGAATTTTGTAGAGGTACTCAAAGTGGGTCCTGTGTAAAGAAGAAATGCAGGAGATATATTACATAGATACAGATACAGATACAGATATTAAAGAAAATATTTGCCACTAGGCTTCAGGAGCCTTGAGTAGCTCCTTTAAAGTTTCAGTTAAACCCTAGAGCAGATTTACCACCTCACTGATGTGGAAACTAGTGTGGATGAAAAAATGGACTTCCCCAGCCACGTGTTGCCCAGACTGAGGACAGTTGGTGGTCCTGCTAGCCGCTGTATTTTGAATAGCATGTGGCACTGGAGGCTTCAGCATTTGGAGGTCTCTTATGGGAGGCACTCTGTGGATCATCCTTCATTTACCATGAGGGCTGCTGATCAGAGGAAACTGCAAAAACAGTTGGTGGTTTCCTCTGATTAGCAGCCCTTGTAAATGAAGCCTGCAGATGGTCCACAGAGTGCCTGAAGGGTGAACCAGCCAACCAGAGACACCCTCAGTTCTAAAAGTCTTCTCAGTTCTAAAAGTCTTCCTTTGAGGAAGCCTCCAGTCTTGTTCTCAGGCTCCCCCAGAGGCAATATAGATTTAACTTGCTGTTCTAAAGTTCCTTTCTTCAACCTCAGACCTACTAGATGTTTGGGACCACAGTATGAAACATCTGAAGGAATCAGGTTGGGGATGACTGCCTTGGGGGAGTGGAGTCCCATATTGGGTGTGAGAAATTTTGCCCAAGCAAGAGGCAATGACTGCCTGCCCCTTCCTCTCTCCCTTTATTTTAACATGGTCCCTTCAGGTTCAGGGATAATCTATCTGAGTGCCTGTAGCTGGAGAAGAAAAGCAGGACCATGTGTTTGCCCACCTGCTTCTGGGCTTCCCGGGGTATCCAATGGGCCACTGTGGGAAGCAGCACACAGGCTACCTTTGGGCTCTCCTGAAAATTTCTCCCTGTGGATCTGTGACCCACCCAGCCCTCCGAGGTGTGCTGGTTTGGCTTTGAGAAAGTTTACATCGTCCATCAGGAAAAATTTTTGAAAAGCCATATTGCTCCATGGAGTGGGACCAAAGAGATGCTGTGAGTTGATGGAGAACACACATACACACACACACCAGCCAACTCTTGAGGTTCTCACCCCATCCTGCACTGTGTAGGATGCTTGTAGCTATTTTATGTAATAAGAACAACAACAACAAAACCTAGCTTCAGCTTGCATTCTGTTATTCTCTACAGCCAGAGAGTTTGCCTCATTGCAAGTAAGCCCTTTCCTGTTTATCTGCTGTGGCTTATTCCCTCATCTCCATGAGAGCTTCTGTTTGGCTGAGTAATGGCTACAGTGCCAGCAGCAAGAAAACCCACTGGTCAGGGTAAAACAATACTGGAAATACGTATGGATATAGAAGAGATCCTTTTTTCCACCAACATGCTGGATTGTGCTGTGCAGCAAAACACCATCACCATTGCTCTTGAGCCCTGAAATGAAAATTCATTTGGCTGCTTTATGTGCTCAGGATTGTCTCGATGCTTAAGCTCATCAAAATGTCCTGGAATCTAGCCTCAGCAGTACTTGCAGTCAAGGTTTAATCACACTTCAAGGTGTGTGTGCAAGTTTTAAAAAATTAAATACTCATCTCTGTATTCAAGATCAAAATGTCCAAAATAGTCATGCCCACTGGATAATACTTCTGGATAATACCTAGGGTTGTCAGATCTCAAGGCCTAGCCCTGAATCTCCAGTTCTTGTGGGTAGGCTCCAGTCAGGAGACAAATGTGCAAATTCTACAGGTTTGGGGAGGTCCCAGGTCCAGCCAAGAGGAAAGGGTTGCATACAAATCTCCAGCAAACCTAACAGCTTGATACAATTTGCAGGGCTTCATTCCTTTGTGACTGAAACTTGCAAAGACTCTTCAAAGGGTCACGGTATTTACTCAGCGTCTTCCTTCCCTCCCAGTTCATTGTGGCACCAGGACTCACCATCTGCACTGCATTCATTTTCTGGCTAAAAGTAATTAGGCTAGATTACCATAATAGAAACCTAGAGTTGTAAGAGACCCCAATGGCAATCCAGTCCAACCCCCTGCTATGCACATTCAAAACACCCCGGACAGATGGCCTCTGTTTCAAAACCTCCAAAGAAGGAGACTGTTAGCATGGTTACGCAGCGTGTGAACATCCATGTAGATGTTCAGCACCAGGATCACAATCTTCTCAGATGCAGTAGGTAGCTTGTCAGCTGGAGAAGCACGCCTCCCCTTCCAGACAGAGTAAAGAGACTCCACAGACAGACGTCTCTCAGATGAGGCTTTAATCTTAGTTCCTCTGTGTACAAGGCTATTTACAGCAATCATCCACCGCGATCCACAGCAATCCACTACGAAAACACCCACGTGTGTCCAGAGGCTTCTGCCTTATATAGCTATGGCTCCACATGGCCTTCTGGCCTGGACACCTGTCACTCACTTGAGTGACTCTGCAGTTTTGCAGCAGTTCTATGTGCTTTCCAGCCCCAGGCGACCATCTCCATGATGTCACATCCTATGACACAGCATGGGTTAGAATGACTCAGCAATGGTCAAATGCTGTGTCGTCATGGCTGCTGCTATTCCCACATTGTACATTTGACCCCGGGGCTCCATCCCGACAGAGACTCCATCCCACTCTGAGGCAGCATATCCCACTTTGAACAGCTCTGACCATCAGGAAGACAGAATCTCTTTTCTTCATATTCTCTTTATCTTGACTCTCCTAAGTGAGAATGAATCATCCCTTCACTTCATCTTGGAATGAAGCCCCTTGAGCTAAGATTTTCTGTGTTTTTGTTTTTGTGTGAGTAAATTTGAACGACAAGCTCTGGCGAACTGTGGTTGATACTTAATGCATAATGCTTAGTGATATCCCCAGTGGCTGTTCCTAGGTATCAGACTTTGGTCCAGAAAGCCTTAGAGGCAGAGATGATCCTGAACTGGCAATCCAATCTCTGCCTCCTTTGTTCGACCTAGAAAAACAGATAGGATGCACAATCCTCAGACCCTCAGTCACATCTGTTGTAACATTCCCAGATGCACAGGTACATAATCCAAAAGTAATTTATGAAACAGAAGTTGCAACATACAATAAAGATGACTTATTTAACACATCAGAATCATAATTGGCTCTACACTTTCCTATCTCCACATAATCCTAGGTCAACCTAATTAGCTGTCCTGAATTTTAGCTAAATCCCTGCCTCTTCCCCAGATTAGCTATGACGGATTCTTATCTCTTATTCTAACTTGTCTTACATGTCCACCTCTTTAAAATGCCATTCAAACACTCAACCAATCACCAGTCATCCCAACTTTCCATATTGGCACCTCGCTACAGAGCACTTACTTACCTTATTGCATCTACTGTACATCACCTACATAGCTGTTGTTGTTGTTGTGTGCTTTCATGTCACACCCGACTTATGGCGACCCTAAGGTTTTCTTGGCAAGATTTGTTCAGAGGTGGTTTGCCATTGCCTTCCCCTGAGGCTGATAACATGTGACTTGCCCAAGATCACCCAGTGAGTTTCGTGGCCAAGCTGGTAGTTGAACCCTGGTCTCCAGAGTCGTAGGGCAACACTCAAACCACTACACCACACTGACTCTCATATGTGCCTTAATTTCTTAAATAAAAACAACAGCATATTTAAAAACAAAAGTCTATATATCACAGTTGCTACCACACATCCCCCTACCAGGCCAATCAGCTTCACTGCTGCTGCACCACTGATGCCAGTGCAGATCTGATCAGGGACCCTGGGGACAAAAGCTGCTTCCTTGTTCTTCTTGCAGTACCCAGAAATAGCTGTCCCTGTGCCAGTGGCAGCACCACATCAGTGTTGCCCATCAGGGGTTTCCCAGAGGCAGAAGACTTCTGAGATGGGTGGAGGCTTGATCCCCTCCTGCCTCCCTGTCCCAGAGATCTTGTACAGGAGTGCTAGGATCAGGGTGAGGATAAGCTCTCTCCCACCCCAGGTGCAACTGCAGAGTGGGGTTGACCCTGAGCCCAGAAAGATTCATAGAAATCCTGGAAACATGGTCCAAGGTTGTCAGCCTTGGAGATTTTTATCAAAGGCTCAAAAGAGAAGCTCAGTGGCTTCTCATGCCCCAGTTGCCAGGCTTGTGCCATGTTGCATTGGTATTGTATGCATGTAGTCAGCCAGCTGATCACAGGGCCAGCTTGTATGCTGCTCTGTCTTCCTGCCTGAGCTCTGCGTGTGTGAGACACACATTCACAAACATTTCCCATTGACATAGAGGCTTCTTGTCCATGTTGCTTCTTGTTTTGTTGCTTCTTGTCCATGTTTGCTTCCACCTCAGTGTGGTACTAGGTCTTTTGGAGGACAGATCCCATAAATCCAGGACTGTCCGTCATATCAGGTGGGGCTTTGGGGATTTTTGCTCCAAAATATCTGGAGGGCACTCAACTTTGAGCAATTTTGCAGCTGAGAAGACACTCAGTGATTTTGTATCCTGCTTCTCCAAATTGGACACAATAGAAGATAGTTCTTCTGCCTGCTAATGTGTATTACTCCAAGGAGAAACATAGCCTTCCTGCCACCCTCAGCAGCCTGCAAATCCAGATGCCCCATCTTCAGTTGCTCCATCTCAAAGGACCTGGAGAGTTTTCCAAACAATAAATCCATTGTCTCTCCTCACCTCATCTTTTTTTTTAAATCATCAAACTCTTTCAATTTTCATGTGGCTAGATTTCCTGAGCTGCTGACCTGCATTATTCAGCTTAATGAGCTAAAGTAACTTTTCAGTCTGACAGCCAAGTTTCCAGATTTGGCTGTCAGGGTGTAACTTTCATTCAGATCTTATAAGTGATTTCCCTCTGGTTGATAATTAGCCTATTTTGCCTCTTCTCTCCCATGCCTCTCCCTTCCGTCTCTGGAGGTTGGTTGAACAGTGTGGAACTTGATAACATTTTAAATATTGCCCTTCGCCTTGAGCATCTTCAAGCAGTTACAAGTTATAGGACGTGATCTCAGTACCTGATGAACAGGAAGACGGAGGACATCCCTGCCTCTCCAGATCTCCCCAGTTTGGCAAGCATGTTGTCTGTTGTGAATGGAACCAAAACCAAGTTTCTGCAAATGCCATTTTGTGTTAAAATATGTGTGTGTTTTTTGGCACAGCATCACCAGGGTTGGTATCAGCATTACTCTGCAAAAAGAAACCTGGATGAATGAAATGGCCGCAGCAGAGGCAGCTTGGAAAATACCATGTGGTGCCCACTGTGGTCCAAGATTCATTCTTGCTCCATCGTTTGACCACTGACATTCTACAGACCTCTCTTTATAGGACTGTGTGCTGCATCCTGGTTGCTCCACCCATTGTGTCTGAAATCCTGTCAGTGGCATTTTCCTCACTGCTGCATGTGTCTTTTTTGGGGTGTGGGGATTGGAATGTCCTTCCTCCCTCTGTATTGCCAACAACCCTCTTTTGTACTTACTGTACAGGGTCTGAACCCCTTCCCATATACAGCCATTGTATGTGCTTTGTGGGGACTGGGCAGGATCAAAGGAGTGTCTAGTGTGTGGAGTAACTGCATCCATCAGCTCCTGTATCCAAACCAGAATGCATAACATTGTGAACATGTTTTGCTTTTAAATCATCCTACGCCTTGTAAAAAGCACATTACTCATCTGAAATCATTTATCTGTTTCCTATATTTGTGTCCCATTTTCTCACCTATAACAATCTGCAAAGAAGGCTTTAGCAACATCAAAACAAAACCTTGAAAGCAACAGTAAAACAATATAATTACTGCACCAGCCATAATAAAAGGCAGAACTGAAGAGAACAGAAAAGGAGCCACCATTCCAACCACAGGAGGCAAAAAGACACCATTGAAGGCATTGTTTTCATCATGATGGCGGTCAAGGGTGTGCCACCTTGTTTCTGTAACAATGCAGGCAAGTCATGGAGCAATAGCATCAGGGCAGAAAGGCAAAATGCAAGCCACATTGTCAACTTTTAATTAAAAAGAATGAGCTTCTAGTCCTTATGTATTGTAAAATCTCATTAAAAGCACAAAAGGAAAGCCTGCTGGTATCTCAGAAGCCAGAGGAGTGATTGAATACATTTTTTTCAGTTGGTTGAGCTTCATGTTGTTGTGTACCTTCAAGTCATTTTCGACTTAGGGTGATGCTTATCACTGGTTTAGAAAACAACAGAGAAGATAGATAGATAGATAGATAGATAGATAGATAGATAGATAGATCAAGTGTCATCCATCTTTTTGATTCTGGGACATACTTTTATTTACCTATTAAATCATTACATTTCTAGTTTGCCTTTCCTCTGTTGCACTGAAGGCAGTATACATGGCTGTCCTCCTACCTCTCTACTTTGTCTTCACAACAACCCTACCAGGTAGCTCAGGCGGAAAGTGTGACTGGCACAAGGCCACTCTGTGAGCTTCATGCCCTAGTAAGGACTTGGATCTCAAAAAGTCCCAGACCATTGCTCAAATGGCCACTGGCTCTTCCTGACATCCACTTTCTTCTTCTGGAGACGCCAAGGACAGTCCCCAAAGACCAACCTGTTCATAGAGATAGGGTTTGATTTTGCTTAGATATTCAGCTTTAGACACAAATGCCCCCAGAACATTTTGAGGAGAACTTGCCGATTGGACTTTCTGCCATTTTTGTTGCTCATTTAAAGCAGTGGTCTAATCCTCCCTCAGTAGTTCCTACTTAAACTGCTCTCTGAGGTTGCAGCTTTCTAGAGTAGAAGAACACCCTCTAGCAAAGGGCATTTTTGCTGGAAGTCCCTTCTTGTTCACCTCCCACCTCAAAAAAAGGCCACCCTAGGCTTGAATTGGCCCCAAAGGATGACAGATGTGGTCAGAACATCCCCATGGACCTTAGTTGAGGGCCAAAAAAAAAAAAAAAAGAAATCATGGGGGAAAATGTTGAACCCTGAGAGGCCAGAAAAATAGCCTTCAGGGACATATGAGGCCCGCAAGCCACAATTAATTGTCTACCCCAGTATAGGAGAAGTTGCTCCAACCACTTGCATCATTGAAGCTGACCTTTTCTGCACTGTGTCCTCACTTGAACAAAGGGTTTCCACTTTTTTTGTCAGACGAAATGACAGAACTGCAAGATGGGTGTCTGGCAGAGAGTCAGAGTCATGCAAATGTAGCCCTTTGGGGCAGTCAGTTACAGTACTTGCCTTGGGTTTTCCTAAGAAGCCGTCCGGCCCCAGAGTATCTCTTGCCAAGATGCCCTTCTTTCAAGACCATCTTACACACATTGCCAAAAATCTTTCTTCTGCTAGCTTATTTATTTTTAATTATAGCTGAACGTTTTGTAACTTGCAAGGTGTCTGATGGCATTTGGCAAAGATCCTACCAAACTCAGCTCTCCTCTGTTTTGTGGATACCAACAGCTTGACAATTCTGGGCAAAAACAGAGGCAGCATCTCCAGAGTAGCAAATTGTAGGGAATGTTTAGCTTGGAGAAGCGAGGACTGAGAAGTGATATACTAGCCATCTCTCAATATCTGAAGGGATGTCGTGTAGAAAATGAAGGGAGCTTGTTTTCTGCTTCTCAAGAGGCTACAACAAGAACCAATGGATTCCAGTGACAAGAAAGGAGCTTGCAATCAGGCGTTAAAATTTCTTGACTGTAAGAGCAAAGACTAAGAGGAAATGGACTCACCCAGAAGATGTGGACTCTCCTTCGTTGGAGGTTTTTAAACAGAGATGGAATGGTCATATCTTGGGAGTAATTTAGCTTTTGATATTTGTGTGGCAGGGGGTTGGATTAGATGCCTCTTGCAGTCCATTAAAATACTATTAAGTCTGAAATAGTTATTATTATTAACAACATTGACAGGTGCTCTGGACACAATTCCAAAGAAACAGACAAAACGTTTAAACAAAAATCCCATAGATCACAATAGCACATGCCACATTATCCAACCATCTCACTCATTCCTTAATTCTTGAATAGATGCTGAATGGTCTAAAACTCTATCCACTCATCCCTTTATGCTGTGTCTTTCTTCCAGACAGGGACTCAAAAAGTACTGAACAGAGAAAATTGCAAATAGAAATACATATAGTTTGAAACATTTTTAAAATTGTGATTAAAACTGTATTAATCAACAAAATAAAAAGCGTTTTGAACATTAATTTAACATGAATTTAAAACAAAGGGTAGAAACAGTGTAGCATACTAAAAAGCCATTTTCTTGTAAAACAGACAGTTCCCAAAAGCCTGCTGGAATTGAAAAGGTTTTGCCTGACAGCAAGGAAGGAGCCATCCCAGCTTCCATAGAATTCCAAAATCTGGGAGCAACCACCAAGAAGGTCCTCTCCTGAATTCCCACTAAATGTGCCTGAGAAAAAGGCCTCTGCTGAAAATCTTAAAGCTTGGGCAAGGTCATATAAAGAGATACAGTTGTTCAGATAGTCTGGAATCAATAGCATCTGTGAAACAGAGAGAAAGAGGAAGGAAGAGTAATAGGACCATCAGAATCAAAGACAAAGAGATGGAAAACGATTATGAACTACCGAGATTTGTAGGTCTGGCCTCTGGCCTTTGGTTTGGGAGTGAATGGCTATCCCTGGCAAGTCTCCACATTTTTAATATCTGCCTTTACACCTCTGTGTGTGTGTGTGTGTGTGTGTGTGTGTGTGTGTGTGTATTAGGGATGAAAATAATATTTGAATGTATGTGAAAAATGATTGCAAAATATAACAACAACAATCTTTTATTGATTAGCCCTTGGGCCATATCACTATAACTCAAGAGAGTAGAGCACACTATAAAATTCTGTAAAAATTACAAGGAAAATAAAATGCAGTAAAGTATATATGAATGTAAATAAAATACCATATAGATACAGTATAGATACTGATATAGTACAGTATAGAACAGCCCTGGTGGTGCAGTGGTTAAATGCCTGTACTGCTGTAGCACCGAATCCTTAGGGGAATTTTATAATTAGCTCAAAT
>CM034713.1:4693518-4712230 GCA_020142125.1 Phrynosoma platyrhinos
TAGACATCCCATGCGCGATATGAAGCGGTATATAAATGAAACTGCTTTATAAATATAATATTTAAAATATTATTTTTTTGAGTGTCGAGAAACTGAAGAGAAGAATCCTCCTGAGCTGATGAGGTTCTTCCCAGTTTGGAATTTATTCTGCACAGAATTAATACGTGGCTGTTTTGCAGAAAAAACAGCATTGTCCTAACAGGAAACAGCATCTTCCACAAAGACAATGTTTCTGCAGAGAAATATTGTTTTCTCTGAAGAAGATGCTGTTCACTGTGCAAAAAGTTCTGTAATTGGGGAACTATTCTGTGTAAACTTTGGTCATGATTGTTTGGCACAGAAAACTACATTTGTGTGCAGAAAATGTTGTTTCCTTTATAGAAAACACTTTTCTGCACAAAACCACTGTATATGAATTTTTCACTGAATAAGTTCTGAATTGTGAATAGTCTTTGAAAAACGCAGTTTCTGAACATTTTTGTGTGTGCCTGCTTTCAAGATGCCTGTTGACTTATGGCAACTCGGTGCATTTTTATATAGTTTTATTTTTGGCAAGGAATACTCAGAGATGGTTTGCCAGTTTCTTTCTCTGAAATACAGCCTACAGCAGTCTCCCATCCAAGTACTAACCAGGTCTGACCATGCTTAGCTTCCAAGATCAAATGGAATATGGTGCCTTTTGGATATTTAGGCTTTCTTATGGGGGAGATTTCTAAAATTATTTGCTGCTTCCTTTGTGAAGACTAATACTGAAGACCATCTCTAGCACATATAGGGTGTGTTTGTATATATGTGAGTGTTTGTGTGATAGTAGTCCATGGGCATCAGAAAGGTGTTTGTTTCTTGCTGTTTCTTAAAAAAAAATCTACCTTTTTCTCCCCTTCCTCCTTTCAGGGTGACCACTTCGGGTGTCATGGAAGGCATGAAGAAGGTCAAGAAGGTGGTGAATGGCTCCACAGAGCCCCGAGGCGAGCGAGAAAGTGCCGCATGATGGACTCCACACTTCCCAGCCTTCCTCTCTTATTCTCTCCACTCCGCTCCCTCCCAACCCTTAGGACAAGGCAGCACTTTTCAGATAAACTGTAATTTATTGAATTTGTACTTCCCTCAATAGAAGGGGAGCCAGCCGGGTTTCCTGGTGTGGAAACTGCAGAATATGATTGGGGTGGGGTGGGGGAGGTGGGGTTGGAGACAGGGGTAAAATGTGACAAAAAAAAGAGGAGGAAAAAAATCAACCTTCTACTCCTTCATCTTAAGGACTTCAGGCTCTTCTGGTGCCTACAAAAAAGTTTTTGTGTGGATATGGTGATGGCATATTTTATAACCTTGGTTCTGTTCTGATTTGGTTGTTTTTTTTAAACTCCCTTGTCTTTGGAAACTTGACTCTGAAGAACATTGCTTGCAGGCGGGTTCCTTAGGACACAGCTTCCAAATGTGAAAAAAAAAGAGTTGTGTATGTAAAAAATGATATATATAATATATTTTATATGATACCTACCGAAATGCAAAATCTGCTATGTAACACTGTGTGCTAGGAAGATGAACAGTAAATGAGTTGGGGCTTGCTCCCCCCCCCCCCCCCCCGAAGTTTGTTTGTAAAATTTCTGCTGAGTTAAGGCATCTCTCTCCCTCCTCCCGCCCCTCCCTTTTTTTTTTTTTTTTTTTTTTTTAGATGGAGGAGAGACTGGACTTTCGGCCCCAGATAAAAATAGGAACTATTGTTTTGTGACCAAATGGCTACCAGACATCTACAGATGTCTCCACGCCTTTAATGGCAGGGGTCAAAATTTTTGCTCCTGTTGACTCTATGCATTGGCTTGAAGGCTTGTTGAATGTGTGCTGTGGATGAGATATGACCAAGATGGGGTAGTGGTTGATGCTGAATTGCTGAAAAAATTAACAAGTAAGAAGAGCACCTCTTCAAGAGAGGTCTGTCCTTAGTTAATCCCAGAGTCTTCCTAGCCACAGGATCTGCAAAGGTGCTGCATTTCTGGATCTTGTGAGGCTCTCTGTTGGTTGGCCAATGTCCTCTTTGAAAGGAGCACCTTTGACTGCCTCCATTTAGGAAATGATTTGCTTGCTTTTTCTTTCTGGAACTTGTTGAGACAAGGTGACTGCAGCAGAAAGCTCAAGGCCTGGGCTGGGTCTCTGTGCTTCTTTTGGCCTCACTTGCTTATGTTTCAGCATCCTATTCCCTCCCACCAGCCCATCGTGATGCCTCTTTTAGGTCAAGTGTAGAATTGGAGGAATTGGGAAAGTTCTCTTGTCTCTCAGCTCTGGAGCTTAACAGCAGCAAGGGAGTGGCAGGAGACCACAGCCCAAGGATGCTGGATTTACACTGAAAGTTGGTCAGAAGAGTTTGTAAGGGAAGTTTTTTTGGATTTCTATCACCTGCTGAACAGGGATCACCAGGTCAAGTAAAAGATAATTGACCTTGGAAAGTTTGTTTGTTTGTTTCTTTGCTCGGCCCATGACAAGCCCATGCTAGCTGGAGATTATTCTAGGAGTTGCAGTCTGAAAAGTAACTTTTTCAATGGCAAGTTGTAAACCTATGATGTTCTTACCAGAACAGTGTGTGGGGGGTCTCATACCAACCCCTTAGTAGAGCTTAGAGTTCATGAATGACCCAACTCTAGGGATGGTCAGAGGAAAGAGAGATGCATCCCTGAATTAGAACTTCTTGGGCAACCCAGGAAGCAACAGATCCATTTTGGGTTTGTCTGGAAAACATCAGCTTTTCCGGATAGTTGGTGGTTGGAGTTGTAAGCATGCTGTTCCTAGTGTCTGGAAGGCAAGAGTGTTAGAAAAATCCTAACACCTGGGAGGAACTTTGGGTACTTCTGCTGTTTCAGGTAAGCATGCCAGCTAAGACCTGCCATTGCTTATCTTTTTGTCCTGCCAGCTGGTTGTAAGTGCTGGGGTGTCCAAAGCCCCCAGAGGTTCAGATTCCCTCTGGAGAAAATGACACTTTTCAGCTCTGTCAGTGATCTTTTTTTCTTTGCTGCTAAGCAACTCTTTGGTTGTTTCAGATTCCAGGCAGCCTGGCCTGTTGTTGAAGACCCTTTGGGGCAATACTGACGTTTTAGATACAAAGGAGAATTCTGTTTCAAGTAAATAAACTTGATTTTGATTGCACCATTTAATCTCAAAACTCCAGCAGAAGTGGGCAGGATTCCAGTATCTAGAACTCAGCTACTTTGAATGGATTGAAAAGACCAAAAGACAAGGCTGCATTGATTTGTCTGGATGTGAAAACCAAAGGCTCCAGAAAGAAAGGGAGAGTCCATTGAGCTTATAATTTTGTGGCATTCCACCTGAAGCATCTTCATAGCCTTTTCCTTTTAGGCTGGCCCGCAACATGGCTCATATTCCCCCAAGGCAAGGCAATGCCAAAAGGAGCTTCTGTTGCACCTGGATCTCATTCTCTGGGCAAATAACTGTAACGGTTCAAACAACACATTTACCCGCTGTGAAGTTTGCAAGGGTGAAGTGTTGTTTGAAGAGGCTGACTTGTGGGAGACACAAGGTGAGCCTTTAAACAATTTTCCCTCTAGCTATTTATTGTGGAAACTTAGAGAAATGTTTCAGTTGCTGCCATTCCTCAGGTGGTGGTGACATTTGTATTTCCCTGATGGTTCCACACAATAGCCTCCCTCTTAGCCGCTCTCTAAAAGTCCCACTGGGGCTCTGTGTGTGTGTCTGCCTTTTATCCCATACTGTTTCCCTAGCAGCGTAACACATCCTGGGAGCCTGCCTGCCAAAAGATTTGGTGCATTGCAGCATTCTCCATCTCCACAGGTATAGGAAATCCTTCTGCTCCAACACCCCCTCAACCTTTTCCTAAGCGAGGAGAACAAGATGTAGTGTGAAAGCAAGCATGTGTTTGTGTGTTGTGTCCCTCTGAACGTCAGTGCTACCAGCTAGTAATGCCTGGCCAGTCCAGCAATGCCAGCTCGAGTGGGTTTCATAACGTCATCACTTTGAAAACATGTTGTTTATTATGGTTTTTCCCTTCTGAAAGGAGAAGAACCTTTTTTTGAACAGAAATGCAGGTGCTGTGGAGATCTTCATGGTCTTCTCATTCCCCATCCTTCTCCATACCATCAGTTCATGTAGGGGTCTTGAAAAAGGTCAGTTATCAGTGCCAACTGGTGGCTTGTATGTAAGTGCAATTGTGAATCTGATCTAGGGTTGAGTATGAACTACAGACAGTCCCTTTCAAGATCAGATAAAAGCACAACTGCAGGTTTGCCACCCCCAGAAGCATAGTCTCCTTTGTCACAGCAGCTTAGAAGGGGATCACCAGTCGCCTACTCACAGTTTCCTCCCATGTGTATCCCTTCTCTCTGTCTTTGTGGCAGAATGCAGGGACAGCAAACCCATCCACTCTGACCATCCTATAACCGGGTTCTAGGCTCCCAGCGTGGTGGATTTTCTCCTACCATGTCAAGCCCCCAAAAGCAGAGTTTGAGTGTCTCCCTCTTTTAAGGTCCAGCTGGCCCACAGAGATGCAAATAAAGAAGATGGGAAAGATGGAAGAATGGACGCGGGGATGGGACGGACTGAGAAGCGTTACTCAGCCTATGGCATGATAGTAGCCAATGTGTGAAACCCCTGTGGGGATGAATCAGTGACAGTTTAGTCACACTTCCACTTGTTTTCTACGCTGGGTGCTTTTAAATGTTACAGGCCCTTAATCATGCCATTGGATGGATGGTGTATATATTAATTTGGGCAGGATGTCTTTTTAGGATGAGATTTTGGGGGGGAAGGGGACGAAAGAATGGAGGTGGATTTTCAAGAAATAGTGTTTGAGTTGCTAAAAGATGAAACACCCTCCCCCATCTTCTCATAACCGTCAGAAGTTGAGGGCATCCATCTTAAGGGTGGTGATGGTGATCCCCAGATGGTTGTCAGATATTCATTGAAATTATAGTTCTTTAAAACAGAGGGCTTTCCCTGTTTTCCAAGATACATTTTGCGAAATGTGCAATTTTTTAATCGCAGTGGCCCTCTGAAAGTCATCCTCCCTTTACCTGCTCTAGACTCCATTACTTTGTTGCTCTGGAACCTCTGTTTTCTTTGGAAGTCACTTTGTGCTAGAGCATGTTTCTCCGCACGTTTCTTGAGATTGTGACATCTCACACTAAAGAAGAGATTGCAAAACCCACATGGGCCTGGTTTCTTCCCTTCCCTTCTCTTCCCTTCCCTTCCCTTCCCTTCCTCCCTCTCCTTCTTCTTTAATTCCTGTAGACAATTTGTAGCCAAAGGACCAATTCAGTAGTTGGCACAACTACCTAGTTATTACGGGAGAGGGGTTGTTGTAATGTCTTTTCTTTTTTCTTTTTCCTTTCTTCCCATTTCAAATATGTCTATATGCCGTAAAAGAATTTTGGGGTTAAGCCTACAACCAACTTGGTCAGAAATACTTTCTTTTTTCTTTTCAGAAAGGAAGGTCAGTGCTGGTGATAGTGGGTAGTTCCCCCCCCCCCCATGGGTGATCTTCAGACATCTGTGTGTTCCTTGGAGATTGGGAATGCAAAATGAGTCTCTCTCAATATTTTTTAAATTTTTCCTTTTTATAAAATTAAAATGACAGTATTTATGTAAAGGGGAGCAGGGGGCATACCGATCAGGGGCTGGGTTTTTTTCCTATGTAATGTGGTTTTCCTGCTGTGGAACAGGTGTACAAAATAAAAGGATATGATGACTAGAGTTTGTCTCCACTGTTTCCATCATCTCTTTTTCTTCCCACGTTTGGGGTGCTAGATTCTAGGGGGTATAGCCCTGGGACCTCATATGCCCCCAAGTCTACCTTTGTGACTCCTCCACTGTTTAACATTAACAAAATGTGTTTTTTCAAAACCAGGAGGGATGTCTAGTTGTATTGTTGACTTCCCCCCCCCCCTGTTTCTTTGGCATTCTGTGTGGCCCCTAGAAGGCTCCAGGAGCAGCACAGTCAATGTTAAAACTGTCCCCCTAAACAACTAACTCAGGGGTATGCAACCTTTCCCCTTTAAGGGCTGAGGGACTTCATCTCCCAGAATCCCAGGAGCTATTGGCCAACATGGGACTATTGGCCAACATGGCTGAGGCTTTTGGGAGCTGAAGTCCTTCAGCCCTTAAAAGGGAAAGGTTGCCTACCCCTGAACTAACTTTACCCAGACTATCTTCAACTATTGATCAAATTCCCCATCACTTGCTAAATAGAGCCCCTGGAGTGATGGCATCCCCTACCCAGCTGAAGCCCATGGAAGATGGATTCCCAAGTGTTATACATGGCAAAAGCTAACAAAGAAAACCAAAGCATGCAAGCATGACCCATCTCCCCACTCATTAGCTATGAGAACTGTGCAGAGAAGTTAGCAGCAGAGAAAAATTCACTCCTCCAGTCTGTTCTCAGCCTTCCTATCTTTTCCCAGCCTTACACTGGAAAGCCAATACCAGGGGTAGGCAACCTTTCCCCTTTAAGGGCCAAGGGACTTCAGCTCCCAGAATCCCAGGAGCTATTGGCCAACATGAGACTATTGGCCAACATGGCTGAGGCTTCTGGAAGCTGAAGTCCCTCGGCCCTTAAAGGGGAAAGGTTGCCTACCCCTGGCCAATACAAAGACTAGCAAACAAGGTGACTAATACAAGTTAACTCTTTCACACCAGTGGACAACTTTCAAAGTTGGCCTTGATGCCGATACAAACGCCATAACTCATCTGATGTGTGACAGAGGCCCAGTGTGCTATGCCTTAAAATTCTGATTGACCACAACTCATCCTTCACCATTAGCTTTTCCAGCTAAGGTGGATGGGAATTGTAGTCCAGCAATTATGGCAGCTGGAGCCACCCATGTTCCCCAGCATTGCAATGGCTGTTTCTGGTCTACTTGGGAGTAAAAGCAGCTGGGAGGTCTCCTGCCTTCCTGTCCTCCTCATCCAAACCTGCATTGGTCCAGTCCAAAGAAGCTATTCTAATTATCTCATTCCTTCATATCCATGTTCCAGCATCCACTGAAGACTACAGCTGTTAGACTATTAACAGACTACAGTTATTAGACTATAAAAGATGACAACTGAAGACCACATTCCAGCATCCACTGTTGAGACTGGCTGGGACTATGCACACTGTTGAGTTGATTGTCTGGATTGTATCACTTCAGATGTCTGGTGTGCGGTTGTATGTATGTTGAGTTTTGAATACTATCGTTAATTCAAAATGTCCTGTTCTGCTAATTCATTTTCCTGCTAGGATGGGACCAGATTGGTTGGGGGGTGCATAATGATGCAGATACAAAGATTCTTGAAACTCCACATCTTTCTACTTCTAGGTGTCCCATGTACCTCCTTCTCCTCCTCTGAAGAATTGAAGGTGGCCCATGTGAGTATTTAATTGCATTTTATACCCACAACAATGTGGTTGAGTTCAGGTTGTCTGAGCAAAATGAAGAATTAAAATTGATTGTTTTCATTGCCTGTCCTGTTCTCAACAGGCTTAGGTCGCTATTCAAAGTGAAAAAGAATACTCAACGAGTCCAAACTGAGAATTGGCATACCCTTCCTATGACATTTGAACACAACAAACAGATGGCCCAAACGATATTTCTGCCACTCGTTCTGTTTGCTTTTTGTGGAAGAGGAGACATAGAAGTCTTAAAAGCTTGCAGTGATACTTCTCTTTACCTTACTGATTGACCTAATAACATATTACTGCAGTCCCGATTTTAGATTATTATTTTTTTCTTGTCGCCAACCCAGTTGCCCTTCCTTTTTTCCAGTGACTCATGGAGTTGGAAGGGACCACCAAGGGCTATCTAGTCCAGTACTTGACCATACAGGAACCCACAGCTCAAGTACTGATAGATGTGTGGTCCAACTTCTTTACAGAAGGTTTTAAAAGTCCACCATCATCAGAAGAAGTCTATTCCACGGTTGAACAGCAATTTGTTCTTACTGTTGTTAACTGTCATCAAGTTAACTTTGACTTGTGTTGACACTATGAATGAAAGACCTCCAAGTTGCCCTGTTATTTTGCAGATCAGGGCAGCCGTGGCTTCCTTGGTGGAGTTTATCCATCTGGAATGTGGTCTTCCTCTTTTCCTACTGCCTTCTACCTTGCCAATATGTTCAAAGTATGATAGTTTAGGCATCTTAGCTTCTAGGGAGAATTCAGACTTGATTTGCTGTGGGACTCATTTATTTGTCCTTTTTAACAGTCAAGGGTATCTGCAGAACTCTTACTCAGCCCCACATTTCAAATGAGTTGATTTTCTTCCTGTCGGCTTTCTTCACTTTCCAGCTTTCACAACCATAAATAGAAATAGGAAATATGACAGCATGGACAATCCTAATTTCAGAACTCAGTGATATATCTTGACACTTCAGGATCTTGTCTAGTACCTTTATAGCTCCCCTTCCAAGTCCTAGTCTTCTAATTTCTTGACTGCAATCTCTGTTCTGATTAATGAATGAGTTGCAGGGGTAGGCAACCTTTCCCCTTTAAGGGCCGAGGGACGTCAGGTCCCAGAATCCCAGGAGCTATTGGCCAACATGGGACTATTGGCCAACATGGCTAAGGCTTCTGGGAGCTGAAGTCCCTTGGCCCTTAAAGGGGAAAGGTTGCCTATCCCTGCATAGGAGATCTTTGACTATCTCAATGTCTTCATTGTCTGCTTTAAAGTTACATAAATCATCTGTGCCATTACTTCTGTTTTCTTCATGTTCAGGTTCAGCTCTAAACCTGCCTTTGCACTTTCTTCCTTGACGTTCTTCAGTAGTAATTCCAAGTCTTTGCTATTTTCTACTAGTAGTATGGTGATGTCTGCACATCTTAAATTGTTGATGTTCCTTTCCCCAATTTTCACAGCTCCTTCCTTAGAGTCTAATCCAGCTTTGTGTATGTTCAGTGTACAAGTTAAATAAATATGGGGATAAAATGCAACCTTGCCTGACCCCCTTCTGCTTCCACATATTCTGCCTAACAGTGGCCTTTTGTTCTGAGTACAGGTTGCATGTTAGGCTAGTCAGATATTGTGGCATACCCATTTCTTTGAGAACAATACATGACTTTTCATGGTCTACATAATTAAAAGCTTTGCTATAATCTGTAAAGTACAGATTGATCTTCTGAAATTCTTTGGTGTGCAGTATGATCCCTTGTGCCTCTTCCTCTTCTGATCCCAGCTTGGACATCATTGATTTTCTCACTCCACATACTGGGAAAATCTTTGTTGTAGTCAGTTTGCTTGCATGAGAAATGAATGCAATGATCTGCTGGTTAGTGCAAAGCCCTGGTGTTCCCTTTCTTGAAGTTTGGAATGTATATTGAGCATTGCTGATCTGTGAGCCATTCTTTTGTTTTCTGTATTTGATGACAGATTTTAGTTAGAATTAAAGTAGATTCTCTTTCTGTAGCTTGAAGCAGCTCTGTTGGTATGCCATCTCTTCCTGATGATTTTGTTCTCCCAAGTACTGTACATGAGTACATCTTCCACTTCACTTTTTAATATTGTGAGTTCATCTTCAGAAGATTCTTCCTTGAATGTAATTGTCATCCTTTCATCTCTTTTATATAATTCTTCAGTGCATTTCCATCAACTTTTTATTTATTCTTAGTCATGTAATGTGTTCCCCTGCTTATTGTACTGCATCCCCCTTCCTGGTTTAAATTTCCCTTTGGATTCTTGGATCTTATGGAAGAGTCTCTTGTTCTTCATTTCTCTGTTCTTTCTTCTTTTCCTTTCTTCCTTTCTTCTGTTTTTCTGTTCTTCTCTGAACAGTTGTGTTCAGGGTTCTGACCCTATTTCTGTCCCTTTTTAGTTTTGCTTCTCATCTGTCCTTAACTGCTTAAAGAGTTTCGTCTGTTACCAAATGAGGCTTTTCTTTCTTTTTGGCTACAGATAGTGTCATTTTACAGTCTTCCCTTGCTATGTCCCTGGCTTCAGGCCAGAAAATCTTCTCGCTCCTGGTCAATTAGAACAGTTCCAATTTGTCAGAAACAGTCATGGTTAATTCTCTCCTGACCCATTGTCTCAGCTGCTTTTAAAAGGTCCCAGTTTCTCTCCTTTTCACACTTTCCCCCTTTGTCAGCAACTTACTTCAATTGCTGCAAACTGAGTTCAAGTGCAGAAGTAGTTTGCACTCTGTTAGCTCAGCAAGGGGGAGAGGGGGCAGAAGCTTGCCCTTCCCAGTAGGCTCAGGAAAAGCAAACTGCTTCTGCCTCACCCAGCTTGTGTGTTGTTCTTCATCAATACCATTTTCCATCTTGACCACACACTGATGTCCTAGTTTTTATGGATAAAATGTTGGAGCATATGTCTTTTTAATTTACATTTATTTTTGGGTCTTCTAGCTTGTCTAAATACCAAGGCACCAGATCCTGTCTGATCTTGGAAACTAAGCAGGTTCAGGCCTGGTAAGTACTTGGATGGGAGACCACCAAGGAATACCAGGTGATGTAGGCTGTATTTCAGAGGATGGAATTGGACAAACCACCTCTTGAGTGTTCCTTGCCTAAGAAAACCCTATGATATTCAAGATGTCTCCTTAAGTTAACAAGCGACTTGAAGGCACACACATGTGTACACGCACATCTGGTCTTGGAAGCTAAGCAAGGTCAGCCCTGGTCAGTACTTGGATGGGCAACTGCCAATGTTGTAGGCTCTGGAAGGAATTGGCAAAACCACCTTTGAGGATTCCTGGCCTGAGAAACCTATGGGGTTGCCATAAATTGACAGGCAACATGAAGGCACATAACACACTCATACCAAGGCAGAATTTTCATTTCTGGATTCCTTGCCTGTGTTTCACTGAAGTCTCTTTCTGCTCTGAAAACACATGCTGGTAGCCTAAGAAGCTGCTCTGCAAAGCTGAGGTTCTCTAAATGACTGTCAAATCCATTGGGGTGGTAAAGAGACAGGTTCCCTCCCAGCACCTGAGCTCCTGCAGAGATTTAGAGGCTACATCCCCTTGCAATCCCATCTCCTATGATATGTCTTCCTAAGATACCATGTTTTGTACATAACCGAAGCAATCTAAGCAAACAAGCAGCGAAACCATCAGGTCCCAGCACCCAGCCTGCATAATAATTATCACCCTAGAGACACAATGGGGAGAGCAAAGAGCATTTGTGCTCTTCCATCATCCACATATCCATATATCCCACCCTGGCTGAAAACAGTTAAAATCATGCTCAGTGTGGCATTTATTTTGCATGGCATCTTTCCAGGGAGTAATTTTATGATGCTCTGCTTAACAGAACAGGTTCTGAACATGCATGGGTAAACCAGCCCCTATTTAATTATGTGTTTACAGTTTCCAGCTTCAAGAACAGAGTCTTCTCAGGGCCCTGCATTGAGGAGTCCACCAGGACAAGTTATGGCTGAAAGGCCAGTTTTTAAAAATCCCTTTCATTTTTTTTGGAGGGGAAGGAGTGCCAAGGCATATGAGCCAGTGAGATGTAGTGCTTTGAGTGCTGGACTACAACTAAAGACCAGGGTTCAAATCCTGGCTCAGCCATGGAAATTTACTGGATGATCTTGGGCAAATCATGCACTCTCAGCCTCAGAGGATGGCAATGGCAAGCCACCTCTGAAACAACTGCTAAAAAAGCCCTATAATAGGGTCACCATAAGTCAAAAATGACTTGGAGGGACGCAACAACAACAAAACACTGTTTTACAGCAAAATTGCCACTTCTGGGGGCTATGGCCCAGGTCCTATATTTCATTATAAAAATTATAATAGGTTCACTTTAAGATTGCCATAAGTTGGAAACATCTTGAAGACATACAACACAACAACAGCAACAACAACAACAGAGTCTTCAAAGCTGCACATGGGTCGGCAAATCACACACACCTCCAGATGTTATTGGCCATAATTTCCACACTCCCTTGCCATAGTTGTGTCCCTTAAATTCAATAGAAGCTACAGTCCAGCAACATCTGGAGAGCCATTGCTTGGACCATTATTTTGGTGTAGTGCATGGCATACGTCTTTAGTACTACCTAACAAAGGGGTGGGCCGCATGGGCCCCTGCCTGATTTTGCAGCTAGAAATCTCACACAGAAACACATTTAGGGAACTACTATAATAATGAAGGCAGAGAAATAGAACCGGAAAACAAAAAAGCAAGAACAAGAGACCTCTTCCACAAGATTCGAGAAATCAAAGGGAAATTTAAACCAAGAGTGATGGTTTTTCGGGCTGTGTGGCCATGTTCTAGAAGAGTTTCTTTCTGGCGTTTCGCCAGCATCTGTGGCTGGCATCTTCAGAGTTTTTCTCTGAAGATGCCAGCCACAGATGCTGGCGAAACATCAGAAAGAAACTCTTCTAGAACATGGCCACACAGTCCAAAAAACCCACAAAAAACTATGGATGCTGGCCATGAAAGCCTACGACTTCACAAGAGTGATGATGTTTTATGACCAGCAGAGGACCACGTTGCACGCCCAAATAGAAATAAAAAGACAATGCAATCAATACACAGAAGAACTATATAAATGAGATGAAAGATAACAGAGACATTTAAAGAAGAAACATACAAAGACAAACCTTCAGTTTTAAAAAGGAAAGCAGATGCTACACTCAGAGCATCTGAGCATCTGGAACAGATGGCACACCAATAGAACTGCTTCAGTCTACAGAAACAGAATCCACTCTAATCCTAACAACAATCTGTCAACAAATATGAAAAATTGCTAGGTGCAGGATCAGTTCAACAAGTCTCAGTAGTAAAACCAGAGAACTTTATTCAGGAAAACAAAGATGCTTCCAGTAGTCATATGTTGTCAGGACTGAGAAGCCAGTGTTAACACAGTACAATTAAACCATACAGTAATCCAGATTTTGAGCAGATTGGCATCTCATTCACTCATGAAATCAAACAAACTCACTTTTCCCTCTTTCACATGGTCGGCTATCATTTCACCCCATACTATCCATTCTCATGAAACTGATCTTGAAGCTTCCATCACAGCCTCTCCTTCCTTCCCATCTCTTTGTTAACCACCAAAGGAATCTGGGTGACAACCTTAGCAATTCACTCATAACTATGTATCCCATCATCTAGCATAAAAGTGTAAAATGCTGCAAGCCAGCAAAGTGGGTTTCTCTTCATTATGGCACACAAGCTGAAGGACTCAGATCCTGGCATTTATTTACCCCCTCTCCCCAAAAAAAGCACATTCATCTTTCCCAAAACAAATTGGGTACAAATGTATGCAAGTATTTCCACAAAACAATATTTGCTTAGCCAGTAATAACCCTGGCTCAAGTTTGTCTGGATAGCGAATATGGAACTTTCTCTCTAACCACATGTAATTTTAGTCTACCCACTCTCATTTCCCAGTAGGAAAATGTTTCCACTAAACAAAATACTGCAGGGTGCCCTTGTGAAATCTAGGAGCTTTAACACTTCAAAATGTTGGTCTGCATCAATTGGGGGGGGGGGTATGGAATTTGCCTTAGATGCAACACAGTGTCCTCCAATGCAGGTTTGAGTAGTCTGAAATGAAACGGGATACAAATGTTTATAGTTATTCATGTGTGTGTCTTGTTTGCCTTCACATTGTTTCCAACAAATGGCGACACTATCACAAGGTTTTCTTGTCAAAATTTGTTCAGAAGGGGGTTGCATGGCCATCCTCTGAGGCTGAGAGAGTGTGACTTGCCCAAGGTCACCCAGTGGGTTTTCACGACCGAGCAGGGATTCGAACCCTGGTGTCCAATGCTCAAACCACTACACCACGCTGGCTCCTGATTCTATTATCAAAGTCTTTCAAATAAACTGGAGCCAAGGCTGAAAGAAAAAGCCAAGGCAGAAAGAGATAGAGACATTTTAAGGGAGCACAGCAGCTTTAGATGGCAGGTCAGTGTGAAAACCTCCCAAAAGAGATGTTCCCTGCCAAAATTGTGTCTTTGGCATCTTCAGGGGTGGCCAAAAAGAGTTGCCAAGAGAAAGTTCCAGCTGCCATCGGCTGGAAGTGGATCATCAAGGTGATCTTAAAATAATCCTCCAGTGTAAGCCAAGGAGCAGATCAGTGTGTGTTTCTGCTTCAGGGACTGGAAGGAATCTTTTTGGCTCTCAAAAAGAAAATCGCCTCTCTTAAAGTGATATGATGGTCTCTAACAGCTGAATTATTCCAAAGGCCCAGCCACAGGGAAGGGGGGTGTTAATAGGAAGGGGTAAGAAGAAGAGTGTACAGTGGTTTTAGATCTAGGAGTTGCACCCCTTTCATTTATCCATATCCACTTGAGCAAGGCTTGATTCATAGAATCACAGAATCATAGAACTGGAAGAGACCTCAAGGGCCATACAGTCCAACTCCTTTCTTCCATGCAGGAAGAAACAAAGCACACCCAAGAGATGTCCCTCCATCCTCTGTTTAAAAACCTACAAAGAAGGAAACTCCACCACTCTCCAAGGAAGTGTCTTCCAATGCTCTTACTGTCAGGAAGTTCCTCCTAATGCTGAGGTGGAATCTCTTTTCCTGTAACTTGCATCCTTTGTTCTGGGTCCTGTTCTCTGGAGCAGCAGAAAACAAGCTTGCTCCATCCTCAATATGACACCGTTTCAACTACTTAAACAGGGCTAACATATCACCCCTTAATCATCTCTTCTCCAGGCTTAACATACCCAGTTCCCTAAGTTTCTCCTCCTAGGGCATGGTTTCCAGACCCTTCGCCATTTTAGTTGCCCTCCTCTGGAGACACTCCAGCTTCTCAACATCCTGTTTGAATTGTTGTGGTGCCCAGAACTGGATACACAGAGGTCGACCAAAGCAGAACAGAGTGGCACTATTACTTCCCATGATCTTGCGACACTATATTTCTATTGATGCAGCCTAGAATCACATTGTCCTTTTTAGTTGCTACATTACACTCTTGACTCATGTTCAACTTGTGGTCTACTAGCACTCCCAGATCTCTTTCACATGTAATCTTGTTAAGTCAGGTGTCCCCCATCTTACATCTGTGCATTTCATTTTTTCTGCCTAAGTGCATTACCTTAACATTTCTCTGTTGAAATTCATTTTGTTAGCTTCGGCCCAGCTTTCTAATCTATTAAGGTCATTTTGAATTTTGATTGTGTCCTCTGCGGTATTAGCTACCCCTCCAAATTTGGTGTCATCTGCAAATTTGTGGAAGCCACCACCCTCAGGGGCCACCAGCCACAGAAGCAGGTGAAACATCAGGAATAAATTATTTCAGAACACAACCACATTGCCTGAAAAACCCACAAAAAACTATGCCCTCCATTTTTCATCCAAGTCTTTGATAAAGATGTTGAATAGCAGTGGGCCCAGGACAGAACCCTGTGGCATAGAATCACAAAATCAGAGTTGGAAGGGTCCCCCAGAGGCCATCCAAGACCAACCCCCTGCTCAAGGCAGGATCTCTAGCAATAGTTTCATTGCTCAAAGAACAGCTGGAGTGCTTCTACTCAGGGTGCTAGCTGCCCATGCCAGCTTCCTCTTACAACTCAGCCAGCCAGCCATGCCAGGATTCTTTCATCTATTTCATTATAATTTTTTTTTCTCCTACTGCCCTTGCTCCTCAATCCGCAAACAGAAGCAAATGAACATGCATGAGTGGACCAGCCTTCTTGTGTAAAGGTACCAATGATGCACTATTTACTTGGTACTTTTAATTGTTATGACTCCATCCTGTGGCATCTTGGGATTTGTAGCTTTGACAAATTAGTTTCTGTTGTAGTTCAAGGGAGTGGGTCACAACTCTCTAACGGAGAGGTTCTGTCATTGCAGTACAAATCTCAGGAATAAGCCATGGCAGCTAAAGTGATTTAACAGTGTGCACATACCTCTTAAATTAGGGGTGGACAAAATAGTAAGAGAGTTCTCATATCTGGGATCAAACATTGATCAGAATGGGACTGCAGCCAGGAAATCAGAAGAAGACTAAAAATGGGGATGGCGGATATGAAAGAACTAGAAAAGATTCTAAAACGCAAAGACTTACGACTCAGCACAAAAGTCAGAATCATACAAGCCATTGTATTCCCTGTTACCATATATAGATATGAGAGCTGAAGAGTTAGGAAAGAAGATAGGAGGAAAATCAATGCATTTGAGAGAATGTGGTTCTGGAGAAGAATGCTGAGGAACCCATGGGCAGCCAAAAGGACAAACAAATGGGTCCCAGAACAGGATCAAGCCAGAGATACCCCTAGAAACCAAGATGACAAGACTTAGACTGTCGTACTTTGGACACATCATGAGAAGGCATGAATTGCTGGAAAAGAATAATGTTGGGAAAGATGGAGGGAAGTAGAAAGAGAGGAAGGCCATATGCAAGATGGATGGACTTTATTCAAGAGACCACAAATATGAGTTTGCAGGAGCTGGGCAGAGCAGGAGAGGACAGGGGGCCTGGAGATGTCTCATTCATAGGGGCGCCATGGGTCGGTATCGACACGGAGGAAGTTAACAACAAAAATCCTCTTTAAGTGTTGTTGAACTGTAGAACCAGTGTGGTGTAGTGAGTGTTGGACTACAATGCTGGAGACCTGGGTTTGATTCCCTGATTGGCCATGAAACCCACTGGGTGATCTTGGCAAGTCACACACTCTCAGCCCCAGGGGAAGGCAATGGCGAACCCCCTCTGAACAAATCTTGTCAAGAAAACCCCATGATAGATTTGCCTTAGGGTCTCCATAAGTCGGAAATGACTTGAAAGCACACAGCAGCAGCACTAGCACAGTTGTGGAACTGCAACTCCCAACGTTCTTCACTATGACCAATGAGGATAACATCTGGAGGATAAACTGGTGCCCCCTATCCTCCAAATCCCCTTAAAATTCAATAGGGTCTGTCTTCAAACCCATTATAAACTGCCAAGTGTTGCTGTGCTTGGTCCTCTTTCTACCCCTTTGGCTGAACGAGGCTTTGGCTGCTTGCCCAGAAATCGTGCCCTAATGGTGCCACTCATGATGAGATGGACGAAGCGAGCAAAAAGCTGACTCGACGGGACCAAACAATGTGAAATCCTACCAACACTGATTTGGCAATAAGCCCTACAAACGGATGTGCTCCTGAGCAAACATTCCTAACCTCAGGCTGTTAAGGAATCATGTGGCCCTCCAAGTGAAGTTGGACTGCATCCAAGGAGGGTATTGACAAACTGGTCAGAGATGAGCAACCAAGATGGTCAAAGGTCTGGAAACTACGCTTTATGAGAAATGATTGAAGGAGATGGGTATGTTTAGCTTTAGAAGAGAAGGCTGAGAGGTGACATCTTGGCTCTCTTTGAATACCATGTGGAAGCAAGCCTCTTTTCTGCCACTGCAGAACTAGAATACAAACCAATGGATTCGAATAACAAGAGATTCCACCAAAACAGTAGGAAGAACTTCTTGGCTGTAAGAGTTGTCTGAGAGTGGAATAGACTGCCTTGGAAGTCTTTAAACCAGGGGTAGGCAACCTAAGGCCCGGGGGCCGGATGCAGCCCCCTGAGGTCTTTGGACCGGCCCCAGGCCAGTCCTGCGTCCACTGCCACCGCCGCCCGCCATGATGATATTGATTATTGTTGTTATTACTTGTTCTTGGGGTTTTCTTGGCAAAATCTCCACAGGGGTTTTGCCATGGCTTTTCTGGGGCTGAGAGAGTGTGCATGCATTTTTAATTTTTTTTTTATTTTTTAAAAAATATTGTTTATTTATTTGTTTGTTTATTTATTTATTTATTTTTGGTGCTTTGGCCCCCCAATTGTCTGAGGGACAATAACCCGGCCCCCGGCTCAAAAAGGTTGCCTACCCCTACTTTAAACAAAGATTGGATGGCCACCTCCAGTTCGAGAGGGTGGGTTCCTGCTTCACTAGTGCTAAAACAACTTGGTTGGGCCTGAATTTGAGTTTTTTATTTGCACCTTCACTTCATGATGGTGTGTGTTGTGTGTGTGTGTGTATGTGTATGTGTATGTGTATGTGTATGTGTATGTGTATGTGTATGTGTATGTGTATGTGCGGGAGAGAGAGAATATGGGGCATTGCCTCAGGCAGTGAAATGTATTGAGTCAGCCCTTCTCCCTCATAAGACTGATTGCAGGGTGTGTGTTGTGTGCCTTCATGGTGTTTCCAATATATGGTGACCCAAAGTCATGGAGTTGTCTTGATAAGATTTGTTCAGATGAACAGTTGCCATTGCCTTCCCCTGAGGCTGAGAGCATGTGCCGTGCCCAAGGTCACCCAGTGGGTTTCATGGCCAAGCTAGGAATCGAATCCTGGTCTCCAGAGTCTTAATCCGACTCTCAAACCACTGCTCCATGCTGTCTCTGTGACGGTAATAAATCTTCAAGCCTAGATCCAGTTGCTCATCCCAGCTGGAATGGGCCCAGAGCAACAGTGAAAACTTGAATAAGTTACCATTTAACAAGATGAGTTTATTCTAATCTGGGACTAACAGTTACAGTAGTTGGATCTGAGCCTCTGTTTGCTTGCTTGAACTGGGCCTGGGTTAACTTCTGAGTATCCTAGAAAAGATCAAGCCTGAACACTCTGGAAGCCAAGATGACCACATTGAGGCTGTCAGACTTTGGCCATATCATGAGAAGGCATGAAAATCATTGGAAAAGAAAATAATGTGAAGAAAGGTGGAAGGCAGCAGAAGGAGAGGAAAGCCACCTGCCAGATCACAGAATCATAGTGACCCCCAGGGCCATCCAGACCAACTCTCTGCCATGCACAAACTCACAATCAAAGCATCCC
>CM034713.1:4754689-4767828 GCA_020142125.1 Phrynosoma platyrhinos
GGGTTGCAGGAATTAAGCAGAGCAGTGGAGGACAGGGAGTCTTGGAGAGGTCTCATCCATAGGGCAGCCATGAGTCAAGATTGACTCAAGGGCAGTTAACAACAACAACAAAAATCTCATGATATGTCCAAATTGTGACATCCTACGTCTGGTCATTTTGGCTTCCAGGGAGAGTTCAGGCCACATCTGCTGTAGGAAACATTTGCTGGTCCACGGTATCCACAGAGTCTCTCATCCAGCACCACATTTCAAAAGAGTTGACTGTCTTCCTAGTAGCCTCCGCCACTCCCCAGCTTTCGGTACCATACACAGAAATTGGAAATATTATGGTACAGGTGATCTTGATCTTGGTATCCAATGATACATCTCTGCACTTGAGGATCTTATCTAGTTCCTCCATAGCTGCCCTCCAAGTCCTAGTCTTTTTTGATTTCTTGACTACAGCCTCCATTTTGATTCATGGCTGAACTGATCTATGGAAATTATTGAACTATTCCGATGCCTTCCTTATGTCCTTTAAAGTTATAGAAATCAGGTTATTATTTTTGTTTTCTTAATGTTCAAGTTTAACCCTGCTTTTGTGCTTTCTTTCTTGACTTTTCTCAATAGTTGTTCAAAATCTTTGCTATTTTCCGCTAATAGTATGGGCTCATCTACGCAGAAGGAATCTTAAATTGTTGATGTTCTTTCCACCAATTTTTATGCCTCCTTCCTCCAAGTCTAATCCAGTGTATAAATTAACCAGATAAGGTGATAAAATGCGGCCTGACCTCCTTGCCAATTGGAAACCATGCTGGAAGATGTAGTCAAAAACATCTGGAGAGCAACAGATTGGAGAAGGATGAAAGAGCACACAAGGCATCTTAAATTGTTGATGTTCCTTCCACCAATTTTTATGCCTCCTTCCTCCAAGTCTAATCCAGTGTATAAATTTCCCCAAAGGGGAAAACAGATTCTGCTTAGACAGGGAATGTGGTGCAAGACTGTGCAGTTGTCCCTCGATACCTTGGAGTCATACCAAGGTTTTCATCCAGGGAGGATTGGGTCTGAGTTTTCAGTGTGTCCAATAACTCAGGGAGCGGCTGCACCAGTCCTTTTAGGAAATGTGAAAGTGCCGGTTTCCCTTTTGGGATTTCCCTGCTAGAAAGCCCTTGCAAGTTGCTGCGTATTTTACTTTTCTTTTTGCCCTACGGAAATAACTTGTACAATGGGGTGTGTCTGGCTTTGGTCATGAAAGCTGAGACCTTGGATGGTGGAAGATTGTCTAGCCTCCAGGGTGCATCTCGGCTCTCTCTGTGAAATGCTACCTGTGTACTTTCTTTTCTTTCTTTTCCTTCAGCGGACTGTGATTAGTAATAGTAACAATAACAACGAGAATAACAAATGCTGTCAAAAATACAACATATAGTAGAACGGTAGATAGTGTTTGTCCGCAGTGCTTCACATACGTTAACCGAAGGTCAAACTACAGAATGTGTATTTCATATGACTAACTTGTTTTCCCTCCCACAATAGGATTTTGTTAGGTTTGTATCTTATTAATTGGACTGGTTTCCTTCCAGTGACCAATCATAAATGAAGCATGGTAAATGTTAAGTACGTAGGTGAGGACACTTATGTGCTATGAGAAGCAGACAGATTTCACCACTGGGGAAGCACTTCTGAACACTTCCCTCACCATGCTAAACACTTCTCACACCATGACTGAGATCTTGCATGGGAGACATAGCTACAGTGTCTCCATCAGCCCATCTGACCCCTTAAAACCCACCTTAAAAACCAGACAGCCGTATTAAATAAGTTCTGTAGACCTGAGAAGCAGGGTGCTGAATGAATACATGCAGTCCCTACATTTGTTTTTTTTCCCCCCAAGAACCAGGTATACCATACTCTGCAATGTTATTAATGGTGATTTGTAATGGTAGTGCCAAAATATTTTTAAATTTCTTATAGTATAACGTGGTAAAACCATCTGTTCCAGGAGCCTTTCCTTGTTTCAGATTATGAATCGCTTATATTATCTCTATAGTTGTTATTTTTTTGTTGAGTTCCTCCCTCTGTGATTCTTTGAATTCTTCAATTTTTTGATTTTTTAAATATTGTTGAATTTCCTCTATGTTTCCTTGATCCTGTGTGAATACATTTTTGAAATATCGGTGAAATGTTTTCTTCAATTCATTCTGAGCTGTAACAATATTGTCTCCGTCCTTTATTTGCCGAATAGTTTTCTTTTCCCTGTCTCTTTTCAATTTCCATGCCAGCCATTTGCAGTCCCTACATTTGGGATGAGCAGAAGCTGGGACATCTGTGGGATCCTGTCACAACTCCCTGTCATGCCAGAGCATAAATCCTGGAAATAAATAAAAATAAATAAATAAAATCATCCTTCAGCACTCTACTCACCACCACAGAATTCCTTCACTTGGCTTTTAATGTGGGTTTCAGGGACATTTGCAACTGTGGCTATGGTGCCATGATCATAAATATGAATACAAACCATTTACAGGTTGAGAATCCCTTATCTGGAATTCCAAAATCTGAAGTACAGTATTCCAAAATCCAAAACTTTTTGAGTAGCATACCTGCACTGTATTTGAGAGGCTGGAGAACGATGCAGCTGGAAAGAGACAGAGAATCTGTGAAATGGTGGGAGGTGTGGATTCGTGCCAAGCACTATGCTTGAATTCTCACCATTTCATAGATCTTCAGTCTCTCTCCAGCCTCATTATGTCTCATGATGTGTATGCAAATGCAGCTATTCAGAAATAAAAAAATATTGGGAAAAAATAAAAATAAAAATCCAAAATATGAAACGCTTCTGGTCCCAAGTATTTTGAATAAAGGAATCTCAACCTGCTTGTTGTTGTTGTGTGCTTTCAGGTCCTTTCCGACTTATGCCAACCCTAAGGCAAACCTATAATGGGGTTTTCTTGGCAAGATTTGTTCAGAAGAGGTTTGCTATTGCCTTCCCCTGAGACTAAGAGCATGTGACTTGTCCAAAGTCACCAAGTGGGTTAACATGGTCAAGCTGGGAATCGAACCCTGGTCTCCAGAGTTGTAGTCCAACACTCGTATGTATTTTAATGTTGTAAACTGCCCAGATTGTTCCGCCACTGGGTGGTATATAAATAAAAATTATTATTATTATTATTATTATTATTATTATTATTATTATTATTATTACACTCAAACCATTACTCCATGCTGGCTCTCTTAACCTCTTAACACTCAACCTACACAAGGTTGTAAGCCTAGCTGCAACATTATAACTAATGGGATGCCAATTATTGTCTAGTTTGTCCCTAAGTAGTCTTCAACAGGGCTGAGGGATCTTTGGCTCTTCAGATGTTAATGAACTGCTCCCATCATACCTCACCATTGGCTAGCCCATAAACTGAATTCTAATCCAAGATTAGTTTAAGTTTAGGAAGGAAGGAGGGGACCAGTGGCCCTCCATATGTTGTTGATCTCCATTTCCCATCCGTCTGAGCCAGCACAGGCAGCAACCAGAGATGGTAGAAGTTGGAGTCCAACACCATCTAGAAGATGACAGGTTTCCCATCCCTAGTTTAAAACTAGGGTTTGAAGCAATATCAAAATTGCTTCCAAGATACAGTTGGCCCTCCTTATCCACGGATTTTTTTATCCATCGATTCAAGCATCCATGGCTTGAAAATGTTCCAAAAAAGTATAAATTCCAAATAGCAAACCTTGATTTTCTTTTTTATATAAGGTATACCATTTTACTATGCTATTGTATTGAATGGGACTTGGGCATCCATGGATTTTGTTATCCGTTGGGGGGGTGTCCTAGAACCAAACTCCAGCGGATAATAAGGACCCACTGTACATTGCTGATGTTGATGTCTCATGCTGGAGGTCAACTGAAGTAATGGCATTGTATCTTAATTAACTTTTACGTACTTATCTCAAGATCCTTCACACTGTGGTAGAACGACTCAATGGATTTCTCAGCTGAGAAGCCAGAATAATTTTTAAGTGTATGCTACTTTCAGGGGGAGTCCCGTGCTTTTTTAAACAAAATTATTATTATAAGTAAACAACTATGTACAAAACATGTCGCGACAATAAAGCAAAATAAAACAATTCATCTCACAACTTTGGATTACGCTGTGGGTCTCCTTCATAGCGGCATCAGGGCACTCTCTTGGCGCACCGTAGGAGTGCAGAAGGGCCACTCCAGTGGCGGTAAGGGCAGCTTTTTGCCACTCCAAAAAGGAGCAGCATTGGCCAGCTCTTTTTGGAGCAGCAAAGTGCCGGATCGGGGGCGCAGTGTGCGGTTGCCGCAGTCCCGATCCGGTTCTCCCAGCCATCTGTATAGCCCCAGAAGCAACTTGGAGGCACACAACAACAGAGTCCTTCTCTTCTCCTAAAACACACACAATAGTGCCGCATGTGCTGTCAGTAGACCCCTGCTGTCCGATCACTCCGAATAAATAAAAACAAGGGAGAGAAGGCCCTATCCCTTCATTCCACTGCATTATTTTTTCATGACTAGTAAGCAAAAGCATGAGAGGCTTCATTGAGAAATCATTGCAGGTGTCGTGCAGCGAGACAAGCATTACATTTGCAGTGGGCCATTCACAAATCCCTGCTGTCACTCTTTTTCTTTTGCGTATTCACTGGAGTCCAGGTTTCACTCCTTTCTCAATTTCCTCCCATGACTGAGGACGTTATCACACGGGGAGTCGCGGGGAAAAAGTGGAAATAAACTGGACAAGCGGAAGACTTTAATTTACGGGATTTGTCCTGTTCCGCCCCGTCTGATAACTAAATTTGAATTTAAAAGGGGGTTAATTTGAACAAAAACCTGATCTTTTCAAATCCTCAAAAATCCCGAAAATGAAAAGATCAGGTTTGCGTTCGAATTAACCCCCTTTTAAATTCGAATTTAGTTATCAGACGAGGCGGAACGGGACAAATCCCGTAAATTAAAGACTTCCGCTCGTGCCCGTTTATTTCCACTTTCTCCCCGCGACTCCCCGTGTGATAACGTCCTGAGGCTTCCCCATGCCTAAATACTAGCAGTGCCAATGTCTGGGCAAACAAATCTGGGAAGACCAAGGTGCTACCATAGAGAAGGCACTGCCATTGGTAGCTACCATCTCATTCCCTGGGGAAAAAAATCTTTAAAATCAGGTTGGTTCGTATTGGAAAAAGACATTTCTGAAATGTCACTGCACCTTGCCTGCCCAGTAATCTCTTGATGCATTAAGGACTAGCAACTTGTTTTGGCTGTTCTTCCTGATTTCTCTTTAAAAATGAAAGCTGACCGTCTTCTCAGATACCAAATTGTGTAGCGTTTAGTCCAAATTCCACGCATGAATGGAGCAATTGTGACAACCCAAAATTAGTCCTGGATGATAAAATGGGTGGACAACCCTGGATTCAAGCCAAGAACGTAGTTAATAAGAGTGGCGCCGAGTCAGTTCAGCCGCAGGAGACCAAAAAAAATAAAAGGAGATTGTTGGAGAGATTAGGAGACGGAGAGGACGCAGCAGCAGCAGCAAAATGTGATGGAATATAGTTGGGTTTAGACATGTTGGTACAGGAGATGGAAAGATCCCAAATTCCACTCTTGCTTTGCAACCTTTGCTTTTTTTAAAAAAAAAAATGCTGCCAAAAATCTGTTGCCAGAGGTGGCCTCCTTTGCAGATAAAGCTCATAAAATGTCCTTTTAAAGGGACTGCAATTCTCAGAATCCCCCTGGCCTGAGAGACTCTCCAAACTTTATTGTTGTTGTGTGCCTCAAGTTGTTGTGTGTGTGCCTCAAGGGGTTTTCTTGGCAAGTTTCGGAGTGTGGTGGAGTCTCTTTCCTTGGAGGTCTTTAAACAGAGGCTGAATGGCCATCTGTCGGGGATGCTTTGATGGCGAGTTCCTGCATGGCAGGGAGTTGGACTGGATGGCCCTTGGGGTCTCTTCCAACTCTATGACTCTATGAAAGGAAAGTTGGGAGGTTCTTCAGAGGGGGTTTGCCTTTGCCATCCTCTGAGGCTGAGAGTGTATGTCTTGCCCAAGGACACTCAGTGGGTTTATATGGCCAAGCCAGGATTTGAACCCTGGTCTCCAGAGTCATAGTTCAATGCTCAAACCACTACAGCATGCTAGCTCGAGCAGGGAACCATAATAGACACCTGTCCACCGAGAAAGTTATGCCTGACCCTGACTTCTGTTTTTGTGATTTTAATTTATTGCCATCTGTCATTTATTGGTTATTTTAAGTATGTTTTAAATTACTGTTGTTTAATTGTATTGGGGGGGCTATTGGGAGACAAATCTGTATGTTTTATCATGTAAGCCGCCCCGGTTGTGTTTATAGAGAGGTGGGATACAAATAAATGTTATTATTATTATTATTATTATTAATTCCAAAAAAAAAAGGGGGGGAATTTCTCCAGTACTCCAGGTTTCAGCCAGCATTAAGGAAAAGTAAATTTCCCCGAAGATTTCACACAGAACTTTGCCACTCTCAACAGCGGATGTCCTTGAATACAATTTTCTTTAAAAACATCACATCTTACCAATTTTTTTACATTAACCAGATGAAACGTATGTACGTGTAAATACATTTGGGCCGTCCATACGATTTATTTCAAGGTATAATTTTAATTTTGCTAGTTGTTTATGTCACAACGATGGCCATTGCATTCAGTGACATATAGGAATTACGATTTACGAGTAACATTCTTGCCAAAAAATGTTACTAAGGATTCTGTATGGTGTGGCAATGGGAGGAGGTCAATTGGGGGGTTGAGATCATGGGGGACACAGGTTGTTGTTGTTTTATTTGCTTGTTTTGCCATGTTTGGGGGCCTTTTGTTCGGCCGTGTTAATCTGCTCCGCGGCGAGGATGCGCATGGCGGCGGCCGCGTCAAGAACGCAACATTGAAAAGCAGGTCTGGGTCATGCCAAGTCACTTCTGCTATATATATATGTATGGAATATATATGTATGGAAATTTTAATAATGTAAGCCGCCCCGATTGCTCTGCAGAGGGGCGGGATATAAATAAATTATTATTATTATTATTATTATTATTATTATTATTATTATTATTATTATTATTATTATTATTATTATTATTATTATTATTATTATTATTATTATTATTATAGCCAAGCAAGATTCCTGCTCATTTCCTATTTCAAGAAAGGCCTATCCTAGACCTAAAAACCTTTTGGGCAGCCCAGGGGGTCTCCAAACATGATGGAAAGGCTCTTCATCCCCCACCAAAGTCATTTTGGGGCATTTTGAATTGGAAATATTGACCCCAGGTTCCAGAAAAACATCCCTGGAGTGCCGTTTTTTGCTCATCCCAATCGACATCGACAAATCAGTTCTGGCAGTGTTCATCTCTATGAAAAGCAGGGGAGTTTTTTTGTGTGTAAAACTAATGAGTCTTGCCAATTCAAGAGCAAGCTGTCCAAAAATGTTTTGCATTTTAACAAGAATTGCTCGCCACAGTACAGTCGGACCTTCGTATCCATAGATTCCTTTTCCATGGATTCAACTGTCCCTGGCTTGAAAATACTAAATATATATATATATATATATATGCCAAAAAGCAAATCTTGATGTTGCTGTTTTATATTAGGGACACCATTTCACTATGCCACTGTATTTAGTGGGACTTGAACATCCATGGATTTATATAAGGGATGCCATTTTACTATGAAACTGTATTTAATGGGACTTGAACATCCACAGATTTATATAAGGGACACCATTTCACTATGAAACTGTATTTAATGGGACTTGAACATCCATGGATTTATATAAGGGACGCCATTTCACTATGAAACTGTATTTAATGGGACTTGAACATCCACGGATTTATATAAGGGACACCATTTCACTATATCACTGTATTTAATGGGACTTGAACATCCACGAATTTATATTAGGGATGCCATTTCACTATGAAACTGTAGTTAATGGGACTTGAACATCCATGGATTTATATAAGGGACACCATTTCACTATGGACGTTTTCACACAGGCGGCTCTAAAGCCGCCTGGAAGCCCCCTGGAAGCCATCAGGAGTCATTCCGGCGGCGAAAACAGCAGCCGCTGGAATGACTCCTGATTGCCTCCGGCAGAAGCGCCTGTAATTCCTCTTTTAAAAAGGAATTACAAAAATGGGGCTAAAGCCGGCTAGTGGCAGGGATGGCGCAGGGATTGCGCAAGATGGGGCGGGGCTTGCTGTGACGTCGTGTGAACACTCGCAGCAAGACCCCGGAGTGAGGCAGGGATGGCGCAGGGATGGCGCAGGATGGGGCGGGGCTTGCTGCGACGTCGTGTGAACTTATCCTGCACAGAGCCGGAGTGGGGCCGGACGGAGGTAGGAATGACTCCGTCTAAAGCCCCGTGTGAAAACGTCCTATATCACTGTATTTAATGGGACTTGAACATCCACGGATTTATATAAGGGACGTCATTTCACTATGTCACTGTATTTAATGGGACTTGAACATCCATGGATTTATATAAGGGATGTCATTTCACTATAAAACTGTATTTAATGGGACTTGAACATCCACAGATTTATATAAGGGACGCCATTTCACTATGTCACTGTCTTTAATGGGACTTGAACATCCATAGATTTTGGTATCCATGGGGGCTCCTAGAACCAAACCCCAGCGGATTCCAAGGGCCCACTGTGTCACTGAAATGAAATATATTTCCTCAACCGTTCAGCTACCATGCGGATCATATCTATTAATTTGGACAAAAAGAAAACTTGGGGGAAGTGGCAGGTTGTCACTTGTAATCCAAAGGTCCTGATGCATCCGTTCTGCAAACCTGGCTGTGATGCCGCACTGCTGGTAGTCTATCCACATCCATACGTTGCCCCGCAGGAGGGAAAGCCACAGATTTAGCAGTCCTTTTTATAAAATAAATATATTCAGGGGTATACTGCTTCTAGATGTGGATGTTCCAGATGCTCATGATGGTGAATAGCCATTTACACTGGAAGTATAGTTGTTGTTGCATGCTCTAGTAGTTTCCAATTTAAGGCAACCCTAAGGCAACCCTATCATGGGGTTTTTTGGGCAGGATTTGTTCAGAGGAGGTTTGCTATTGCCTTCCCCAGAGGCTGAGAGAGTGTGACTTGCCTAAAGTCACCCAGTGGGTTTCGTGGGTTACCTAGAAGCAATGTTGGCTCTTTACAGATGCCTTTTATCTGGCCTTACTATTAGGCAGAATGAAGCGGCAACCTCAGGCAGCAAAGGGTTGGTTATTTCACTTGTTCTTCACAATTTTGTTTTCTTTGTCAGTTTTCCCATGTGCTGCACTTGTAACGTCCACTTGTGGTGTGAAGTGGTACAGTCCAGATATAGATTGACCACCTCCATGTAATCTAGGCTTGAATTAGTTACTTTTTTCTGCATGGTGTTAATGGTTAACCAGAGTAGTTGGAATTTTTACGTGGGGAAACCATCAGAGCAAGAAATAAAAGAGGTTACAAAATATAAAACTACAATTTACATCACTGTTAGGATGCTAGTTATAAAGGCATCATCAACCATTGGCTACAGATCATGCATTTGCAAAGAGGCTCTTTTAAAGGAAAACAGAAAATGTATTTTTGAGTTTTGAGTTTTTCAACTTTTAACAGAGATGTCTGTGTATACAGACCATTAGCTAAAGGGTCCAGTTTCCCAGATTGTTAACATTTAACCTGAAGCTGATAGCATCTCTTCTTTTTCTAAAGCAATTGGCGTTCCCAGAAAAATAAAAAAAAGCAATAGGTAGTCTCTAGCTTCAACAAGGATTTTGAAAGGGGGCTTTGTTCATATGTTTTAAAATCATTTTAAAGTTTTAGAGCCGGTGTGTTGTGGTGGTTTGATCTTTGGACTGGGGTTTGGGAGATGCAAGTTCAAGTCTTCACTCAGCCATGATTTAAGCTGCCTTGAACCTCATTTTGGGAGAAAGGCGGGATATAAATCCCATAAATGAATGAATGAATGAATGAATGAATGAATGAATGATAGGTGCTCATGAGTCACCTACCTCATAGGGTTGTTGTGAGCAATGAGCAGGAATAACAAGAGATGTGCATGATTCTTTAAGCTCTCTGGAGGAAAAGCAGGAAACAAATCTAAATCTGCGCTGAAAACAAACTTTTAAAATTCATCCAAATTGCAACATTTGTCACTTTTGGTGGCAAGATCATGACAGGCAATAGTAACCTCTGAAAAGTTATCTGTTTGGACTACAGTGCCCAGAATCCTCCAGCCAGCATGGCCACTGGGGGGAATCTGGGAATTGTACTCACCAAGAGTAACTTTTTCAGCTCTCAAACTGGGCTGTATGAGCCTCTGGGGTCTTCCCTGACCTAGCATTTCAACTGTCCACATCTGGAAAGGTCCAGCCTTGGGGAAGGATGACTCTTGATTCATCCCAGATCATCTGTGGGCCAAAAGGGTTTGTTGTTTTTTTTTACCATGTAGAGTGAATAAACTAGAGAGGTGGTGTTTTTTAAAATCCTATAATTGTAGGAAAAATACTAGCCATAATGACCATTACTAATGGGTAGATTTTTCCAAGCCTAAATACCCTGAAGGCACCAGATCCTATCTGATCTTGGAAACTAAGCAGGGTCAGCCTGGGTTAGTACTTGGGCAGCGACTGCCAAGGAATACCAGGTACTCTAGGCTATATTTCGGAGGAAAGAACCAGCAAAACAACCTCTGAGTGAAATCCGCGGGGTCACCCTAAATCGATAGGAGATTTGGAGGCACATACACACACACCATTGGTTTCATGGGTTTTAATCCCTATGAAAAAGATAGAAAGAAGAGAATGAATTGTGTGAAAACATGTGGCCAAAAGGTACACTAGGCTGTTCATCTACACTGCAGAAATAATCCAGTTTGACACCACTTTAACTGCCATGACTCAGTACTATGGAATTCTGGAATTTGTAGTTATTTGAGATACTGAACTTTCTCTGTCACAGAGATCTGGGCCACAACTAACTACAAATCCCACAATTCCATAGCATTGAGCCATGGCAGTTAAAGTGGTGTCAAACTGGATTATTTCTACAGTGCAGATGCATCCGATATTTGTTTGATTCTCTGGGTTTGATGCTATTACCATGTATGGATGTTAGAGCTAGACAGTCAAGAAAGAAGATAGGAAGAAAATCAATGCGTTGGAGAGAATGTGGTGCTGGAGAAGAGTGCTGAGGATCCCATGGACAGCCAAAAGGACAAACAAATGGGTCCTAGAACAGATCAAGCCAGAGAGATCCCTAGAAGCCAAGATGACAAGACCTAGACTTTCGTACTTTGGACGCATCATGAGAAGGCATGAATCGTTGGAAAAGACAATAATGTTAGGAAAGGTGGAGGGAAGTAGAAAGAGAGGAAGGCCACATGCCAGATGGATGGACTTTATTCAAGAGACCACGAATATGAGTTTGTAGGAATTAAGCAGAGCAGGAGAGGACAGGGGGCTTGGAGATCTCTCATCCATAGGGTCTCCATGGGTCGAGACTGACATGAAGGCAGTTAACAAGAACAACAAATGGGTTTAAGACTTTTTAACCCATTTAGGGAATCAGGCTGTGAAGCTGAGCTCCTCTTCTGGCACCAAGATGAGCTTACCTACAACAGCCTGTTGAGGTTTGCACATATGTCCGATCCCTTCACTCTGCGATTGACTTTTGGGAGTGTATTCCATTGGTTTATGCAAGCAAAACAAAGACAGTGGCACACAGTAGTGCTGCCATCTTCGTTTTACTTGTATACACCAATGGACTGGTCAGTATGCTCAATAGCACTCTGACCATACTGGTTTGAATACTATTGATAATTCTCGATCAATTGAATCTGTGGTTGAATGACAAATCAACATAGAACCATAGAGTTGGAAGAGACCTCAAGGGACATCCAGTCCAACCCCATTCTATCATATAGGAAGACACAATGAAAGCATTCTTTGTGACAGATGGCCATCCAGTATCTGTTTAAAAATCTCCAAAGAAAAGACCACACTCCAAGACAGTCAATTCCACTGTCGAACAGCTCTTACTGTCAGGAACTTCCTCCTAAAGTTTAGGTGGAATCTCTTTTCCTGTAGTTTGAATCCATCGCTCCATCTCCTAGTCTCTGGGGCAGCAAAAAACAAGCTCGCGCCATCCTCAATATGGCATCCCTCCAAATATTTAAACATGGCTATCATGTTTAACCTTCTCTTTTCCAGGCTAAACATACTCAGCTCCTCATAGGGCATGGGTTCAAGACCTTTCACCATTTTGGTTGCCCTTCTCTGGACATTATCCAGCTTGTCATATTGAATTGTGTTGCCCAGAACTGGGCACAATACTCCAGGTGAGGTCTAACCAAAGCAGAATAGAGCAGAACTATTACCTCTGTCAATGTAGATACTATACTCCTCTTAATGCAGCCTAAGATCATATTGGCTTTTTTAGCTGCTGCATCACACTGTTGTCTCATGTTCAGCTCATAGTCTACTTACTCCCAGATCCCTTTGGTATACAAGCCATCTTATATCTGAGACTTTCGGGTTTTTTCTGCATAAGTCTAGTACCATGCATGTCTCCCTGCTGAAATTCACTTTGTTAGTTTTGGCCCAATTCTCTAATCTGTTAAGGTCATTTTGAATCCATGGAAGCATATCCCATTGATTCAGTGGGTTTGCTTTAGTGGTGGGACTACCGATAGGATTTTGGCAATAAGCTTCTGATGCCAGGCTTGGGAGGAGTAGTCAGTCCAGTGATTCCCTGTTTCTTATTGAAGGTGGTATGGGCCAAACACAGGCTTACCACCTCAGTGGAAACAAGATCAGGATCATAACCAGCTTCCACATTCTCCAGATCTCAAGGCTTGGCTTGGAGTCTCTAGTGTCAAGACAGAGTTACTGCTGAACATTTAGAAAACAAAAATAATGACCACAGAGGAGTTACAGAAATTCAATCTGGGCAACAAGGAAATTGAAATAGTCAAGGAGTTCCCATACCTTGGATCAATCAAGAAATCAGGCAAAGACTAGGATTGGAAAGGGCACATGAAAGAACTAAACAAATTCTTAAAGTGCAAATGTAGCACCGAATCCTTAGGGGAATTTTATAATTAGCTCAAATA
>CM034713.1:4767928-4789692 GCA_020142125.1 Phrynosoma platyrhinos
TATGGAATTATTAATATTTTTGAATCTGAAGGGCATTCTGGGTAACACAAAGGTATAAAACTGAACATCCAAGTTAGGATTGTCCAAGCCATCGTACTTCCCATCACCATGTATGGATATCAAAGTACTTTGACATGTACAGATGTGAGAGGTGGACTGTGAAGAAAGGTGATAGAAAATCAATTCATTTGAGATGTGGTGCTGGAGAAGAGTCTGAAGATACCATGGAAAGCCAAGAAGGCAAACAAATGGGTCCTAGAACAAATCAAGGCCAAACTCTCCCTGGAACTCAAGATGACTAAATTGAGGTTGTTGTACATCAGATGAGAAGAGATGAATCACTAGAAAAGACAATAATGCTAGGAAAGGTTGAGGGCAGTAGAAAGAGAGGAAGACCATAGACCAGATCGATAGACTCAACCAGGGAGATTACAGCCCTGAGCCTGGTGGACCTAAGCAGAGCAATTGAGGATAGAGGTCTTGGAGACATTGCATTCACAGGGTCTCCATGAATCGAAGTTGACTTGAATAAATCAGATTTTGAATGTTTTGCAGCAGTCTCCATGCAAAGCATATCATTGGTCCTGCCATTGGTCCCTCTAGCTGTGGTCTCTCCAAACCCTGAGATAGATTTATACTCAATACTTTTATGCCACATTACATCTGTCCATATGTTTGACTTCTGTAAATGTTTGACTTTAGCAGCCATGTCCACGGATCTGGGCTTGGCTTGGCTTGCCACAGTGGCCTCTTTTCCCAGAAAGTGTTTTAGCATATGAGGGCAGTGGAAGGAAATTCCATTTTATTTCTTTAGTCCTTACTGTGCTGTGATGTAAGTGAATCTAAAATGTGAAATTGCACATTTCTCAGAGCGTGACTGCTCCTCTTCCTCCTTTTAAATCAGAGTTGGCAACAGTTTTGTTCTTGTTGTTTTGGTTGTTGGCTCGCAAGATATTGGGAATACAGAAACAATGCAAAAGCAAAAGACATTCATCTTTTATACAATTCAATACAGAAAAGCTACACATTATAATATAGTCTATCTACTTCCTAAAATAGCTTGACTACAAATACCTTTTGTATGTACTTCTAATATTTAAGCTTGCAATAACTCCAGAATTGATAAAAACAAAAACTCCCACTTATAATGTAATCCAATAGATATTTTCTAATATTCAACATATATTAATATAGCATCCAATTATTATCTCCAAATTTTTGCATCATCTTTAAACTTATATCTTATTTCCTCCTAGTTAACTTGCTATCCACTCCATTTTATTTTAATATATTGCATAATTGGAGACCACCCCATGTCTATTTTATCTAAATCCCTTTGATTTAATAAAGCCATTAGTCTATCCATAATTCGCATTTCTGACAGTTTCATTAACCAGTCGTCTACCAAAGGTAAGTCTTGCTTCTTCCACCTCTGGGCTAATAGTAATCTGGCTGCTGTAATCATATAAAGAAGGATTTTCCCATATTTCTTTTCCAGTGTTGGATCTATCTTATTTAACATGGTTTTAACTCATATTTAAAGTATTTCTTGTATCAAATCATGTATCTTTTTCCAGTAGGTTTTCATTTTAACACATCACCACCAAATATGATGCCATGATCTCACATTTTGTTTGCATTTCCAACAACAATTTGAGCCTGTACCATAATTTTTTGCAATTTTAGCTGGGGTCAAATGCCATCTTTGTTCCATTTTCCAGTAATTTTCCTTCAAATCTTGTGATCTGGTCAATTTATCTGTCTTTTTCCTGGAATATTCCCAACTTTCTAATTCTATTGTTCTTCCTATATCCATGGCCCATTTTATCATATTGCCAGAGATCAACTCACTTTCTTGTTTCCTGTCCATCAACATTTTATAGAGTTTGCTTGTTCTTTTTTTCTCAGGTTGTGTTAATATTTTATCAAATTATTAGGTTTCTTCCTCAAAATCCTCTAATTTGTAGTCCATTTTAAATCTTTCTCCTATTTGTGTATAAAATAAAATTTGTGTATAAAATTCCACATCTCTTGGAATATTTTTCTCTCTCGTTACAGACGAATTGACCCTGAAGATTTTATCTGTGTCTCTAATTATCTTCTCTTTTGGTATTCCAGCAAACTGAGCCAATGAGGTTTTTATTTTTCCAAATAAGTCTTGTGCTGGTGCCTCTGGTACCCCTCTCAGCTTCAGGCATCTCTTCCTGTAGCAGACCTCATGAATACGATTAATGTTACTTTCACGTTTTTGTTGCTCTGTAAGTTCTTGCAACCTTGGGCTATACAAGTTTGTAACAATCTAGTTACTAATCCAAATTATAATTGTAACAAGTATCGCCAAAAGTTTTGAGAGTTTAGATCTGATCTAAGCCGTTGCAGTATATGCTGTCACCACTCTATAATCTCCTTTTTACAAAAGCTAAAAAAATGACAGTCAAGGCTTAGTGCCTAAGCGGCAGCCATTTCCAAGTTCGGCTGCTCTGCGCCCCGTCTTTCTTCCGAATCTAAGTCCTTCTCAGAGGACCCGATCGGATTCCAGACAGGGGTCTTGTACGAGCCCCAGTGATCCCCATTCCTCCCAAAGCAAGGATGGAGAGAGATCCTGAGATCTCTTCAATCCTGAAGTGGCAGACCTGCGAAGAATCTTCTCACAGATCCGATCGCCTTAACATCGCCACTGGAAGTCCTAACTTCCTTTGCCAGGGAGCTCCATTTGTGGTATTGCTACAGAGAAAGCCCTGCGACATGTGCTGTGGATCTCAAATTTTGGGCATGTTCACATGGGAGGAAGCAGTGTTTGGCCCCAATCTGTTTAGGGTTTTGTCAGTCAATACCAGCACCTTAAATTGAACTCAGAAGCAAATTGGAAGTGCAGATCTTGTAAGATCACGATTTTTGAATTAGCCCTGCAAAGTGCATGAAGCACTGGCTTCTTACTCTGAGAAGACTCTGCATATTGGCCATTGGCTTCTCTGGCCTTTGAAAGACTGTAAAAGACTTTCCGGTAAATAAACGTAGCTGTAGAATTTCTTTATTAGCACGATAACAACAGGATGATGGCAACATTGCACAACATTGTCTGATAATCTTAGCACACTATTGCGATAGTCACCTTTTTTTTGTTTTGACGAAGTCAATTTATGTCACTTAGATGTTTTATTGTATTTTTTATATGTGTGTTTTTATATTGGCCTAATGGCTGTAATAAATAAATTCATTAAATTCACTATTGCGATAGCGATGGGAGCATCCCAGTATGTTCCCATCACTTTCCCCAGTGTCATAATCTCCAACGTTAAAACACATTTTAAAAACTTCCAGGAAGATCCAGAGCTGTCCATTTCCTCGGCATGGCAGCTGTCTGCACAGGTGTCCGGCTGGGTCTCCTGGCTCTTCTGTCCTATGGGTCACTCATTCTGAGGTCAGAATGAAGTGTCCAGCATGTGACCATCACTGGGTGTCTTGTTCTGACTTCAGAGGCGAGTGACCCGTGGCAACAGTGAATGCACCGGGTGGCCCAGCGGGGACACCCATGCAGCTAGTCCCCATGCCATAGAAACAGCGGGCCAGGTAACAAGAGGAAAACAGGGTGGCTATGGGGTCAGGATACTCTGGGATACCCCTGGAATGTCCTGGGCCAGAGGAGACAAGGCCATAGATTATTTAGGAGAATCTGAAAGGAGAATGAAGGTATGAAGGCTATCTGCTTTTGACAGAGCCTCCTGAGAAGGGAAAGATTGCACTCCTTCCTGAGTTAAAAGTGCGCAAACTACCTTTGCATTTTGAAATCAGTTTGCAGCAACTGAAGTACGATATGCTGAGAAAGAAGGGGGAAAGTGGCAGGAGGAGAGGGGAACTGGGACCTTTTCAAAACCAATGAAAAGGTATGAAGAGGATTGATCAGGACTGTCCCTGCCAAATTGGGACAGTTGGGGTGGACATTGTTTTATTCATTCTGCCGCTTGTGTCCAACTTCCCTGGCTACGGACACAGATGTATAAAAGGAGGAGGAGTAGACGTCCATGGTGCATTCATCTCTCATCTGCTAGTGTGGAAGTGTGGCCATTGCAGCGTGGCAGCGGCTCCTGCAGCAAATTCTGGTTCCCATGAGTGTCAATCCATCATTCCGCTAATGCCTCTTTTGTCCTTTCACCTCTGGCAATATACTCTGCTCAGCTCCCTCCTGTGATGTTCTCCAAAATGATTGTGTCTGGGTTAAACTCGCCTTCCTTGTCCCCCACATCTCCCATCCTCCAGCTCCAAGAAATGAATAAATATTGATTTATGAGTCAGGCTAATTAAAATTCCTCTTGAAAGAATTATCCAGCCAGGTTCACAATCTCATTTGCTTAAGTACTGAGAAATAGCGAGAAAAGGAAAGGGAGTTTCCCATCTCTTCATCTCAATTCTCTTTTTATCTTTGCATATTACCAGCAAAATGGTGGGGTTTTTTTTTTAAATTTTTAGAGGGCAAGAATGGTCAAAGCATTTAGCAGAAAGACAAAGACTGTTTCCATATCTGACAACATAGTGGGGTTTTTTTTGTTTGTTTTTGTTATTTGAGGTTTTTCCACTTTCACAGGGGTCCTGTGCTCCTAACCCTAGCGAATATGGAGGGACCGCTGTACTCTTTCAGCCTCAGGGGAAGGCAAAGACAAGCCTTTCTGAACAAATCTTGCCAAGAAAAAACCCTCTGGGTCCCTCCATGAAGAAAGGCGGTATACAAATAAAATAAAACTAAAATAAAATAAAATAAAACCCGTGATAGGGTCAGCATAAATTTGAAGTACACAACAACCAGTACTCAAGTTATTCCAGCCTTTCAAACACAAAGCTTGGAATTTTTCCTACTATGTAATCAGTCTTTTTCTGTGGCATTTCTGATACAACAGCTGCTTCCTGAACAAACCTGAATCATGTTGCATTTAATATTTCTTCCTGCAATTTTGGCAAACTACTTTTGAACAAATTCTGCCAAGGAAACCCCATGATAGGTTTGCCTTAAGGCTGCCAAAAGTCAGAAATGACTTGAAGTCACACAGCAACAGACAACAGCAAAAAGAGCAAATCAAGCCGGACCTCTCCCTAGAAGCCAAAATGACCAAACCGAGGCTATCATACTTTGGCCATATAATGAGATGAGATGAATCACAGTGAGGACAGGTGGATTAACTCCATCAGGAAGTCATGGTCCAGGATCTGATCAAGATTGTTGATGACCAGATGTCTTGAACTGTGCTAGATCTTGAAGAGGTCAGTGGTGGTGGTGAAAGCATGAGTTACTGCACCGGGTGATGCCAACCCTAGTGACGCCAATGATGTATAGACAATCACTGTAAAGAAGACTGGAAGATACTATTTTCTTTGGTTTCTATTTCTTTCTTTTCTTGTACCTGTTTCTATGCTTATGTTTATTTCTAACTGCTGTACCTTTTAAACACTTTTCAAAGTTTTGAAAAAGATCTTTCTTTTTCTTTTTTTTAAGGAATAAATCTCGCCAAGAAAACTCTGTGTTGCCATAAATCAGAGGTGACTTGAAGGCACATAATGACAAACTACTTGCTATAAGGCAAATTCTCGTATTTCTATATATTTCTGGCTACTCCCACAGAACTGTGCCACTATAAAACCCACATGGAAGCTTGCGTCAAATAAATCCTTTTAGTTTTTAAGGTGCCACAAACTCTTTTTCCCCACTGCAACAGACTACCCACCTACAACTCTGGAAATCCCATAGAATTATCTCCTTATAAATGCAATTACATTAGAAGACCCAAAATTATCTCAAAAATGCTCTTTCCCCATCCAAGCCATTAGCACCATTCCAATGGAAAACATATCCAGGGGTAGCCTTGTTGGCCATAAAATAATGTACAGTATCATCCAAAATCCACAAAACGGTGATACTTTTATTGGGGCAATCAAAATGCACATTATACATGTAAGTTTTCAAAGCTCCACTGACTTCTTCATCAGACAAAGGTGTTAGCTTGAATCCTTTATGAGGCTAAAAAACCCTTTGTTAGGAAGTCCCTTTGGTTATTGGGTTGGCCAAATAAAGGTATCACTGTTTTGTGGATTTTGGGTGATACTGTACTTTGCTATATGGACAACACGGATATGTTTCCTGATTGTGAAGATACCACTTGCAGCCTCACAATGGATTCCAGACAGACTGGGTCTCAAATGCAGTAGCTTTTTGTCTTGCTAATGGAATTTAAAGTTTATTTTCTAGACTGAATCTCTCAGTATCCACCTGGCCAGAAGGAAGAGGGACCCACCTGCATGAATACCCTTCTATACAATCTGAACTGAGGACAACAACCACAACATCTTGACCAAATGCAGGGCTATGACTAACATTGCCAATTCCACCACCACCCCATTTCTCCTGAATGACCTTTGCCTGATGAAGAAGCCAGTGGGGCTTCAAAGGCTTGCAACATATATAATGTGCATTTTGGTTGACCCAATAAAGGTATTCCTGTTTTGTGGATTTTGGATGATGTTGTACCATGGTAACAGTTATTGATCAAAGCACAGCCAATAAAGGGCCTCTGCAGCAGGAGAAGAGGGATACCATGCAAACCTCTTGGACGGAACCCAAATATTGTGCTAAGAAAGGTCGAAGATGCAATTGATAGCAAGCAGTAGGCAACTGAGATTGGGAACAGTAGGTCTGTAAACGATTGTCTTATACAACACTATACAAAACCCTTAGTAAATAATGATGATGATGATGATGATGGCTCAAGGTCAGGTACAGTGTGTTAAACTACAAAGCACAATGAAAAGCACATCTCTCTCTCTGGCTTTTCTTCACAAACGAAGATTCAAGAAGGACTCATCCCATGCTTTCTGCAAGCATGCTGATGACTAAAAAGGCCAATCCGAGATAAACAAGTCCAGTTGCAGAAGACACAGCATTAGGTCTCCTTGGGTGATGTTTCCGGGTTGTGATTCTTTCTCCGTTGTCGTTTCTCTTCGAGACTTGTTCGGCGTGTCTTCTCAAATAAGGCTGCAGCATTGTGGATAGTGCGCCTCCATGCCTCCCGATGTGAGGCCAGGGTGGACCATTGTTGGTGATCAATTTGGCTGAGCCTGAGATGTTGCTTCAGGGATTCCTTGTATCGCTTTTTTGGAGTGCCCCTCTTACGCTGACCCTTGGCAAGTTCACCGTAGAGTACTATTTTTGGGGTCTTCCATCCTAGAAACGTGCCCTGCCCAGCGCAGCTGTGTTCCCAATAGGATGGCCTCAATGCTGGTGATCTCTGCTGGCTCAAGGACAGCAACATTCACATTAATCCCCAGTTAAAATACAACACTATAAAATCATTAAAGTACACGCATAAGAGTTCATATACAGGTTTTAAAAAAATAATATTTAAAATTGGCTGGATAGTAATGTTTTTGTACTAATGTTACTCGTAAATCGTAATTCCTGTATATCACTGAATGTAATGGCAATAGTGGGATGCAGACACTAGCTCTGTTGATGGCAAGATCAGCAGGTTGGCAGTTCGAGGCCCAAGTGCTGCACGATGGGGTGAGCTCCCATCACTAGTCCCAGCCTTCTGCCAACTTAGCAGCTCGAAAGCATGCAAATGCAAGGAGATAAATAGGTACCACTTTGGTGGGAAGGTAAACACCATTCTGTGCAATCATGCTGGCCACAGACAACGCTGGCTTTTCGGCTTAGTAACGGAGATGAGCACTGTCTACTACGGTCAGACATGACTTGCTAACCTTGTCAATGGGGAATACCTTTACCTTTTTAATGGCAATAGTACGACAGCCTCAGTTTGGTCATTTTGGCTTCTAGGAAGAATTCAGGCTTAATTTGACTTGTGAAGTCCACAGTATCTATGGAACTTTCCTCCACATTTCAAATGCATGGATTTTCTTCTGGGCAAATGTTGTCTGATGACAGAAAGAAAACAGAGAGAAGGCCAACTGAACCTCCCATGGAACTTGCCTCCCATGTCCTCACCAAACATGCCTGTGATGGTGGTGGGACCAAGAGAAATACCTCCTCTAGAGATCTTAAAACTTGGACTTGGTCATATAAGGAGATACGGTCTTTCAGTTTGGAATCAAGCCTTCTTGTTCTTGTGTGCCTTCAAGTCATTTCTCACTTATGGTGACCCTAAGGCAAACCTATGGCAGAGCTTTCTTGGCAAACTTTCTTCAGAGGAGGTTTACCTTTTCCTTCTTCTGAGGCTGAGAGTATGACTTGCCCTAGGTCACCCAGTGAGTTTCCAGGACCAAGCAAGGATTTGAACCCTGGTCTTCCAGTAGCCTAGTTCAACACTCAAACCACTGCACTAAGGATTCAAGTCTATGAGCTGCCATATTTCTGGATTAAGCTTTTAGAAACCCAATCACAATCTACTCCCCTGGTAACCATTTTGCCATCTGACCCACTGTATACATGCTTGAGAGGAAACCACCTTTGTCTCAAGCAAGAGATGCTGCAGCATCACTAGGAAAAGGTAGAATAAAAAGCCCAGTCTGTCCTTTTGGGCTCTTGGGAGAAAGAGAGAAAGTGAGTTTTATCTCCTAGATATAACCACTGCTTAAAAAGAGGGCGCCTGTCAGAGAAGGAATAAAAATAGTAATGTAAAAGAGAAGAGGGAAAGGGAGTCTGTGCGTGTGCGTGTGTGTATATGTGTGAAGATTCTTGGCACTATGTGAAACTTATTCATCAAAACCAAGTGGGAAGGAAGTGAGATTGCTCTGAAGTTTGGGATTAATATAGGAAACATGAAGAGCTGAGCTACATCAAAAGGACTCAAACGCCTTGCTTGCACACCGTTTCTCAGAAAAGTGCGCAAACGGTTGGCAGGGAGCTGTCAGGCTCAATGTTGAGATAAGCAGGTACAAAGGCGGGGAAAAGGAGGACACCATGGGTGGCTCGCAAGGAAAGTGGTCTGTTGGAGGCAGGGCAAATGCAGCACAAGATGTGTGCAAACTGTGGTTTGCATATTGAGAGCCCAGCCTTGGTTGTCTATGCACTTGAAAAGAGCTTCCTTTCCATGCTGTACCCATAAACTGTGATGCCTTGTAACTACAGTTTGCAAACCCACTTAAAACCATGGTTTCTGGAGGGGTATCCTGATTTACATTAACCATGGTTTGTGTCAATGCCAGTGATGTCTGATGTCTGCGGGAGCTGGTGCAGCAAAGAGTAGTGTCACCATCAATGAAGCCAAGACTTCACCAAAGGCAGAGCCAACTATATCTGATTTGATACCCAGATTCCTCCCAACATCAGGGATGAGCCACACTCTCTAGCATAGAGAGCCACACTGGTTGTTTTTCCATTCCTTTGAAGCCCCAGGTGGGGACCAGAAGTGATGTTACATCATTCCTGCTTGCATTTTGGGGCATTTGGGGAACATTATTATAGAATCATAGAGTTGGCAGGGATTGCAAGAAACATTAGTCCAACAGGGGGTTGGACTGGATGGCCCATGTGGTCTCTTCCAATTGTATGATTCTGTGATTCTAACCTTCTGCCATACAGGAATAAACAACTAAAGCACTTCCAAAAGATGGTCATCCAACCTGTGTTTCAAGATCTCTTAAAGAGAGAGAGAGAGAGAGAATCCTTGCCCCCAACCTTCAAGGAAGTATACAGTTGCCTCTCCTTTTTCGTGGGGGATCTGTTCTAGACCCCCCCTGCGAAAAAGAAAACCACGCGTATTCAAGCTCCGTTGGCTTGAATGGGGCACGCTCCCATAGGAGCACGCAGGGCATGCACCACAGGTGCACGCCCCAGTCATTAAAACGGGGTTGCCCCTCCGTGAATAATCAAAACTGCGGATCCCAAGTCCACACTTTTGGAGGGGCGACTGTATTCCACTTTCAAATCTTTCTTACTCTCAAGGTCTTCCAAATGTTTAAATCTAATCTCTTTTCTTGCAATTTGAATCCATTGGCACGTGTTCTATCCTCTGGAGAAGCAGAAAACAAGCTACCTGCATCTTTTGCATGAGCTCCTTTTGTTGGAATATTAGCATCAATGCTTGTGTGTAGTTCTGTGTTTTCCTTGAGAAGGGGGTGCTCTACACAGGAACACTGATGTCTATCTCTATGGTCATTTGGTCAGTGTTCTTTGTGAAGAGGTCACTTCCCATAAACCTCATTTCCTGAGGGTAATAAAGTTTTATGATTCTTTGCTTGCTAGCACACTTTCCTTTCTGCTCTTACCAAGCATGGACACAGAAGCTGGGCTTTGTTCCTAAAGATGTTTTTCTTCTTATTTGCACACATGGAGGTCAGCTATTGAGGGACCTCTGTACTAAAGTATAGTTTTCTCTACTGATTAGTTATTTTTGTAGAACCTAGATGTAACAATTAAAGAAAGTTTCTTTTTACCTACCAATTTTGTTTTGTTGTTAACTGCCCTTGAGTCAATCTCAACTCATGGCAGCTCTATGGATGAGACCTCTACAAGAAGATCCTCTGTCCTCCTCTGCTCTGCTTAATTCCTGCAACCCCTTAATACCCAAAGTGACCTCCTTCATAGAGTCCATCCATCTGGCAGCATGTGGCCTTCCTCTCTTCCTACTTCCATCCACCTTTCCCAGCGTCATTGTTTTTTTCCAAAAAGGCCTCTCTTCTCATGATGTGTCCAAAGTATGACAGTCTCAGTTTGGTCATCTTGGCTTCCAGGGAGGTTTCTGGTCCGATCTGCTCTAGGACCCACTTGTTTGTCCTTTTGGCTGTTCATGGGATCCTCAGCACTCTTCTCCAGCACCACATTATCCCAAAGGAATTGATTTTCTTCCTATCATCTTTCTTAACTGCCCAGCTCTCACATCCATACATGGTAACATGGCTTGTATGATTCTAACTTTTGTGTAATAGGGAATACAATGGCTTGTATGATTCTGACTTTTGTGCTGAGTTGTATATTTTGCATTTTAGAATCTTTTATAATTCTTTCATAGCTACCCTCCCCATACTTAATCTTCTTCTGATTTCCTGACTGCAGACCCCATTTCTATCAGTGTTTGATCCCAGGTATGGGAATTCTTTTACTATTTATTTCTATTTCTTCATTGTCTAGGTTGAACTTGTGAAGCTCCTCAGTGGTCATTATTTTTGTTTTTTTTATGTTCAACAGTAAGCCTCCCTTTGCACTTTCTTCTTTGATCTTCCCTAGTAGATGTTCTAGGTCTTTGAGGTTTCTTCTAGTGTTATGGTGTCATCTGCATAGAACCATAGAATCCTAGAGTTGGAAGAGACCACAAGGTCCATCCAGTCCAACCCCCTGCCATGCAGGAACTCAAAATCAAAGCATCCCTGACAGATGGCCATCCAGCCTCTGTTTAAAGACTCCAAAGGAGGAGACTCCACCACTCTCCGAGGGAGTGTATTCCACTGTCAAACATCTCTCACTGTCAGAAGTTCCTCCTAATGTTGAGTGGGATCTCTTTTCCTGTAGTATGCTTCTGTTGTTCCGGGTCCTGTTCTCTGGAGCAGCAGAAAACAAGCTAGTTCCCTCCTCATTATGACATCCCTTCAAATATTTAAACAGGGCTATCAGGTAATTTCTTAACAGTCTCTCCTCCAGGCTAAACATATCCAGTTCCCTAAGTTGTTCTTCACAGGGCATGGTTTCCAGACCCTTCACCATTTTAGTCACCCTCCTCTACACACGCTCCAGTTTTTCAACATATCTTGCATATCTTAGATTGCTGATATTCCTTCCTCCTTTTTTTCACTCCTTCTTCTGTGTCCAAGCCTGCTTTTCTTATAATAAGTTCTGCATACAAGTTGAATGGATAGGGTGAAAAGATGCAGCCTTGTCTGACCCCTTTGCCAATTGGGAACCATTCTGTTTCTCCATCTTCTGTTCTGACAGTAATCTCTTGTCCTGATTACAAGCATCAGGACTATATCAGATGTGTTGGCACTCCCATGTTGTTAAGGGCGTTCCATAGCATTTCATGATCTATGCAGTCAAAGGCTTTGCTATAGTCTATAAAGGACATGCTGGTTTTCTTGTGGAATTCCCGGCTGCACTCCATTAGCCATCATATGCTTGCAATGTGGTCCCTCGTGCCTCTCTTCCTTTCCTGAATCCCTCTTGGACCTCTGGAATTTCTCTTTCCATGTATGGTTTGAGTCTACGTTGCAGTATTTTGAGCATAATTGTGTTTGCATGGGAGATCAGTGTTATGGTTCTGTAGTTGCTGCAGTCTCTTGTGTCTTCCTTTTTGTGGATGAGGATGTATATTGATCGCTTCCAATCTGTTGGCCACCATTTTGTTTTCCATTTCTGTTGACATATGTTGGTTAGCACTAGGCTTGACTCTGTCAGTGTGGATTGCAGAAGTTCAATTGCAATACCTACCAATGTATCCTGTTTATCAGAAGCTCAGATCTAATAGTTTTTACCAAATACTTGCTGTTGTGTTGCTGCTGCTGCTGCTAAACTGATTTAACCACAAATTAACCAAAACCATAATTCTAACGCCTTTCAGCTATTTAAATGTGGCTGTCACATTTAATGTTCTCCTGGACCTGTTTCTCCTGGAGTTTGTTATACAGCTAAAAGGGGAAGCCAAGTGTAGTCAGGCAAACATGCTAGATTTTAAGAAAGCTGGTTTTGGTAAATTTAGGTAAATACTGGGTGTGATTGGAATATTAAAAGAGAAAGGAGTTTTGAGAAATAAAATCATGTATGTGCATGTTTCAACTAACTTGTAAATTTGTTTTTTCTTTTCTCCCACAGTTACAGAGAAGGAGGTCCAGCAATGGTGAGTTGCCAATGCAATTCTATTTACTTCTGAGCTTATCTGGGTGTGCAAAACTGCAGCACGGGGAACCTGTTGGTGAACAGAGTGTGGCATTGCATGTGGATATTTGACATTCATCTCCCAGTGGGCTATTCTCCTTGCAGAATGCAGGCTTGTGACATGACACAGCTTCTGAAAGACAGAACTGCTCTCTTAGTACATCTGGAAGCCTTGGCTGCTTTGGGAGGAGAGGGAGGTGGGCTATGCAAGAAACAGTCCTGGGGATCTCAGCTCTGAAGAAACAGGAAGAGAAAAAATGGGATGATCCAATTAGATCAAAGGGCCGAGTAGTATTAATTCTCCCCAAATCTGTTCCCCAAATCTATCCAAAAGAGCCTACAAATGTAATTGGAGAAACAGAAGCATAGAGTCTCAAAGTGGAAATGGACCTCAAGGGCCATTTAATCCACTCCCCTGCCATTTAGGAATACACAGTTACAGCACTCCTGAGAAATGACCATCCAGCCTCTGTTGAAAGACCACCAAAGATGGAAAAGCACACGAGATAACCTAGTGCACTGTTGAATAACACTTACAGTAAAAAAAAGTACTTCTTAAAGTTTAGGTGGAATCTTTTTTCTTGTAATTTGAAACCACTGGATCATGGTCTAGTCCAGGGGTAGGCAACCTAAGGCCCGGGGGCCAGATGCGGCCCCCCGAGGCCTTTGGACCGGCCCCAGGCCGGTCCTGCTGCCGCCGCCGCCACCCGTCATTATGATATTGATTATTGTTGTTATTACTTGTTCTTGGGGTTTTCTTTGCAAAATCTCCACAGGGTTTTGTCATGGCTTTTCTGGGGCTGAGAGAGTGTGCATGCATATATTTTTAATTTTTTAAAAATTTTTTAATTATTTTATTTTTTATTTTTGGTGCTTCGGCCCCCCAATTGTCTGAGGGACAGCAACCCAGCCCCTGGTTCAAAAAGGTTGCCTACCCCTGGTCTAGTCTCTAGAGCAGCAGAAAACAAGCTCAGTCTGTCCCTTCAGAGATCATGTTACCTCTCAGTTTTCTCTTCTCCAAGCTAATCATACCCAGCTCCCTCAGCCGTTCCTCATAGGGTTCATAGATCTTTGACCATCTTGATTTCCCTCCTCTGGACACATTCCGTCTTATTAATAGTCTTCAACTGTGATCATCAGAAATGGACCCAGTAGTCCAGGTGAAGTTCGACCAAAGCAAAATAGCGTGGCAGCACTCCTTCCCTTGATCTGGACATTGTGCTCCTGTTGATGCAGCCCAGAATTTCATTGGCAAAGGAGTGCTTAATCCATTGCTATTCCACTTTTATTTTAGTCAGCCTGTTTACAGCTCTGCTTCATGGCTCCACATCCCAGAGGAAATATTCATGGTTCCTGTACCCCTGCCCCTTTCCTTTGAATGAGAAAGCAGCTGTAATGGGCTGGTTTAGATTGGGAAAGAGCCCATGGTTGCAAAAGAAGAGTAAAGCACGTGTGCAGGTGGCAGCATTTGCATCAACCTCATCTGATCAGGTTCTCCCATCATTTCCTCTGGTTCAGTCTCACATCTTTCTGGGAAAGGTTCCTGGCTGAGGGCTTGAACAAATGGAAGGGGAAAGCTGGCTTACTTCAGGGGTTTCCCAGTTTGCTAGGACAAATGAGTACTTGTCCCTGAGTGTGCTTATCGTAGAATCATAGAGTTGGAAGAGACCACAAGGGCCATCCAGTCCAACCCCCTATCATGCAGGAACTCACAGTCAAAGCACCTCAACAGATGGCCATCCAGCTTCTGCTTAAAGACCTCCAAGGAAGGAGACTCCACTACTCTCCAAGGGAGTGTGTTACACTGTCGAACAGCTCTCACTGTCAGGACATTCCTCCTAATGTTGAGGTGGAATCTCTTTTCCTGTAGTTTGCATCCATTGCTCCATGTCCTATTCTCTGGAGCAACAAAAAACAAGTTTGCTCCATCCTCAATATAACACCCCTTCAAATATTTAAATAGGACTATTATATCACCTCTTAACCTTCCTTTCCAGGCTAAACATTCCCAGCTCCTTATGTCTCTCCTCATAGGGCTTTATGGTTTCCAGGCCCTTCATTATTTTGGCTGCCCTCCTCTGGACATGCGCCAGCTTGATGCATGCCAATGTTTCACTTAAAACTGGAGACATGTATATACCAAAACACAAGTACTTCCCTTTCACCGCCTGAATAACAGTCTTGATTTTGGTCTTAAGGCAACTTGGCCAACTTCAGAGGAGAACACTTAGTGCATTTCTAAATGAAATTCTAAAATCTGGTTTAGGAAGCCAGATCAGTATTGTGCTGAGTTACACTGGTCAGCCTCCTCTGTATGTATGGGTACACTGGGGCTTACCAAAGCCTTGAATTAATGAATTGATTCGCAGTGCGTGTGCCATTGAGTGTGGCACTCAGTTTGTGGAATGACGGATCTAAAGACCATGTACTTGAGAGTTGTCATTAGCTGGGTGTTCTCTTCTGCATGTTGTATGTCTTTAAAGTCATGCATTGGTTTTCTTAGAGTGTGAAGCCTTTTTTAAACTAAGTGATCACTCAGAGTGTGGTAGAGTCTTCTTCTTTGGGAGCTTTTAAACAGCGGCTAGATGGCATCTGTCAGGGGTGCTTTGACTGTTGGACTGGATGGCCCTTGAGGTCTCTCTCAACTCTATTATTCTATGATATAATTGTGGGTTTTTTCTTTCCTAGGCTACAGGATGAAATCGGTTTGGTTCCAACTTCCAGCTGTTCCCAAACCAACTGAGATTTGGGGGAGGTGTGATAAATGGCAGTCCTGCAATTTATCAGAGCCTCCTCCCCAGATAATAAAAGATTAAATGTGGGAAGAGATACAGTTACATGTTAATAAGAGTCAACATCACAGGTGTTGAGATACCAACTGTCCAGTAAGATGGGCAATTGGGCAGAAGCATGAACGTTTGAGATGGTTCTAAGCAGAGGTTTATTTTTAAAAGGCTGAAAACACCACAAGGCTTTTGTCTGTCTTTGTCTCTGCCTCTGTCTAAGCAGACCATGAGGGGCTTCTAACCAGGAGCTCTAGATTTGGGAGGCTGGTAGAGCTGGACAACTGAGTCCTGATCCCAGCTATTCCATGAACATCAAGGACTATCTGATCTATGAGTAAGATTAGGAGAATGTACCAGCCAGCTGCATTAGGATATTTTGATTCTTTTCTTGGTTTGGCTGAACTGATTTGGTCTGTAACTTATATTTTCAATCTATGCCTGGAGGGCATATCTTCATGTAGGAGATATCCTTTTGCTATAGAATTTCCTTACTTAGAATAAAGCCTTTTCTTCAAAAGTACTCTGCCTCTCATACACTCCTTTTCCCATGCCTTAGTGTGGCCCTCTGTATTAGAGCTTCACCTCATCCCATTCTGCACTGATAAGTATGTAATTCTTCACTGATTTTCTTCTCAAAGATTTAGTAATTTTAGCAATTTTTATCCTGCTGCAAGAAAGTATTTGAAAACCATACAGTTTTCGAAGCCTAGTTGCAGTTCAGGGCTTATTCGGTGCTAAATAGCACATGGTTGGTTTGTACAGAAAACAGCATTTCTTTGTGCAATATTTTTATGTAGAAATATTGTTTTCTGTGCAAAGAAAGGCTGTTTTTTGCACAAAACAACCAAGTGCACACTTAGTACAGAATAAGTCCTGAACTGTGAATATTCTCGTGAACCTAGGATTCTTCTTATCAGGGTTTCTCAACACTTAAAAATGGTTTTTTGGCCATTTCCTGAATATTTTCGCGCAATATTTCTAACTCTGTGCTCTGACTCCATTACCACTCCCACAACTATGTGATTGTGTATAAATCCTGGAGCCTTGAATGTCGTACAGTGAGCCCGCCCCATCCGTGGGCTTGCCATCTGCACTTTTAAGCTTACGCGGAGCCAAACTCCAGATGTTAAAATGATGCGTGTGCATGTGGGAGCATGCGACCATTGAAACAGATAGGGCTTGAGCGCCTGCATTTTCCCCCTTACGTGGGAGAATCCAGAATGGATCCCTGCGTATACTAAGGGTGCACTGTACTCCGTCATTGCATTTGAGGAGGTGGATTGAAATCCACCAAGGCTGTACTATTCTGAAAGTGGATTCCTTCCCCACCTCCTCTACTGTTTTGATATTGAAAGAGCTTGATGTTGCTCCCTTTTGAAATCTTATCTCCTTGTTAATAAAGGGGGAAAGAGAGGAGTGGGAGAGATTACACCATCCCACCATGACCTTCAGCTGTGAGCCAACCAGCCTCTACCAAAAGGCTCTTCCAGGGTTTAAAAGTGACATGATAGCCCTGTTCAAATATATGAAGGGATGTCATATTGAGGAGATCAGAACGGAGACTCTGATTCATATCGATCAGAATGGAGACTGCAGTCAAGAAATAAGAAGACAAGAAATGGGAAGGGCCACCATGAAAGAACTAGACAAGATTCTAAAGAGTAAAGATACACCTTGGAGCACTAAAGTAAGAATTACCCAATCCATTGTATTCCCCATCACCATGTACAAATATGAGAGCTGGACAGTGAAGAAAGCAGATAAAAAGAAAATCAGTTTCTTTGAGATGTGGTGTTGGAGAAGAGTGCTGAGGATGCCATGGACAACCAAAAGGACAAACAAATGGGTCCTAGAACAGATGAAGCCTGAACTCTCCCTGCAAGCCAATGATAAAACTGAGGCTGGCGTTTTTTGGCCACATCATGAGAAGGCACGAATCATTGGAAAATACAATAATGCTAGAAAAGGTAGAAGGTAGAAAGGTAGAAAGAGAGGAAGACCATACACCAGATAGGTGGACTCAATCAAGGAGGTCACAGGCCTGAATCTAAAAGACCTAAGCACAGCAGTGGAGAACAACAGGTCTTTGAGATGTTTCATCCACAGGTTCTCCATGGGTCAAGATTGTCTCAAGGGCAGCTAACAACAACAAACATACTGAGGATGGAGAAAGCTTGTTTTCTGCTGCTCCAGAGACTAAGGACGTTATCACACGGGGAGTCGCGGGGAGAAAGTGGAATCATAGAATCATAGAGTTGGAAGAGACCCCAAGGGCCATCCAGTCCAACCCCCTGCCATGCAGGAACTCCCAATCAAAGCATCCCTGACAGGTGGCCATCCAGCCTCTGCTTAAAGACCTCCAAGGAAGGAAACTCCACTACTCTCCGAGGGAGTGTGTTCCACTGTCGAACAGCCCTTACTGTCAGGAAGTTCCTCCTAATGTTGAGGTGGAATCTCTTTTCTTGCAGCTTGCAGCCATTGTTTCTGGTCCTAGCCTCTGGAGCAGCAGAAAACAAGCTTGTTCCCTCCTCGATATGACATCCTGCTATAAACGGGCATGAGCAGAAGTCTTTAATTTATGGGATTTGTCCCGTTCCGCCTCGTCTGATAACTAAATTTGAACTTAAAAGGGGGGTTAATTCGAACAAAAACCTGATCTTTTCATTTTTGGGATTTTTGAGGAAATGAAAAGATCATGTTTTTGTTCAAATTAACCCCCTTTTAAATTCGAATTTAGTTATCAGACGAGGCGGAATGGGACAAATCCCATAAATTAAAGTCTTCCGCTCGTCCGGTTTATTTCCACTTTCTCCCTGCGACTCCCTGTGTGAGAACATCCTAAGGCACAGAGCAATGGATCCAAACTTCAGGAAAAGAAATCCCACTTAAACGTTAGGAAAAATTTCCTGATGGCAATTTGACAGCTGCCTTAAAGGGTGGTAGAGTCTCCTTCTTCTGTGGTTTTTAAACAGAGGTTGGATGGCCATCTGTCAGGAGTGTTTTGATTGTGTATGGCAGAATGAGGTTGGTCTGGATGGCCCTTGGGATCGCTTCCAAATCCATGATTCTATGATTCTATGATTCTGTGACAACACCAAATTGTTTGAAGTGGTAAAACCTAAGGAAACAACCCGCAAGTGGAATCTCAGGCCCAGAATGTGTAAATGGGAAAATGCAGTTTGAATATCAGTCAGGATAAGGTGAAACCATTAAGTGTAATGGGATGTACGTTAGAGGTAACAATAAAAACAGCAGCCTTCTTTTAATCGGAAGTTGCATCCTCAGAGACTCTAGTGCATTTTGTGAGTATGCAAAGGGGCTCCAGGTTAAACCACGCATCCATTTTGTTTCCAAAAATCACTCTCTTCGGTTCTCATTTTGTGTTTAATGCTAGAATTTTCCCCCTCCTCCTTCCCGCCCCCTTTCATTTTGGTTTTACTCTATGTGCTTCATCAAGGGTGCACTACCTCTGGGCTCTACATGTTGTTGTTGTTGTTGTCCAGTCATTTCTGACTTATGGTGACCCTAAGGCTCTGCTCAGCTGCCACAACAAACTACCATTCCCAGAATCCCATAGCATTGAGCCATGGCAGTTAAAGTGGTGACAAACTGGATTATTCCTGCAGTGCAGATGCAGCCAAGGAGAGACAACAACACACCCCCTGGAGCCGTTTGCAGACTGGGACACGAAGCAAAGCTAAATGCTCCTCTCTTGAAAAACAAAATCTGCTACCTAAAAGTCATTTTGTTTTCAGTGGGGGAGACAGGAGAATGGAGATAGGAGCAAATGAATGTTCAGAAATTAATCTCTTTCCCAGCTTCAAAGGTTAAAAGAGGCAGGGGGGAATCAAACATTTATACCAGCGGAATGGTTGTATAAGATGAAGAGGGAAGGATGAAGCCGTCACTCTGAATGCTGTCACAAATTGGATAATGTGCTGCTATACCTGATGCCTTCAGGCTTTAGTACCAGCAGCTGGCACTCTTGGCAATGGACACTGGCTATACAGAAAGATGGGCAGCCCTATGTTCTGCTTTGGAAAGTGGCCTATGCAGAAGGGGCAAGGAAGCTAGGGTCAAATGAGGAACGACTTAGGGAACTGGGTATGTTTAGCCTGGAGAAGAGACGGTTAAGAGGGGATATGATATCCCTGTTTAAGTATTTGAAGGGATGTCACATTGAACACAATCCCTCGGAAAGGGGTTGAGTCTCCTTCTTTGGAAGTCTTCAAACAGAGGCTGGATGGCCATCTGTCGGGGATGGTTTGATTTTGAGTTCCTGCATGGCAGAATGGGGTTGGACTGGATGGCCCTTGGGGTCTCTTCCAACTCTATGGTTCTACGATTCTATGAAATCTGGCCCTTCAGGGGCTCCAAACTGTTTTCCCAGCTTCTGTTTGTTGTTATGTACCTTCAGGTTGTTTCTTACTAATGCAACCCTATGGCGAACCTATATCAGGTTTTCCTTGGCAAGAATTGCTGGGAGGGTTTGCCATTCCCTTCCTCTGAGGCTGAGAAGGTGAGGCTGACTTGCCCAAGGTCAACCCAGTAGGTTTCCATGAATGAGTAGGGATTTGAACCCTGTCCTCCAGAGTCCAAGCCATTACACCATGCTGGCTCACTAGTGAAATTTTAGTTTCCAAAATGCTTCCTTTGACTAAGCTATGAAAACCCCAGAGCTGACTGTTCACTTAGGGAGCCCTAGTTCACCACGTTGTTTCACGTTGTTGTTGTTGTTGTTGTTGCTGTTGTTGTGTGCCTTCAAGTTGCTTCTGACTCAGGTGACCCGGAGACAAATCCATCACATGGTTTTCTTGGGAAGAATTGTTCAAAGGTTTTATAAAGGGTCCTTTTTCTACCCATTGAGAAAAGATGGAAACATGCCTCTCTTCACACTTAGGCTGCGTCTGCACTGCAGAATTAATGCAGTTTGCTTTGGCAGCACAACAAAGTACAAATTTCAGGATTCCGTAGGATGGAGCCATGACGGCTAAAGCAGTGTCAAACTGGATTAATTCTGCAGTGTGGCTGCAGCCTTAGTGACAGACAAGAAGAATTTTGAACTAAAGTACGCTGGTATTTTGGCTCTACTCTTTTCGCCTTTGGCTCCCTCTTAAGAACTTCTCTGAATTTGGATCTGACCTTTGGGCTGAAAGACGTTCCGCACCCTTGCTTTTAAAGCAATTTTGATGCGGATGAGGGACCATGTTTTATTTCTGTGGCAAGCTCTGCTATCGCATTTTCAACTGACCAGAAGTCATTTCCAGTATCTGCATTCTGTTCTCCCCCATCCAGTTTTCAGCTGTTTTTGGGGTGTTTTTTTGCAAGATGAAGACAGTTAAGAAATTGGAGGATTTTTAAAATGTAAAGCACTACTTCAGACAGTTTTTAGGTTCTTTTTATGTGTGATTTTCCTGGTGGCATTCTGAGGGATTGAGAGGCTCAGTGCGAACCTGGGTACCATGGACCACAAAGGAAAGGTAGTGGCCAAGGGTTGCCAACCTGAAAACAGGAGAAGGCTCCTGTATATTTAATGTTATAATGAGAGTAATGAAATCACCGAAACCAACAAAAGGTACAGCTAGGCAGGGAGCATCCCAAGCATTTCTGCAGGGTTCAATAACATCCAAAATCCACAAAACCTTGTTGGGTCAACTGAAATGCCGCAAAATATATGTCACAATCTTTCCAAGCTCCACTGGCTTCTTCATCAGGCAAAGGTCGAAAAAATCATACAGGAGAACATTTTTTGGTCGATGTTAATCACAGGCCTGCATTTTGTCAAGATGTCGTTGGTGTTGTTTTGCATATTGGAGAGATATCTATGCAAGCAGGCCAACCCTCCTCCTGGTCTTGTGATACTGGGAGACAAGTATTTTAAAGTTCAGGGAAGGGAATTAAATTCCATTGGTAATACAAAAAGGTACTTCCTTTGAGATCCAGGGTATCAGGGTGTAAGGCTGCAAACCCCATTATTAAGCGGAAAACACTGAATTTCTCAAGAAGCCTCCATGCTTTTGCATTAGGAAAATTGTAGGTGCTGTTAGGTAAAACATGCCAAACGCACTCCCATTTTTTAAATATTTTGTTAACCTTTGTTGGAGGTAGAAACTTCAAATTTCTGCAGGAGATACTGGCCTGGACATGATGCCTCATTAACAGACATAGGA
>CM034713.1:4794000-4806272 GCA_020142125.1 Phrynosoma platyrhinos
GATGGCCCTTGGTGTCTCTTCCAACTCTATGATTCTATGATTCTATGACTTGTGGAAACCCACATGGGGCCCTGTGTTCCCCTCTTCTCTTCAGTCCAAGCAGCCCATCATAACTCATCGCCTCTTTACCAACTCCTGCTTTTCTCCTCCTTGCTGAGTCACAACCGCAGTAATCTGAAAAAAGATATATACTCTTGCCTCCCATCATCTTTACCCATCAATTTCTTCTCTGTTTCCTCCCTCCCACCTCTCCACCCAGCTTGGCTTGGCATAAGCAACCTGATCGATGGTTTGACAGATCTGGGTGTCCCTGTTGTATAATGCTCCCCCATCCATCTCTCTCCCCTGCCCACCTCCGCCCCCGATCTGCTGTTTCTCTGCCTTCGTTCCTTGTTTATTCCTTTCCCATTTTATATTTGCCAGATTTCATCAGCACGTGGGAATTGGATGTTTCCTTTATAGCTTGTTTCTGGGGAGGAGGGGGGAATGAGTCGCTCCTATTAGATAATTTCAGCATTAAACTGAAAAAAACAATGAGAGAGGGAGAGGGGGAATGAGCAAAACCTCTCCCATGTAATTGAAAAATGAGTGAGAGTAAGCAAAAATCTAATTTTCTCATGCCTGCTGCTCTTTATCATCTTATACTGTGCCTCAGTAAGATCAATCATAAAGTGCTTTTTCATTTTCATGGCCTATTGTTGTTCTTTTCTGGTGTTGACTCTTACAGTAGGTTTATGAAGTGGTTCAGTGATGCAACCCATTTTACAGATGGCGAACTAAAGAGGAGAGATGGGGCCAAATGCAGATAGGATATCTAGCCATCATTTGGGGATCTTAACCCCAGCTTGGCACATTTGAATCACCAAGCCATGGTTTAGGTACTGCCACAAACAAGAATATGAAAATATAATTTGGTTTGTCAACTATGGTTAATCATACTAAGCAGACTTTCCCAAAGCCACTGTATTCAGATTACAGTCTGTAAAGTTTACTCTTATCCATGCTTACACAGAAGTGAATCCAGGTCAGTTTGGTGGGGCTTACTTCCTGGTCATTCTGAAATCCAGAAAACATATTCAGGGGTAGCCACGTCAGCCATAGACCAAAATACAACATCCAAAATCCACAAAACAGCAATGTCTCTATTAGGCCAACTGAAAATGCACAAAATACAGCATGCAAGCTTTCGAAGCTCCACTGGCTTCTTCATCAGGCAAAAATGTTTAAAAGACAGAGAAGAAAACAAAATAATGTTAAGAGTGTAGGCTCTGGGAGAGAAAGAGTCACAAAATTGAGGTAACAAAGTTTTAATTCCATTAGTAACAGAAAAAAGTAACTCCCCTTGAGAGCCAGGCTGTTTCAGTGATGGATAATAATAATAATAATAATAATAATAATAATAATAATAATAATAATAATAATAATAATATATCCCGCCCCTCTGCAGAGCAATCAGGGTGGCTTACAACATTAAAATTTCAATACAGATATATTAAGGCTATCCACCCCTTTCTTAGGTAGAGAACACTAAGTTTCTCAACAGCCCTCTATAGCGCTGCATCTGAAAAGCCTTGCCTGACCCCCTTGTCAATTGGAAACCATTTGGCTTCTCCATATTCTGCCTTGACAGTGGCCTCTGGTCTTGAGTACATGTCACGACAATCAAATGCTGTGGCTTCTCCATTTCTGTAAGAGTAACCCATAGTTTTTCTTGGATCTACTGATGCAAGAACTGATCTACTGATAATTTGGCCCTGAGGGTAGCATTCCCCCTCCTGCTGCTCTCCAGGATGTGTTGAAAAATACCTACTCTCCATGTTAACCAGCAAGGTCAGAGATGATGGAAGTTGTAGTCTAAAACATCTGGAGAGCAGCAGATTGGGGAAGGATGCAAGAGCACACAAGGCCAAAGGGGAAAACAGATTCTGCTTCGATAGGGAATGTAGTTAACAGCATTTGGATGTGTCCCTCGATACACATACCTGGGAGTCATCCCAGGTTTCTCATCCAGGGAAGATCATGTCTGAGTTTTTAGTGCATCCAACAACTTTAGTGCGTCCAACAGCTGCACTAGTCCTTTTACGAAATATGAAAGTGCTAGTTTCCCCTCCAGGATTTCCCCGCTAGAAAGCCATTGCAAGCTGCTGCTTCTTTTTCATTTCTTTGTGCCCTGCAGAAATGAATTGCACAATGGGGTGTGTCTGACTTTGGTCATGAAAGATGAGACCTTGCATCTCGGAAGATTATCTAGCCTCCAGGAAGATTATCTAGCCTCCAGGGTGCATCTCGGCTCTCTCGGTGAAATGCTACGTGTGCACTTTCTTTTCTTTGTTTTCCTTCAGCGGACTGAATTTAATAACAGTAATGATAACAGCAACAATAATAATAGATGCTACCAAAATATAACAAATCGTAGCATTCTAAACAGTGTTTGTCCTCAGTGCTCCACATATGTTAACTGAAGGTTAAACTAGAGATGGAAGGAAATAATTCATACAGTTATTTGTTCTTCCCCCACCCCCGCCAAAAAAGGGCTTTGTTAGATTTACATCTTATTAATTGGACTGGTTTCCTTCCAATAACCAATCATAAATGAAGCATGGTAAATGCTAAATACGTAGGTGAGGGCAATCATGTGCTATGAGAAGCAGATAACTTTCACCACTGAAAAGCTCTTCTGAAACTTCCCACACTATGCTAAACATACTGGCCAAGATCTTGCATCCATAAGTCTATCCGACCCCCTAAAACCCATCTTAAAAACCAGACAGCCCTACTGAACAGGTTCTGTAGAGTTGGTGAGCAGGCCACAGGCCTATATTTTGTCAAGGCATTGTTAAATCAATGAAGATGGCCAAAGGGACCATGCGGAAGGAACATCTTAACTGTAAACAACAAAAACATCTTGACGAAGTAAAGGCTTGTGATTCTAACATCATTTGTTTTTTTCTCCTATGTGGTTTTTAACACTTTTGCTTGATAAAGAAGCCAGTGGATCTTCGAAAGCTTGCATCATGTATTTTATGCATTTTTTAATTGTTCCAATAAAGGTATCACTGTTTTGTGGATTTTGGATGTTACTGCATTCTCTTGTTCTCTGTGGTTAAGGTTACATCCTTAATTGGTCAGCCGAAGTTTTACCATATATACTCGACTATAAGTTGACCTCATGATTACGTCGAGGGCAGGTTTTGGGCCTAAAATTCTGGATTTTTATATGACCCGTGGATAAGTCGAGGGTAAAACATTGGGGCATATGACAAAGGAGCTAAAGGAAGAAGGCAAGGAGAACAATGCCAAAGAACTTACAAAATTCCAGTAGGCATAATTGTCCTCATCCTAAAGGCTGGATGGATAAGAGAGTGGGGGGAGTGTCGGTGCTTTCAAGACTTGTCTTTCACCAGGAGATGGTTCCTTTTTTAAAATAAGAGTTAATGTAATGTACAGTACTTACACTGACCCGTAGATAAGTCAACGCAGGTTTTTTGAGTCAATTTTTTGACTAAAATTTCTAGACTTATACATGAGTATATACAGTAGTTAATTCATTCACAGTTCAAGTCGAGAATCAGATTTTCAGAGCTTTAATTTTGGGGACTGCAGTATCCAGAACACCCCAGCCAGCATTCCAGGAGTTTTGTGTCCCAAAAGTAAGGTTTCTGAGCTTTATCAAGGATGAGTTGGTGCCAGAATCTGTGCTGGTAAAGGTCTGAGACTGTGGAGTGGACTGTATCACCTCTGATGTCGATTCAAATGTTCCTCTGCTAGAAGAATAAAAATCTCTATCAGAGGAAAATGAAAAGAAAAGGAAGATTCTGGGCAGTCCTCTGTCTGCTCCGTTTCCTCCTTCTAGACGGGTGCTTTAAAAGAACAACAAAATCACAGGCATGCGTTCAGAAAATATACATCCCCTCGCTCTCAAGCACTTGCCTTCACTCCAAAGCTCACCTTGCGGTTTCAGAAAAGGTTGCTGGTGTGGGCTGGGTTGTGGGTTTTAGAGCTATTCTCTTTGTTCTTCTGGAAATATAGCCTCTTGCCATTAGAAGTGAAGGAGAAGTGTTGTTGTTGGGGTTTTTTGCTGCAGAAATAATTTCAGGGAATCATAGCATCAAAAGGCAGAAAGCTTTGTTTGAGAGCCAGGTCAGCCACATTTACTCTTTGTTGGCAGAATCCATCACCTGCCGCTTCTTTTGTACCTCCGAAGTGAAGGCCAGATTGATTGTATTAATCCCTCGCAGTTCCCAGATGCAATCTGCCCAATTTCCTCATGGACTCTCTTTCCATTTGTTGTCCGTTTATCTCAGGTTGATCTTTTGGAACTGAGTTTGGAGCTTCTGGATCTTGCAGAGGGGTTTGCTAGTTACTTTCCTCCCTCACTCTTGATGTGGAACAAAGGGAATTGGATTCAATGTTTGCCATGCCCTTGACTTTATCTTAAGGTGTTCGTAAGATATATTGCACTAGCCTTCAGAGGTAACATAAATGCTGTTTCTGGTGCCTTCAAGTTATTTCCAATTTCTAGTGATCCTATCATAGGCAAGAGTTCTTGGCAAGATTTGTTCAGAGGGCATGGGCTTCCTCTGAGGCTGAGAGAGTGTAGCCCAAGGTTATCCAATGGGTTTCCATGGCTGAGAGGTGATTTTAACCCTGGTTTCCCAGAATCATAGTCCATCACTCAAATCACTACACCAGGCAGGGTCCCACTTTATATGCCTTCAAGTCTACTCAGACCATGGGGTTCTCTTGGCAAGATTTGTTTGGACGTAGGCCATTACCTTCCTCAAAGTCAATGGCTCCCAAACTTTGGTCCTCCAGATGTTTTGGACTTCAGGTCCCAGAATTCCTGGCTGTTGGCCAAGATCACTATGGTTTCTGGAAGCTGAAGATCAAAAAATCTGCAGGACCATAATTTAGGAACCACTGCTGTAAGGTCTAAAGATCATGACTTGCCTGAGGACATCTGATGGGTTTCCATGGCCAAGTGGAGACTCTGGTCTCCCAGAGTCCTGGTCAAACACTTAAACCACTACACCATGCTAGTTCTCTCCTTAGCTTTAAATTTCTGCTTTGCCTACATGCTTTGCATGTTTTGCCCAGAGGTATAACACACACCCCAAAACTTTGCTCCCTTACCAAATTAGCCTTATTTTGATTTTGCTAATTCACCCCAGGTTTGAGTGATGTTTTAAGTCAGGTTTAAATCTTGCGATGTCCCAGATGCTTGAATGTCCCAGATGTCTGTTGGGATCATAGCTGATGTCTCCTCTCAACAAATCAAGAAATATGAGATCTGGAGCATCCTTCAAGCCTCCTAATAAGGGACATCCCATAGAAAATGGAAGATCCAGGAATCCTACAGACAGCTGAGTGCGGCACCAGCAAGTTGGTGGCATCAGTATAGAGCTACAGGACAGCTGTTAAGAGCCAGCTTGGGCTTCAGCTGCAGATTTCTATTTCTCTTGGCATCAGACCTTGCTCCATTCCCTCTCTGGAGAGCAGAGAGCCTTACAGGGGCAGTCCTAATGTCTGGAAATTAGACCATTAGCACATCTCAATTGCATGTTGGATATTGGCCACGTGAGGGCCCAGGAGTATATTGAAGTGCCTGTTCCCTGCACCATGTTGTTGTTGTTGTTGTTATTGTTGTGTGTCTTCAAGTTGTTTTCAACTTATGATGATCCTAAGGTGATCCTATCATGGGGTTTTCTTGATATGATTTGTTCAGAGAAGGTTTATCATAACTTTCCCCTGAGGCTGAGAGAATATGACTTGGCCAAGGTCACCGACTGGGTTTCATTGCCCAGTTGGGAATCAAACCCTGGTCTCCAGAGTCATAGTCCCACACCTAAAACACTTCACTATTCTGGCTGTCTCCCTGAAGTCGTAGAATAATAGAATCATAAAATCAGGAGAGATTACTGCAAGGCCATCCAGTTCAACCCCCTGCTATGCAGGAAAACACAACTAAAGCACTCTTAACAGATGGCCATCCCATCTCTGTTAAAAACCTCCAAAGAAGGAGACTCCACCACTCTCTAAGGAAGTATCTTCCACTGCTCTTACTGTCAGGAAGTTCCTCCTAATGTTTGGGTGCAATATCTTTTCCTGTAGCTTTAATTCATTGTTTTGTGTCCTAGTCTCTGGAGCACCAGAAAACAATCTCTATCTTCAGTACGACATCCCTTCATATATTTAAACGTGGCTATCACGTCCTCTCTTCTCCTTCTCTTCTCCAAGCTAAACATACCCGACTTCCTAAGATGCTCTCGTAGAGCATGGTTTCCAGACCTTTCACCATTTTGCTCACCCTCTTCTGGACCCCAACTTGCCAACATTTCTCTTGAATTGTGGTGGCCAGAACTGGACACCAGATAATATGTTGGGGAAGGGTCAGATTCCCTAGCTCAACGAACCTGGGTCTGGATCCAGTGTTTCCACAGCTTGTTCCCCGGTTCAGTCCAGCTAGATCTGGAATCACAGAGTCTTAGAGTTGGAAGGGACCACAAGAACCATCTCTCTCCATGTCAGAGACCTGGCTGTGTCTCTTTTGTGTGGTCATGACAGCCATGCAGCAAACATTTAGGAGCAACTTAGAGCTCAGTAAAGTGAGCTTTTATGTGGATGGTTCCCAGAATCTCCTAAGAATTCTGGGATTTGATGTCAAGACCTCACATTACTGATCACTCTTGCTTATATTTAACAGCAACAACTATAGTTAACACAGAAGGGATCAAACCCATCCCTTAGATTTAAAGCCTCCTATTGACAAGGAGTTGGGATCAGGCCCCATCCCTGAAGCTGCTCAGAGGAGAAGGTGTGCCAGGCAACCAGCCCTTCTTCCCTGCAAGTGGGCTTATATGGAGAAAAGGAACCCAGGCAAACAGGAGCTACCTAGGGTGAGCCTTTCCATAGCATGTTTTGACCAAGCCAACCTCCCACCCATCCATGCATTGGGAAAGGTAAGCCAGAATCCACCATGACAGCTGCAACATCCATCATATTCCACTTCCCTGTAAATATTATTCTAACACCAGCTGCTGCCTTACCTAAATCAGAAATAACAACCGGGAGGGGAAGGAGGCCAATGAATAAATATTTGGACCACTTGTTCCCCTGTTTCCCCCTTCATGGATTAAGGAAATAAGATGGATTGCTGTTGTGGTTTATCTCCATTTGGACACAAGTCACTGCAGTCCCTGGATGCAAGGAGACAGTGTTAATCCTCTCATGGCAGGCTCTGAGTAACTTTGGACATCTTGGCCATACTGTGATGTTGCTTGGCATCCTGATTTTCATCTGTGAAATGTTGGAGGGTATGTCATGAGGATTGTGGTGATGCACCGGACTCTGAATTCAGCTCTTGAGTTAAAAGAAGTTTCCCAAGGCTAATCCTCATTCAGGATCTGGTTTTGGTCGGTAACCAGCATGTTAGACATGGGGATATGTCTAAGGATATTCATAGAATCATAGAATCATAGAGTTGGAAGAGACCACAAGGGTCATCCAGTCCAACCCCTGCCATGCAGGAACTCCCAATCAAAGCATCCCCGACAGATGGCCATCCAGCCTCTGCTTAAAGACCTCCAAGGAAGGAGACTCCACTACTCTCCGAGGGAGTGTGTTCCAATGTCGAACCGCCCTTACTGTCAGGAAGTTCCTCCTAATGTTGAGGTGGAATCTCTTTTCTTGCAGCTTGGTAGATGGTAGTTTTGTATGTTAAAAAGCCCAACATGTTTCGGCCCGTTTATACTCTTAAGGCTTTCTTCAGAGGCTATTAAGAATCTCATAAATTTCTGATTCTATTTAGAATCTCAGAATTTCATAAGTTTCTGAATCAAAACCTCTCAAACCATATACTGGACAAATGAATAATCGAATCACAGAGTTGGAAGAGACCTCAAGGGCCATCCAGTTCAACTCCATTCTGCCTTGCAGGAATACGCAAAGCACTTCCGACAGATGGCCATCCAACTTCTGTTTAAACACCTCCAAAAAAGGTATTTAAACAAAGACAATATATTCCACTATCAAACAACTCTTGCTATCAGGAATTTCTTCCTAATGTTTAAGAATTGGAATAGTTTCACCAGCTTTCTAGATATCATATGAAGAAGGCATCAAAAATATACACAATTAAAAAAAAAACATTGGGCTTTTTTAAATTTATAAACTACCACCTTTGAGGATCGTATCTCCAGTTTCTTCTGTGAATTTGATGACATGCTTTCCAGATTGTATCTGCACTGCAGAAATAATCTGGTTTGACACCACTTTAACTACCCTGGCCCAGTGCTATGAAGTTTTGTTAGACATTTAGCCTTCTCTGTCAGAGAGCTCTAGTGCCACAACAAACTACAATTCCCAAAATTCCATAGCATTGAACCATGGCAGAAAGTAGATCCTACAAGAAGTGGAAGCTGACAAAAAGAAAAAAGTCACCTTTGGATGGTTTTGGAAAGAACCTTCAAGTGGTCTCAAGAAGGTTCAAAGTATTTTTGTTTGAGGATTACCTAACCTGGTTGTATCATTTCACATCTATGTTTTAGATAAAAAGTTTGCCGAATCACGTGAAACTGAATTAATCCATGGAGTTGTGGTGATGCAGCAGCTAAAAAAAAAAAGCCAGTATGATCCTAGGTTGCCTCAATAGGAGTATAGTGTCTAGATCGAGGGACATAATAGTTCCACTCTATTCTGCTTTGGTCAGATCTCACCTGGAATATTGTGTCCAGTTCTGGGTACCACAATTCGGAAAGGATGTTGGCAAGATGGAGTGTGTCCAGAGGAAGGCAACCAAAATAGAGAAGGGTCTGGAAACCATAAAGCTCTATGAGGAGAGGTTTAGGGAGCTGGGTGTGTTTTGCTGGAGAAAACAAGGTTAAGAAGGGAGTTGATAACCATGTTTGAAAATTTGAAGGGATGTTATATTGAGGATGGAGCAAGCTTGTTTTCTGCTGCTCCAGAGACTAGGGACCTTATCACACAGGGCCCAAACCAGACAGAATCCAAACGAAATCCCAACCTAATACGTATTATTTTTCCGTGTTTCCACACGATGTTGCACAGAACCCCGACAGAATGCGGGGAGAACTGAGATCTTTTGAATTTTGGTTTCTTCAGGAATTGCAATTGCGCGACGGGAATCATTTCGCATTTACCGTAGGTCTGATAACCAAATACGTATTGTGGCGCATTTCCCCGCTGTTGCCATGGTTCCAGCGAGCATTCCTCTCTCTGCGCATGTGCAGGAGGCTCATTTCGGCTACATTTACGGGTTCTTTTCTCTTGTGTGTGGACACTCGATACACTTACTGTAAAAGCGCAATGAAGGTAATGACGTTTGCGGAAACAAGGGTTATTTCCCGTTTATTTTCAGTGTTCTGGACCACGTGTGATAAGGTCCCAGGACAAGGAGCAATGGATACAAACGACAGGAAAAGAATCAGAAAGAACTTCCTGACCATAAGAGCTGTTCGACAGTGAAAGATGCTGCCTCAGAGTGTGGTGGAGTCTCCTTCTTTGGAGGTTTTTAAACAGAGGCTGGATACCCTTGGAGTATCTCCCAACTCTATGATTCTAGGAAACTATCTCTGTTCTTTCCATCTTATTTCTGCTTCTGGTATCAAAGTTACTGCTAAAGAAGTCATGCCTAGGAACCCATCTACTTTCTTAACAGGTCAATCTGTATATAGTTTCCTTACGAAGAAAATTCTTCAGAGGCTCTTTAGAATCTCAGAATTTCATAAGTTTCTGAATAAGTGCTACAGTCTGCTATAGCATATATAAAGCAAATGTTTAGGTAGCTCTTTTCCCCACCAGCGTTAAAAAGGCCTGTATAATAGCAATGAACATCCAAACCCTATAAATGTATTCTGTGACCCACTTGATACTGTTGGACTACAACTCCCATCAGTTCTAGGCAGCATGGCTATTAGCGGATGCGTCACACATTATTTCCTGGCATTCATTTTTATTGTGTTGGGTCTCTCTTCTTTATTTCTGCTTATTAGGTTATTTTTTGGTATGGCTTTGCCGTTCTGCTTTCGAGTCTATTTTGACCTTCATTTTATTTCCTCTTGAATGTTTTGTGCTGGAGCATTTTCGGGGGAGATAGTGTCTGCATGATAGCTGCAATTTTTGAATTCAGGTTTTCATGATTATAGTTAACCCTCTGCACCTTTCCTTTTACCTGGGCTGAAAGGTAAGAAAGATATTTTAAAAACTGCACATAGTTACTGAGATTGTCCAGCTGTCTGAATGCCACTTTCTCTGTTTCTGCTGAGCTCCAGAAGAATTCCCTCAGCCTTATCAGAATTACAGCTTTAAAACCTCTCTTTTTTTCCACTCTCAGGTATAAAGGTTTTATCAAAGATTGCCCCAGTGGACAGCTGGATGCAGCTGGGTTCCAAAAGATCTACAAGCAGTTTTTCCCCTTTGGTGACCCAACCAAGTTTGCCACTTTTGTCTTCAACGTCTTTGATGAAAACAAAGTAAGTTTGCATCTTGACTTTGCAATTTGGGTCCTGCTCTCCCTTCCAATCTGCATCCTTTCCCCTTCCCTCTAAATCAGGGTTAATAGGTGGCCTATATATGGCTCTCCTCCTCTCCGCCTTACTCTCACAACAACCTGGCAAGGTAGCCATAAAAGAGAATGATTGACCCAAGAATCACCCAGTAACTTTCATGGCTAGGTGGGGATTTCAACTGAGCCTCCCTCCAAGCTTGATCTTCTCCCAAAGCTGTTTTTCACCCCAAAATTTAAATTTGAAAAAAAGGATGTAAAATGTTGCCAAATCTCAGATGCAGTTTAGTCACTGGCTGAAAAAAATGGATTTCTTGGGACTAATCCAATCCCCCATGAAAACATGGGCTGCATCCACACTGCAGAGAAATACCATTTTTACACTACTGTAAGTGCCATGGCTCATTGCTTCTGGGAATTATAGTTTTGTTGAGATATTTAGCCTTCTCTGTCTGAGAGCACTGGTGCCACAACAGATTACAAATCCCATAATTCCATAGCATGGAGCCATGGCAGTTAAAAGTGGTGTCAAACTGGAATATTTCTGCAGTGCAGGTACAGCAACATTGAAATTGCCTTCCATATACACAGCAGGGCATGGGAGAGGAAGTTAGTAAGAAAAAGAGAAAATAAGTTATAAATTAGAGGGGCTATAACAGACTGTCCACGGTCTCACAGTTTCTTGTTGTGTGTCTTCAAGTCATTTCCAATGTATGGTCACCCTAAAGCAAATCTAACATGGCATTTTCCTGTTAAGATTTGTTCAGAAGGGATTTGCAATGAACTTCCTCTGAGGCTGAGAGTGTGTGTCTTGCAGAGATTAGAACCCTGGTCTCAAAGGGCTGAGTCCAAAACCTAAACCACTACACCGTGCTGCCTTCAAATAATTTCTGACTTATGGCAACCCTAAGGCGAACCTATCATGGGGTTTTCTTGGCAAGATTTCTTCAGAGGAGGTTTGCCATTCCCCTGAAGCGCAGAGAGTGGGACTTGCCCAAGGTCACTTAGTGGGTTTCCATGTGTGATTTGAATCCTGCTGTCCTGCAGTCCCACTGGACCATACTGGCTCTAGAGTTTCTTTGTTGTTGTTGTTGTTGTTGTTGTTGTTAACGTTAACTGCCCTCGAGTCAACCTGAATTCTTGGTGACCCCAAGACCCTCTGTCCTCCACTGCTCTGCTTACGTCCTGCAGGTTCAGGCCCATGGCATCCCTGGTTGAGTCTAACCATCTGACATGTAGTCTTCCTCTCTTTCTGCTGCCTTCTACCTCTCCTAGCATGATCATCTTTTCTAATGAGTCATGCCTTCTCATGCTGTGGCCAAAGTACAACAGTCTCAATCTGGTCATCTTAGCTTCCAGGGAGAGTTCAGGCTTGGTCCATAGAAGCATAATGTCTAAATCAAGGGAAGTAAAAGTGCCACTCTATTCTGCTTTGGTCAGATCTCACCTGTAATACTGTGTCCAGTTCTGGGTACCACAATTCAAAAAGGATGTTGAGAAGCTGGAGCATGTCCAAAGGAGGACAATCAAAATGGTAAATGGTCTGGAAACCATTTATGAGGAGAGACTTAGGGAATTGGGTATGTTAAGCCTGGAGAAGAGGAGATTAAGGGGTGATATGATAGCCCCATTTAAGTATTTGAAGGGGTGTTACATTGAGAATAGAGCAAGCTTGTTTTGTGCAGCTCCAGAGACTAGACAAGGAGGAATGGATGCAAGCTCCAGGAAAAGAGATTCCACCTCAACATTA
>CM034713.1:4823160-4836302 GCA_020142125.1 Phrynosoma platyrhinos
GCATTTACCGTAATGTGAAAAGCAAATGCGCAATTGGGAGCATTTCCCGGCTTTTTCCCATGGTTCTACGGTGAGCATTCCTCTATCTGTACATGTGCAAGAAGCTCATTTCTAGTACATTTACAGGCTTTTCTCACTTGTGTGTGAACTTTAAATGCGCTTACTGTAATTTCGCAATTAAGGTAATTAAGTGTGATAGCCATTTGCGGAATCAAGGTTTATTTTCTGTTTATTTTCGGAATGCCTCATTTCCACTTTATTATCGCTTTCTGGCCCACGTGTGATGACGTCCATAGACTGTAAAGCCGGTTCGTCTACCAGTTATCCTGAGTTATAATGGCTCTGCAAACTCAGGGCGAGGGGGAAATAAAAAATAAAAATGTGACTAAAGTAAAGTAAATATGGTTGCCACTCTTCTCTGATCCCTCCTCTTCCCTCTGTTCTAGAATGCAGACGGCAAATTAACACTGCAAGAATTCCAGGAGGGCTCCAAGGCTGACCCTTCCATCGTCCAGGCGCTCTCCCTCTATGATGGACTTGTATAATTTTGTGGCCCCTAAGCTTTGGTGAGTATGACCTAGCAAGCAAAGTGATGGCAGGAGCCCTCAGCCTTGCCCAGATGCTACGCTCCTCCATATTTTTAATATATTTCTTTTTTATTTCGTTTTTGAATATCATTTTTATTATGCATAAACACAACCACACACATAATTTGTGTGTGTGTGTGTGTGTGTGTGTGTGTGTGTGTGTGTAAAACAAACATACATAAATAACAACAAAACCTCAAATCCAACTACACAACAAAACAAAAAGAGACAATACTTAACACTACTGACTTCCTACCCCCTAAACTCAGTGGTTGGCAAACTACGGCCCACGGGCCAAACCCAGCCCGTTGAGGCCTTGTAACCGGCCCGTGGCCGGTCCTGCCACCGGTGCTGCCACTGCCACTGCCGCGTGCGCCGCCACCTCCCCACGCCCTGTGGGGGTGCCATTTTGCTTTCCAAAATGCCACCCGTGCATGCGCACGATGCCGGGCGCCATTTTGGAACGCAAAACGGCGTTGGCATTGTGCGCTTGCGACGCGCAACGCCGTTTTGTGTTCCAAAATTGCACCCATCGTCGTGCGGCCGCAGGCACCAGTTTGCTTTCCAAAATGGAGCTCATGCATGCATGAGCACAACGGCAGGAGTAGTGCGCATGTGTGCGCGCACGCACGTGCGTACACTTCCCCCTTCGGCCCACCGACAATTGAGGGACAGCGGAACCGGCCCCAGCGCCAAAAGGTATGCCAACCCCTGCCCTAACTGATGGATATATTCCAATATTGCTGTTCTTCCTTTATATGATAATTCCAGATCTTTTTTTTTTTTTTTTGCTAGTAATGTGTCTTATTAATAGCTTCAGTGATTGATCTTTCACCTTCTTATTTTCACTCCTCCTTCCTCTGAACAATCCATAGTTTTTCAAGTTCTACAGAGTAAAAGTTTTGGCTGTAGCACAGGCTGATTTTCTTATGAAAATTATTTGATGGGTTCTATTATCCAATATAAATTTGCATGTCATTCCTTGCGCCTCTTTTTTTTTTTTTTCAGAATCCAGCATTTCTCATTCCATAAAAAGTAAAAAAAAAAATGTTTTAAAATTCTGAGTATCAATTTGTTTGGATGAGAGATAAAAGTCAATGGTTGCTACAGCCCCTGATGTTTGCTTTGTTGGGATTAGAATGTATATTTAGTGTCTCCAATATGTGGACCATTGTTTTGTTTTCTATATTTGTTAGAATCATTCAATTAGACTAGATCCCCTAGGGTCATCTAGTCCAACCCCATTCTGTCATGCAGGAAGACACAATCAAAGCACAGATGGCTGTTCAGCCTGTTTAAAAAACTCCAAAGGAGATTTCAATACCGTCCAAGGCAGCATATTCCATTGATGAATAGCTCTTACATGATCTTAAAACGGGTCATGAAGACATTGAAATAGTTAAAGATTTTATATATCAAGGCTCAGTCAATGCTGAACAGTTATTCCTAATGTTGAGGTGGAATCTCTTTTCCTTTAGCTTCCATCCGTTGTTCCGCGTCCTAGTCTCTAGAGCACCAAAAAACAAGCTTGCTCCATCCTCAATATGACATCCCTTCAAATATTTAAACAGAGCTATTATATTACTTCTTAACCTTCTCTTCTCCAGCCTAAACATACCCAGCTCCCTAAGTCTCTCCTCATAGGGCATGTTTTCCAGACCTTTCACCATTTTGGTCACTCTCCTCTGGACATACTCCAACTTGTCAACATCCTTCTTGAACTGTGGTGCCCAGAACTGGACTCAATATTCCAGGTTAGGGCTGAGCAAAGCAGAATAGAGTGGTACTATTACTTCCCTTGATATACACACTACAGTACACTCTTATTGATGCAGCCTAGAATCGCTTTGACATTTTTAGCTACTGCATCACTGTAGGCTCATGTTCAGCTTATGGTCCACTAAGACTCCTAGATCCCATTCATATGTACTGTTATCACGCCAGGTGTCCCCCATCCTATATCTGTGCATTGCATTGCAAAAAATTTTTCTGCCTAAGTGTAGTACCTTACACTTTTCTCTATTGAAATTCAGTTTGTTGTTTTTGGCCTAGCTTTCAAATCGGTTAAGGTCATTTTGAATTCTGATCCTGCCTTCTTGGGTATTAGCTACTCCTAAATTGGTGCCATCTGCAAATTTGATAAGCATGTCCTCTATTCCATCATCTGTCATTGATAAAGATGTTGAATAGCATTGGGGCCAGGATAAAACCTTGTTGCATCCCACTAGTCACCAGGATGAAGATGAGCCAGTGGGAAATCACCAAAGAAGAACTCAAAGAAATAGCTAGCTCATGTAGGGAGAAAGTCAGAAAAGCTAAAGCTCAAAACAAGCTCAGTCTTAAAAACAAAAAGGACTTTTCTGGTCATCTAGAATCTTTCCTGGTACTGATGTCTAACAAGAAAGGCATGCCATGATCTCTTAAAAATCAGATTGGCTTTCTCAAAAATATATCCGGTCAGACTAATCCTACCTCTTTTCTTGACTAGGAGCCTTTACAGACTGCCAGAAATAATGCAGCTTGAGGCCACTTTAACTGTCCTGGCTCAGTGCTAGGGAATCATGGGAACTGTATTGGGGGGGGGGACATTGAGTCTTCTCTGTCAGAGAGCTCTGGTGCCACAATAAACTACAGTTTCAATGATTCCTTAGCATTGAGCTAGGGCAGTTAAAGTGGCCTCAAGCTGCACTATTTCTGGCAGTCTGTAAAGGTCCTTACAAGCTTGGTATATGAAGGTAATGCTGTGGATATACTGTATCTTTGACAAAGTCCCCCATGATATCCTTGCAAAAAAGCTACTGAAATGTGGGCTAGCCAATACGACTTTTAGGTGGACTGACTGGCTGAACCCAAAGGGTACTCACCAGTCATCTCTTTGGTTGCCTGAAGAATGTGTTTGCAATGAGCAAACTATTGGCAACACACAATCCAATAAGTCACTGTCCTCCTTTGTTTCTTGGCCCAGGACAAATTCTCAAACAATGTTTAGTTCTACTCCTTTTCTGCCTTTACATTCCAATGGTCTACGAATTATCAACATGTCTTCTTTTGGAGTGTTCTGAATTTCCTCCTGGTTGCCAGCAAAGAATCTTTCAACTTCTTCCTCTTCTACGTAAACTTGAATTGTGGGTATATTGATGGGCTTTCCCTGCAGCCTTATTGATATTATTCAGTCACTTTTTGCATTATATCCCCTGACTGCTTTTGCTACATCTTGCAGTCTTATTAATGTCATCCCATTTCTTCTTCTGTTGACATTTCCAGAGTGAAACGGTGTGATTATCTGATTAAAAATGTCCCATTGTAGCCACTTCATTTCTTGTTTTACAATGCCTAGCTTCCCCTGATTCATGGTTCTCAAATTCCATGCTCCTGTTGTATGTGTTGTACATCTTTGGTCTTTCCTTTCCCATCTGAGCATATCATCAGCTGAAAGTCCTTTGGGCTTGATTCCAGTTGAATCATTAGACACAGCAGTACGTGTACTTCTCCTCTGCTCCTCCCCACTAGGTTTGCTGAGTACCTTCTGACCGGGGTTCTCTGATACTATCTCTTGTCATTCTATATCATTCTCTGATACTATCTCTTGTTTAATTTTGGATTGTCTTGTCTTAGGATTTTTGTGACAAAAGACAATCAGCAGTGGTTTATTGGTGCCTCCTTTGGCGCAGTACTAGCAGGAATTAGCTAAAATACCACGGCTGTTGTCTCTGAGATCTTCCGCCAGTGTCACCCACCACTACTGCTGCTGTCCAGTAACTTCCCTTCCAGAATTACTCCACCATGGTAATATCAATTGTCATCTTCCGCCAGCACAGCTGTTACTACTGGAAGAGGGTGGATGTATTTTCACCTGGCGTCTTCTCTTTGAGCCTTCCACCTTGAGTGGCCCTACTAGAAGTCTGACACTTGATGAAAGTGTAGGTTCCTGACAGTGTTACTCTCAGTCTCACTCAGAGATATATATTAAGGTGTGTGCCCAAGAGAAAGAATGAATGAATACCGTACTAGTAATAATATAATCTTTCTGCTAACCTTTTTAAAAAAAGTTAAATACTGATGCAATAGGGTTGCCAGATCTCAAGGGCTGGCCCTGAGTCTCCAGTTTTCATGGAACATCCAGGTGGAAGAAGAGGTTACAAACTCTCCCTATTCAATAGAGTCCAGCCTCTTGACTATTTTACTCCTGGATTCCCCAGCACGCTCACATACACTCCACACTGCATTATAGGTGTGCATCTGAGAGTACAAATTCCACTGTTCCTTTGGATGGAACCATGGCAGATAAAGGCTGTAATCCAGCATTGCCTCAGCATAGCATAAATATCTGCATGTGGAGATACTCTGCACCAAAACTATGCAGTCCCCATAAAGTACAGCAACATTGTGTGACACATATCAGTAACAAGGCACTGTGGTGCAGTGTCCCATGTACAATAGCAATGTGCATTACGCTGCCTCAGTGACCAGCATTGCTGTATGCGCAAGTCCACTTCTACTGCTCTCAGCAGAATACATCTGTTGCACTTTCTATAGCAGTCCATGTGCCATTAACAGAATGCCAGCCCAAGTGTGTTTAAATAAAGGTGTGTTGTTCGGATGCACCCCTTGTCCTTTCGTGGTTTTACAAAGATGCTTCCCATCCATTTCTGGGCCCAGCACATTAGACCTCTCCCTCCTCATACACAAAAAATATCCTTTTCGGGCTCCATCAGAACAAGTATGGCAGGGGGTTGGACTGGATGGCCCTTGTGGTCTCTTTCAACTCTATGATTCTATGATTCTAAGTAGCCCTGTTTGCCCCTAGGCACAGAGGAAAGCTTTGGGAGCAAAAGAGTGCAATAGGGATGAAGGCCTCTTTCCCCATGGGTCATCTGCAGAGGATGGCTTGTTTTGCCTTGCACCCTATCGCTTCAAGGGTCTTTTGATGCTAACAGGTCATATTAATTCTGTCGCCACTTTCTGGCTTTGTTAACCACCTGGGAGGATGGCAGCCAGCAGGGAAAAAATATGGTGGTCCCTTGAAAGTGTAGATTGAATGGTAACTATCATCCCCTTCACACACACACACACGCCCAGAAGGATTCTGATGTTTGAGGCGAGTCCCTGATTCTACTTTGGGCAGAGGAGTCCTATGTTTGAACACCTATAGACAAAACCTAGGTCAGCTGCAGACCACGTCCCTCTTTGTCAGGGACAGGCAACCATTTTGAGACCTGGGCCGGTCTCCTGTAGCCCAGATCTCGGCTGGGCTGAAGGGGGGGGGATGGCGGCGCGCGCGCACGCGCGCCTCCTCCTCTGCCGCACGAGCCTGCCCGTGCGTGCGGCCGCAGCTGCCACAGCGCATGTAGTGGCCGCCATTTTGGAAGTACAAATCACAGCTGCAACGTGTTTGCGCATGCGCAAGAGTACTGTGCATGCGCAAACGTGTCGCGACCGCCATTTTGACTTCCAAAATGGCAATCGCAGTGAGCGCAGCTGCAGAGCGGCAAAAACGCGCCCCGACGGCGGTGACGGCGGCAACCTTCGGCCTGGGCTGGTAAGTCCGGGGTCCGGGACCTTAACTGGCCCCCGGGCCGTAGGTTGCCGGTCCCTGCTCTTTGTGGTGAGCTCATCTGACCTGTCGCACCTCATGTGATTCAAAAGGCTTGTCTTGGACTCTCTAGAAAGAGCATCATCAGCCATCTCTTCTGCCCACAGATGTTGAATTATGTAATAATAACCTTGACGTATTGCAGAGAGATGCAATTCCTGGACTGTTATTGGATCATTTGTAAGACATTGGGAGGGCTGGGCAGCAGAAAGGAAGCATAGAAATGGTTGGGTATGTACAATCAAATGGAATGGTTGGAGAATTCAATGCAGCCGGCTGTGGGCAGAGATTCATAGGACATGTCTTCAGCCCTGGAGTGAGAGCAGAGAAGGGGCTAGTTCTGGGGGCTCTTTTTCTAGCCACAGGACCTTCCAGGGGCCACACCATGAAAACTGAGAAATGACTCCGAGTTTACGGTTTTTAACTTATGTTTTAATACTGTATTAGTAATATTTAATTTTTTTTAACTTTTGTAATCTTTTAATATTATTGTTAGCTGCCTTGAATCCTATTTTGGGACAAAGTTAGAATATACATCCCTTGTATAAAATAATAATAATTTTAAAAAATGCTTGCAGTTTGAAAAATTCTGCCTGAATCCTTAATCCTCTCTGAAGTCCTCCTACCAAAATACTGGACTGCATTGAATAAAGGTTCCATTTCAGGCCAGGGCAGATTCTTTTTTTTTTTTCCTTTTAAAAAAATAGGGGGCATTTTATCGGGAATTTACGACATTGTAACCCAGACTATGATTGTGCAGTTTAGAAATGCTACTTTGTGATGCTACTTTTTTTGTGATGCTACTTTTTTCCCCTCTTCCTGCTGTGAGTGGTATAATAATAATAATAATAATAATAATAATAATAATAATAATAATAATTTTTATTTATATCCCGCCCCTCTGCCAAGCAATCGGGGCGGTGTACAACATACTACTTGTGGAATACTGTCCATTTCCCAAGAAATACTGTTCCTGTCCAGAATTCTAGTGTACATGATTCCTAGTGTGCATTTCAACCATCTTCCTAGAATACATTTTAGAGTTTTCTGACCAACTTAAATCCCAGTGGTCCTAGTTATAGGCTGGTCTTAAGTAGTCATATGTTTATCTGATTTTCATCTCCCAGGCTGACTGCTCTCACTGTCCTTTATAAACATCCTTGCCTTAGAAATTTGTTTTGGGGAGTAAATGGATTTTCACTTGAACAAAAGCTGAGATAAATGAATTTTTTGGTTTTTTGCCATGATCTCTTCTCCCCTTTCCCCTTTTTGTTTTTGTTTTTTTTAACAAATGGATCAAATTTTAAATAATTCAAGCCCTGCCTTTCAGAATTGAGGATTTTTTTTTTTTTTAGTATTGTCTAGCAAAACCAATAAAAACCCAGAAATTTTTTAACCATAAAAAAAATGCAGCGTGGCCCCATATTGTATTCTCAGGAAGGGAGCGTTGTTGTAGGTGCACCAGCAGGACCACTGTGCAAACTCATGATGCTCAACAACACCGTACTTTGTGGGACGGGCTGCCCTTGCACAATGACAGCAGAAGTAGAGATGGGCAGTGGTTCCCAATAGAGCCATGGGGCACTGGTGACCGAGAATAGAGGGCAGAGGAAAGTCATACGTTCTCTGAGGCTATCCAGAAAAAATGCCCATTGTGGTACCCCATTGTGCAGTGGGAGGCCCTGGTTTTACAAGGAGATTTGTTGCCCTGTGTCCCATTGTGCATAAGTGCAGTTCTTTAACCTTGCTGCATATAATGTCAGCAGTGAAGATCCTTCATTCTAAAATTAAGCATCGTATCCCCGGATGTAGGATCGTCAACCTTTGTTTTGATTTTGAGATGTAGCCTGCCCGGGTCATTTTCTGAAGGGAAGGATAACAGTTCCTATAACAATAAAGGTCTGGAAACCATTGAGCCTTAAGTAGCTTAGGGATCTGGGTATATTTAGCCTGGAAGATAGAAGGATAAGAGGTGATATGATTATTGTTGTTGTTGTTGTTGTTATGCCTTCAAGTAATTTCCGACTTATGGCGACCTTAAGGCGAACATATAATGGGGCTTTCTTTGCAAGATTTGTTCAGAGGTTTGCCATTGCATTCTCCCGAAACTGAGACAATGTGACTTGCCCAAGATCACTCAGTTGGTTTCATGGCCAAACTGGGAATCAAATCCTATCCTCCAGAGTTATAGTCCCACACTCAAACCACTACACTATGGACGTTATCACACGGGGCCCAATCCAAACAAAATCCACACGAAATCCCGACCGATACCAGATTACTGGCCCATGTTTTCACACGATGTCACACAGAACCCCGACAGAAAGTGGAAAGAACCGAGATCTTTTGAAATTCGGTTTCTTGAGGAATTGCAATTGCGCGATCAGGATCATTTCGCATTTACCGTACGTATGATAACCAAATACGTATTGGGAAGCATTTCCCCGTCATTTCCCATGGTTCCCGCGAGCATTCCTCTGTCTGCGCATGTGCAAGAGACTCATTTCTACTACATTTATGGGATATTTTCGCTTGTGTGTGGACGCTCAATGCACTTACTGTAAATTCGCAATTAAGGTAATGACGTTTGCGGAAACGAGGTTTATTTCCCGTTTATTTTCAGGATGCCTCATTTCCACTTTATTTGTGCTTTCTGAGCCACGTGTGATAACGTCCTATGCTGGCTCTTGGTGACATGATAACCATGTTAGACATTTTTAAATATTTCATAGTACATCGTATTAGGGATGGGGCAAGCTTGTTTTCTTTTGCTCTAGAGCAGGGGTAGGCAACCTTTCCCCTTTAAGGGCCGAGGGACTTCAGCTTCCAGAAGCTTTAACCATGTTGGCCAATAGCTCCTGGGATTCTGGGAGTTGAAGTCCCTCGGCCCTTAAAGGAAAAAGGTTGCCTACCCCTGCTCTAGAGACTGGGATCCAGGGCAGTGGATTCAAACTACAGGAAAAGGGATCCCACCTAAACATTAGGAAGAGCTTTCGGGTGGCAAGAGCTGTTCAGAAGTGGAACATGCTGCCTTGGAGTGTGGTGGAGTCTCCTTTTTTGGAGGTTTTTAAACAGAAACTGGGTGGCCACCTGTTACAGAGAGTGTTTGGATTGTGTCATCCTGGATGGCAGAATGGGATTGGATTGGATGGCCCTTGGAGTCTCTTCCAACTCTATGATTCTATAAGTAAAATAGCTGAATTCCAAACATACTGGTCACATCCTGCTTTAAACTCTGCCAGCCTTCTTCTCTAGTGTCCTGGGAACTGTATTTCATTAAGATGCTAAAAATTGTTGTTATGTGCCTTCAAGTCCCTTCCTGCTTATGGCGACACTAAAGCAAACCTAGCATGTGGTTTTCTTGGCAAGATTTGTTCAGAGGTGTTTTTCCATTGCCTTCCTCTGAGATGAGCCAAGGTCCCTGGCTGATGAGGGATTTCAACCCTAGTTTCTGAAGTCCTAGTCCATCACTCAAACCACATCACCTTGCTGGCTCTTGTGCTAAGAATATCTTCAGAAAGATTCTTAGCATGTAGCTAGGCTCCATAGTTGTAGTAGTTACCACTTTAACTTCCATAACTTCATCCTATGAGATCTGGGGACCTGTACTTTGATGAGGAACTTTGAATTCTCTGATAGAATTCCAGGGAGTGTATCAGAGCAGTGAATCTCAATGATTGGTCTTCCAAATGTTTTGGATTTCAGCTCGCAGAATTCCTGAGCATTGGTCATACTGGCTGGGACGTCTGACAGGTGAAGTCCAAAACATCTGGAAAAACAAAGGTTGAGCATCACTGGAGCAGAGCACTTCAACAGGGGATTCCAAATATGTCACCAAATGTCAAGTCCCAGGATTCCATAGGATGGACCCATGACCATTAAAGCAGGGAATACACTGTCTCACACTTCCAGAATAATTACGCTTCCCATGGTTTCCTGAGAAGAGAGAGTGACTCTTGGCCACTTTAACTGTGTAGAGTAGATGCATGTCAAGTCATGCTCCTCCTCAATTCTTCTCCTTTTATTCTTTTTCCAGACACATCTGAGGTGACCCTCTTCCAGTGCCATCAGACCCCCCCCAAGACAAGACATTCACCTGATGTATGCCAGCCCTCCTTTATGTTCAATGCAAACAAGGGATGTGCTTGGAGTGTGATGTCAAACCCAGCCACCTTGCGCTTGAAATCAACTTGTCTCCATTTGCCAACTTCTGCATTTTAGGAAATAGAAAAGAGAAATGTGGAGGGGAGCAATAGCAGAAGAAGAAGATAAAGAAAACAGCATGATTTTTTTTTCCAGGGGGTCACAAATATCACTGGGTGAAGATTCCTCTTGTGCACTGATTCTTTTTGTTTGTTTCGAGTGAACTAAGAACAAGCGATGTTTTACATTTTATTAACGGAAAAGAAAATGCAGACCAGAGACGTAGGTACTATGAAAGGTATTAGTGTATTCCATCCGCCACTGGACTGGATCAGAACTGGCAGAGTGGATTGCTTAACTTAAACTGGCTTTTGCTTTTAAACCAGGGTTGGAGTATTTAAAAAAAAATCCATTTGAAATCAACGCCCTACATCATCATCTAGGTTTGCAGCAAATTGCATTGCTAGGAAATATATATATATGGATATGGATATGGATAAATACACATACACATGTCAATTATTTTAGTTGGGACAGTATTGTATGCTCTTATTTTATTTTGGTGTGTGTACAAAAAAGTGAAACGCTTTCTTTCAAAAAAGAAAGACCTCTAAATGATCAGTACCTATTTATTTGCTATTTCAATGTTGCTGCTGTATTTTTAAGTCTTGTGCGTCAGAAAGGGGAAAAAGTGGGATTGCAGACTGTAAAGTTTACATGGACGACTGCTGCTGAGGTGTTGTCACTCACAGTAGAAATTAAGCCAAAAATAATAATAATCATCCCCCTCCCAACTTATGAATGTGCAGCTTTGCTGCCTGGCTGAGGTCGAAGGGGGTAAACATGGATCCCCTTATATTGTCTTTGTCTCTTTGTCTTTTGGCTCTTTCATCCATTCCCTCACCAGAAGGCAAACTCGAAGCCTATTGATCACAGTGTTCCTTCTGCTGGGCCTTATGAATTCTCTGGTACATCTGCCTTGCCTTGTGGGATTTTCAAATGCTGTCTTCTCTCTCCGCGTGTGTGTATCTTTTATGTTTCTTTTGCCCTCGTGTTAATTTTGTCATTCTGCCTCTGCTGTAAAAGATGAATGATGAAATAATCCAGTACCCAACGTTTTCTCTGCATGAAACAAAGTGTTAATGCGGCCAATATTGTTGAAGCTTTAAAAATTCTTCTTCTTTCTGAAAGAAAAAAACAAAGCAAAACACCGGAAATTGTCCAGTTGTGGTTTCTCTGTGGCACTTTGAACCTGAGTCTCACTGGGTGCCTTCAAGTTACATCCGACGCATGGAGACCCTGTCACAAGGTTTTTCTGGCAAAACTTGTAAATTTGTCATTCCCTTCCTCTGAGGCTGAGAAGGAGTGATGTCCCCAAGACCACCGAGAGGGTTTCCATGACCAAGTGGGGATTCGAACCCTGGTCTCCCAGAGCCTTAATCCATCCCTTAAACCACTACATCATGCTGGTGGTCTTGATTTGTCTATCTTAACATTTCCACAAAGGAGCTCAAGGTGGTTTATTCTGCCCCAATATATTTTTACAACATATAAGGTAGGTTATGTTGACAGAGAGAGAATACCTATCCAGGATCACTCAATGAGTTTCATGGCTGTGGGAGAACTAGAACCTGGATCTCGCAAGTTCCAAATTCAGCACACTTAACCATGACGCTATGTTGGTTCTCCTATTTGCTGCCTTATGTTCATACTTGAACTATGTAGTCCGACTGTCAACTAGAGACTCATGTCCTGTGCCATCAAGACTCCAAGCTGCCTCTCTTCAGCTTTTGCATTTGATGCCTGCTTAAATGCTGGCCACCTCAGGCAGATATTGGCAGTACTTGTATGATCAAGCTAGTCCCCCACTTTTTTGACATTTCAGTTGGATTCTTTAGGTGTCTGTGTATGAAAGCAAGTTCTGGATTGTAAGAGTGATGTTGTTATTTTAGCCACACTTGGCAATGTAACTAATGCCTGGCATTCTGTTCAGGAGTTGCAAGATCGTAAGCTGGAGTTACAGCATCCTATCTGTTGGGGATTGGTGTTTATAGTCATGAACAACTGGATGTGATCCCAAAAACCTTCCTTTGCAGCCTGGCAGTACCCCGACTGAAGTTTTTCCAAGGCAATAGAAATCAGGGTGCTGGGAAGGGTGCGCTCTTGCCTAGTTATAGGGCATGTTGGGACAAGCAGTTGTGGCAGGACCCCGAGGGGCCTTTCCAGCTGCTTGTTTTCAAGGCATCCCATAACTGGGAGCATGCTACAGACCGTTTCCCAGCACCCCAGTTTGCAGTGCCTTAGAAGTCCTTCATTTGTTACTCTTAAAACAAAAAGGGAAGGGAAGGGGTATCATTATCAGATGGAACTACAAGAAAGGAGATCCAGTAACCGTAGTCATGATGACAATGCAGGAGAGAGGGGAAATTGCCACCAATTGCTGTGCTGAGAAACCGTTTGGACATTTTTGCTCTATCACTGACAAAAATCAATGATACGCCTCCCTCTGCCAGTCTCTTGAAATCTTCTCTCTGTCTGACAACCCTCACAGTGAAATCTGGTAGGAACACAGGAGAGGGCCTTCTTGGTGGCTGCTCCCAGTCACTGGAATGCCCTTTCTAAAGAGGTTAAACTGGCTCTCTCCATGCTGTCTGTTTTTTGGTGGCACCTACATAGGCCATGATACTCCAGGAGCAGCCCAGAGCATTCTGGTCTTGAAACTGCCCTGAATTTCCCCCATTACCTGTGTACTCCAGAGTGACACTAGGCAGCTGTTCGCACACGTGTCCTGCTGTGCCACCAGTGCGAGTCATAGAATC
>CM034713.1:4871888-4883706 GCA_020142125.1 Phrynosoma platyrhinos
CAGGAGAGAAGACTGCAAAGGGAAATTCCAGCATGCCTTCCTTGGCCCACGTGTTTCTTCCTCCTTGCTTTTGCCCGCCCTTTTTAAATGGCTTTTTTTTTTCTTGGCGGGTGTGGGATGAGTTGTAAAATTATTTGCGATGGCTCAGTGCAGCCCTGTGTAGAAGCAGATTGCACGAACCTCAGTGGATGCTTGAGGTTTGTGTATGTGAAAGTGTATCTTCTAGGTTCCAGAACACCATTTCTCTGTACAAAAATGACACAAGAGTAGCATCATCCCTTTAGGGACATTGCTGTGATCATATGTAAAAATGGAATTTATGGTTTAGAAATATCCTAAGAAATTAATATTTTCAGGAATCTTTTTCCAGTTCCCTTGTATTGTTTGGTTCCTTGTACCTGTTTAGTTGAGAAAGCTTGTATATCTTGCTCCTCATTATGAGAAATGACTGAAATATTGTTTTAATCTTTGCTGTTACCTGCCTTGAACCTCAACAGGGAGAGGTGGGATACAAATAATAATAATAAGTCTCATTTGGTCATTTAGGATAAGAATGGGCAGTATTATAAATTGTTGGTGGAAAATGCTTTGCAATAGGCTACAGCATTTTTTTCCAACTTGATGCCCTTCAGAAGTGTTGATTTTCACTTATCCAGTCCCAGCATAAACTTTTGCTGTAATGGCTGAAGATGGTGAAGTTTGCATTGTTTTAGCACCTCTGAGCCCACCTTCCAAGATGATGTACAGCAGATAAAACAAAATAGTTATTTAAAAAGATTTTACAGCCCAGTTCTTAGTGTGTTTGCTTAGAAACATTGTGTTGAGTGTGTTCAGAACTCAACCTCAGGAGGAGCACAGTCTGCTTCTTTTTTGAGACCAAAACTAGTTGAAGACCCTGAGCAGTATATTATGTAGGCACAGTCAAAATTGGTACTTGCTTAGTTACTGTATTCTGAACAAATAATGTTTGTTTTTAATTTTGGGATTAATTGAACTCTTGAGAATTTCACTGGTACACTTTTTTTTCCAGACAAAGAGCAACAGGAAGCAATTGAACATATTGATGAAGTACAGAATGAAATAGACAGGTAATCTACATGTTGTTGAGCATGTTTGTTGTAGAAGACACTGAGATACACATTAACTGATGAACTGTTAGTTGGCTATTTTGTAAAGCATTATTGCATTCTAAAATACGAGATCCATTATTTGTTCAAATAAATCCATTGTTTTGAATGGTTATTTGGCTCTAGCTGTTAATGCAAATGGTAGAAAAGTATGCAGTTGTGAATGAATAAAATAACACGAAGTTTCACTAACAAACAATCTTGTTAATTAATGTTGGTCAAAAATTATCCTAGCTTCTTTGAGTCAGGATTGCTTAATCAGAAATGCCAGCTGTGGACATGCGAGGAAGAAATGTGCTTTCCGTGCATATCCCCTTCATTTTTTATTTGTTCAATCATCTAAGAGATGCATGTAATGTGCATTTTGTTCCACCCAAATAGCATGAGCCCAGGCAAAGGATCCCAAATTTTACATATTTCAAAGGATTCCAGTTATTACAGCCTAACTGGCTAAACAAAACAGCTTTTAGCCTGTCTGTTTTACTGCCTGGTCTTTTTATTTTCTATCCTCTTTAACATTTTTGTAAACTTTATAAAATAAATAAATATGCAGCAGTGTTGTTTGTACAGTGCAAACTATTTTCTGGTGTCCTTAGATAGCAAAGAAGAGCTCACTCCTTCAATTCTTCATTTTTTTCGCACACTCCTAATGCTAGTGGTCAAATGTGGGCTATACATCTGGCACTGTTGACTTTATGAGATTTACTTAGAAATTTGCAACCAGAGATCTGTCTCTGGGAAATGTAGTGCATAATAGTAGCAGGGGCAGTTTTGAGTCAACCAAATTGTGGAGCTTTGACCTGGAAAGTCATGGCTATACAGTTGGAAAACTGATAAACAGAAATATTTGCAAGAGCAATTGTGTTGTTGTAACTACCCCGGCTCCTGTTTTGAGCAAATGTAAAAATCAGATGGAAAACACCTTAGCATATTGACTGAATATTAAGTTCCATTTGTAACAGTAATTAAACATTATGCTTAAAAGTTGTTATTGTTGCTTCTAGGGTTGCAGGATAGCCAAAGTTATATGTTTCAAATATTTAAAAGTGCTGTGGAATTCCATACTGCCATGATAACACTTCTCAGAATTCATTCTCTGCTGTGTTTGGATCTTGTCTTCCATTACAGACTGAATGAACAAGCCAGTGAGGAAATTTTGAAAGTAGAACAGAAATACAACAAACTCCGCCAACCATTCTTCCAGAAGAGGTCAGAATTGATCGCCAAAATCCCAAACTTTTGGGTAACAACATTTGTCAACCACCCACAAGGTATGCTGAAGTCCTATATTTTCTAAATGCATTTATTTTAAAACTTGAATATTCCGATATTTTTTCTTAAGTCTCTTGGGCAACATTCAAAACTTTCTTTAAAATATAGGAGATAAAGAACTCAGACTGTTGAAGCAAGAATATTGTTTATAGGAGACCAGCATATAGTGCAGTAGTTGGACTGGAAATGAGAAAATCCAGGTTCAAGATCTCACTGAGACATGAAATTTAGTGGGTGACCTTGAGCCAGTCATTCTTGACCTGACCCACCTGTTAGGGTTGTTGTGAGGATAAAGTGGGGTGGAGGAGCTGTGTACATGACCTTTTGACCTGCGCAACAGCGGCAGGGGAGACTCGTAACTAATGAATAAATAAAAAATTGCATGGGAAATGCAATTCGTTTCATAACTAAGTTTGTGATATTGTATGAATTTCTCTTAGTATCTGCACTGTTGGGAGAAGAAGATGAAGAAGCACTGCATTATTTGATCAGAGTTGAGGTGACGGAGTTTGAAGACATCAAATCAGGTTACAGAATAGATTTTGTAAGTGTGGGTGCTCTGTACCAATCTTGCGTATTTGGATGGCTGGGAGGATTCTGGTAGCTCCTTGCTGCCTTACTAAACAGCATAAAGATTTCAAAGTTTCTACATTCTTCTGTTCTTTTGGCTGCAGTATTTTGATGAAAATCCGTATTTTGAAAATAAGATGCTCTCCAAAGAGTTTCATCTGAATGAGAGTGGGGACCCATCGTCAAAATCCAGTGAAATCAAATGGAAATCTGGGAAGGTAGGTGGTGCAGTTGCCCATGTTAGTTGACTGTAGTGGAAACAGTAAAAGTTTGGTTTTGTTCTGGGACTTGAGTCTAGTCACTGATGTAGCATCTTCAGTTAGCAATGGGGATTATTCTGTATTTCAGTTAAATCTTGTGAAGGGTTGAACTGTTATTGGGGACGTGAATGTGTAGTTTGCTGTAGTTATGGCAGGTTTGGCATAACTATTATGAAGGGAGCTCTCTAATCTGAAAGAGCATTACTGTTGGTCTGGTGCAGGGAGAAACAAAAGAAGGGGGTATAAAGATCTTATAGCTAGCTGAAATACTTTTAGTTTACAAAACTCAATATTTTTTTCCCTCCAGGACTAAGTATTGTCAGAACTGCACAACTACTTCTATGTGACTGAGAGCGTTTTAATCTTTGTGTTTTCCACATGCCCAATTTTGTCTGACATAGCTGGAGACTATTGATGTTTTGTTTGATATGGCATGTGTTTGGGTTACACTTCTGTTGGACACACTTTAGTAGTAGCTGTCCATACCCAGACCTCAAGCATGACTATCTTGTGTAAATATATATTAATGTTATAATGAATATGTCATTAGTCACAAAATGAACATTCATGCTGTTTTGTGGAGGAGTTGATACTTTCAGAAGGAAGCCTTAAATTTCCTGTGTCTTTTCCCCCCCTTAGGATCTGACAAAGCGTTCAAGCCAGACACAGAACAAGGCCAGCAGAAAGAGGCAGCATGAAGAGCCAGAAAGTTTCTTCACCTGGTTCACTGACCATTCTGATGCAGGCGCTGATGAATTAGGGGAGGTCATTAAAGATGACATCTGGCCAAATCCATTGCAGTACTATTTGGTAGGAGTCTTTAATGAATTTATCATACATATAACAGTCCTTTTGTGGTTGCTTCAAGATAAGTAAGCTAACTGTAGTGCTTATGGTAAATTAGGTTCCTGATATGGATGATGAAGAAGGTGAAGGAGAAGAGGATGATGACGATGATGAAGAGGAAGAAGGATTGGAGGACATCGATGAAGAAGGTGATGAAGATGAGGGTGAAGAAGATGAAGATGATGATGAGGGTGAAGAAGGAGAGGTTAGGACCTTAAAAGCTTGATTCTTGAAATGCCACCATTTAGCTGGCTTTATACAGAGCAGAATTGGACATAAACTATGCTGCTCTGAGTAGCAATTGCTTGAATAATTCCTGTAATTTGGCTGCTTTTAGTTTTAGGGTTAATTGGCCACAAAATAAATAGAGGATGCTCATGAAGGGCTTAGTCCTTGATATTTGAATAAATATACTGACTTCAAAAAGCAAGAGTTTTAAGGAATCTTGCAGTTAAACCCGAAAAAATTAACAGGGCTTTGGAGAGTTTTGCCAGCTTGCCTGCCTATGCATGTCTTTAGCTATTTCTTACTTCTTTACACTTAATGTGCAAGGAAGATGGTTATTCGCCACAGTCAAGCTTAAAATTGACACATCCTTGAACTACTTTTGTGGATCTGGAGGTACTCCCAGAATTTGGGATTTTTCATAAATATCAGCCTCATTTTACAAGGATGTGTATGTGCAGCCATTTTAAGTAGCCTGGCTTCAAGCAATGTCAAAATTATTAACGCTTTTGGCGCAAGATAATACTAAACACAGTGCGATTTGTTTTCCGCTGTGTTCAGTGGGATGGTGGTCTTAATAGGAATGCCCAGAATTGCTAATGTAGTCTTATTTAGAGAGGAAAGAGAGGTTTAGAGTGTTTCCTGAAAAATAAGAGTAGTGATACTGGGGATACTAATTTTTAAATAATCATGATAAAAGCTTAGCAGTCTATTTTTTTTTCAAGTGCTGTGTTTCTTTTAACAGGAGGATGAAGGAGAAGATGACTGAACACTGACAGATTCCAACCACCCTCTGTCCCACCCATCCCTTTCTCCCTTCCCTCCAGTCCCTGGGAGCAAGTTGCTGTCTATTTTTTTCCCTTTTTTGTGCTCAGTCGCCTTGTTCTCCTGAAGTCTATTTTTCCTCTCCTCTTCACCATGGTTCACAAATAATTTTGGAGAAAAAAAAATTATCTTGAGCAGAATACAGTGGAAAGGAATCTCTACCCATTTCAATTTTTTTAATCCCTCTGTTTTGAAATAAACAAAACAAAAAACTCTTAAATGGAATCAACACACCGTGTTCTGTGGGGAAGAAAGAGAACCTTCTGCTCCCTTCGCTCTGCTGGAAGCTGAAGAGTGCTAGGCCCCTGTGTAGTAGTGCATAGAATCTAGCTTTTTTCCTTCTTTCTCTGTATATTGGGCTCAGAGATTACACTGTGTCTCTATGTGAATATGGACAGCTAGCATTTACCAACATGTATCTGTCTACTTCTCTTGTTTAAAAAAAAATGAAAAAGCTAAAAAAAAGGGTGGGGGTTATAGACAGGGTAAGCAAGGGTGGGTTTCAGATGTTGGGGTGGGTTAAATGGGCATTTTGACAAAACATGGCTTCTTCTTTGGCATGTTTAATCGTGATGTTTAACAAACATCCTTGCAGTTTAAGATGACACTTTTAAAAATATAAATTCTCTTCTAATAATTACAGTTGAGCCCTGCCACTTGATGGAGAATCAGCAGAAACCTGTAGGATCTTATTTGGAATTTACATTCTCTATTGTAATTTTGTTCCTTGTTTTTGTTTTTTCAACTTTTTTTTTTTTGTTTCACTGGAAAAGAAAGATGCTCAGTTTTAAACGTTAAAAGTGTACAAGTTGCTTTGTTACAATAAAACTTAATGTGTACACAAGGGGGCTGATAGTCTTCACTGGCGGGGGGGAGCATGCTTATGACCCATCCCTTTAGTTTTGGTCTTAGCCTACAAGTTGGAGCCCTTAGGACTAATAATTGTATACAAGGAAGTCAGTAACAAAACCACCACTTGTACACAATAAATAATTGCAATCCCTCCATTCCTCTACCAAATCAAGCCCTTCATGCAGGCTGTTAATTGAAGATGATGGGATTTAAGTTTAGACAGGAAGGCATTGCCCATTGGTGCTATTTCAACTTTGTGGGGCTTGCCTGGTTTCCTCAGCCAGTAGGAGAAACCTTTTGACAGTTTCCATATCAAACTAATTATTAATAAACTCTGAAGCAAGCTAAGGAGAGCAGATCAGTCAGTTTCGAGGCCAGATAGAGAATTTGCTTTTGCCTCTAGGAAGCCTGCACTGAGATCTGGTAGAGAGATTCTTAGAAAATGATATTCATTGTAGGAGGAATTATGTAACATTCATCTATTGGTATCAATAAAGATGATCACTGGATTGGCATGCTGTGTTAGTGGGTTCTGGTGTTCAGAATTTATTTGAATTAAGGCTTCATTTCCCTTTGGAAATAAGTTACAGGTGAGTTTGGATTAGTACTTTTTTTGGCAATATTCGTTTATTTTTGGTGGCATTTGAAGAACTTTCTTGTAAGCAGCAAACTGATAGTTTGATTTAGCGACTCCAATAGTCAAATATTTGGATACTGGAGCAAAATGGCTAATACCATAATTGAGCCATGAATCTAATAATGATTTAGCAGTCTGCTCTGCTACTTAAAATAAATTGAATCTTAATATGAACCTTGACATAAGCCTTAAGGCTAGTTTAATCTTCCATTTATTTTAAGCAAGTCATGTATATGCAATTGTATGGATTAAACAATATGTACGGCTTTTAGACTGCAGTAGAGAATGTACAATCCCATTGTATAGGTTTGCAAGGGAAGATGGATGCCAAATAGTTGCTAAATGCATCCTTTGCTGAAAATGATTATTTGTTTCACTGGATTTGTTTATGGGCATCTTTGTAATATATGAAGGTACTTTGACTTAATTTGATTTTAAAGCTTTTCTTTATAACTGCTCTTGTGTTTTTTACCTTTAAAATGCAGTAAACCGTTCATCTTTAAGATTCTGCTGAAATAATTTAACTGTTCTGTCCTCTAGGACCAAGACCATGAAGCAATAGTCTTAAGCTACAGTTCTGTATACTCTTTATTTTTGGAGTGCAATCCAATGAACACTGGGTCTTTACAGCAAAAATTTGTGGGACCAGACAACTTGGAGATTTTAAAATAAGCATTGCTAAGGCTAAAGTTCCATTGAAAGTGGGTTGAGTACTGTTAAAATGCATACCTTCCAACTGCTTGTAAAGGGATAGTTCAAGTTTTGTGAAATTTAAACGCTCCCATATGACCATGTTGACTAGATAAACTGTTTCAGCTGGACCTTTAAGAGGAAGTGCAGGTGCTATTGGAGCTGCTTTGGAAAGATGTCTGAAGGAAAGAGATGTACAGGGGAATTATAAGGTGTAGTGAAGGAGCTAGGAGAAGGCAGCTTAGGACAGGGTGCAGAGGAGGTTTTGAAAGGGGAAAAGTATAACTAAGGAAGTGAAGGAGGAGGTGTTGGGTTGCTAAAAATCAGATCCAGCAAGGCTGGTGCATCTCCATTAGATACTTGCAAAGGGAATTTGACCATAGTTGGATTGACTCTTGAAAGGAATTGAAGGTAGGAAAGATTAAAGATTTTGGTTGGAGCCTGCTCTGCAGTCTTTCATTCGGGCACTCCGAAACTTGTTTTTGGGCTTCTGTGGCCAATGAGCATGCTCAGTCCTCAAGTGGAGCACTAGTGTTCCTCTTCCCCTAACACACAATTTTGGGGTGCATATTGGTATGACCGTATTTCTTTGGGGAGTGTTTACTTCCGTCTCTGGGATGGTTTTGAAAATACAGCCGGCTTAGTTCGCAGGGGATCAGTTCCGGAACCACCCCCACCCTGTGAAATAGAAAAATTGCAGATATTCAAGCCCCATTTAGTATAATGGTAGGGCGCGGGCGCCATTTTGTCTCTCCTGGCTTCCTGTTCGCAGAAAATCAAAACTGAACGGGAAGCCCACAAACGGGGAGGGACAAATGTAGTGTCTTTCTCTCAACCAGGAAATGGACAGGTACATCCACTCGATAAGGGGATGCTTTCTCTGGGCCCTTTTTTCTCTATTTGTTTTTTCCTTATTTTAATCTTTGTGCAGCTATTGCTTAATTTTGCTTTAGATGTAGATCATTAACAGCCATTGTGCAGAACAAGCTGCCTGGATTTTAAACTACCACAATACTCTGGCAATAGAGAGAACTATGCTGTTGATTTTCCTAGACTAGTTCATTCTAGACAAAGGTAGGTTTGGGGTGTGTGATCTAATTGTAACCACCTCACACTCCAAAATAGCATTGCTTTCCAGTGACGTCCTGCTTAGTAGGCATGGGAAGATTGGTTCAAGGATGAAAAAGTGCATCATGCACATGAATACTTAGGTTTCTTACTCCTTGCATTCCTTGGTAAAACAAAAAAAGTTAAGGTAGAGCATCCAGTAACTAGCAGGAACAATGTTTCTGGATTAACAGATGTGACTGGCAAGGGGAAAAATAATACTGAGAGCTGAATGTGGTTTCCTTCTCTATATATTTCTACACAGTTTTATGTTCAGTACTTTTCCTGTTCAGTCACATACTCATCTTGGTTTGGGGTAGGGAGATAAACATACTAGTTTGTTGCTGCCAGGTTGTTGTAGACCTGGGCTATCATTCTGGGACCCCACAAGTTCCTTGTCTCCAGAGTAGCCTCCTTGCATCCTGGTGCTTCCCTCCAGATGTGTTGGCTTTTGTTTCCCATCAGTTTGGGATGGTACCAGTTGTCCCAATATATGTGAAGAGGATTGAGGTGGAGAAGATTCCTTGCAGCTCAAGGTGTGTATATCTATCTAAATTTAGATATAGATATCAATCCATAAAATCTTCCTCACCCCCCATCCCATTTCAAAAAGCAAATCTTGATTTTGGCATTTTATTACACCATTGTTTATAATGGGACTTCAGCTTCCATAGATTTTGGTGTACACAGGGTTAAATCAAGAGAAACAAAACAGTGGGGAGAAAGGAGATTTTAAGATGTCCCCCCAATGCATGGTTTGGAAGAAGTGGATAGGAGGGAAGTTTTTCTTATAATAGTACTTGGGGTTCATTTTAAACTGAATAATGGACACCTTAGTAAAGGAAATACTTAACATGGCGGTCCATGAAACTTCCAGAAGAGAAGGCCACCATCTTGTTTGTTGTCACTTCAGCTTTATTATGACCCTAGGAATAAGAGAGATCCAAAATATTCTGTTACCAACAACCCTGGTCATGTCCTGTCGCTTGATGGGGTTCTTTCCATCTATATTGCAGTCTTTTCTGCCTTCCACATTAGCAAGGATTGTTGTCTTTTTCCAATGAGTTAACATTGTTTCATATGTCCAAAGTACGACAACCTCAAGCTTCTAGTGAGAGTTCAGACCTAATACACTCTTGGATCTAAATTGGCAGTTCATGGTATTCATAGAAGGCGCCTCCAACTTTTTGGTTAATTGCTACCATAACTGGCTTCAATTTATGGTGAGCTTGTAAATGAGGCAAAGCTAACAAAATGAATTTCAATACAGAGGAGTCCTAGTAGACCACAAGTTGAACATGAGTCAGCAGCGCGGCAGCTAAAAAGGCCAATGCGATTTTAGGCTGCATCAATAAAAGTATAGTGTTTAGATCAAGGGAAGTAATAGTGCCACTGTATTCTGTGTTGGTCAAGCCCCACCTAGAATACTGTGTCCAGTGCTGGGCACCACAATTCAAAAAGGATGTTGAAAAACGAGCGTGTCCAGAGGAGGGCGACTAAAATGGTGAAGGGTCTGGAAACCATGCCCCATGAGGAACAACTTTGGGAACTGGGTATGTTTAGCCTGGAGAAGAGATGGTTAAGGGGATATGATAGCCCTCTTTAAATATATGAAGAGATGTCATATTGAGAGAGCCGGCTGGTTTTCTGCTGCTCCAGAGAATAGGACCTGGAACAATGGATGCAAGCTACAAGAAAAGAGATTTCACCTCAACATTAGGAGGACCTTCCTGACAGCGGTTCTACAGTTAAACACACTCCCTCGGAGGGTGGTGGATTCTCCTTTGGAGGTTTATAAACAGGCTGGATGGCCATCTGTCGGGGATGCTTTGATTTTGAGTTCCTGCATGGCATGGGGTTGGACTGGATGGCCCTTGTGGTCTCTTCCAACTCCATGATTCTAAGAGGGTATCTCAAAGATATTCAGTCATGAACAGCCCTGCTCAGCTTTTGTCATTCAGGACAACCGTGGTTGACTTGATGGAGCCTATTTCCTGAAATATGGCCTTCCTTTCTTACTCTGGTATATGTCTTCAAGTTCCATATTGACTTAGGGCAACTCCATTAATTTCATGGGGTGGTTTTTACCCACCTCATGGCGGGTTACAGCAGTTAAAAACACAATTGTTAACATAAAATACACATATTAAAATGCCTCTCTACCCAGTATTTATATTAAAATATATAAAGCAATGATCAAATATAAAATGCATGTTTAAAATTCATGATCCCAACTGCCTGCGTTGTGATAGGTCTTCAAATGTGTTTTATATTCCATCAGCTGGTCTAGCTGTCGGATCTCTTCCGGCTGGTCATTCCATGGTTTTGGAGCTGCTGATAAAAATACTTGGAGGTCATTTTAATGAATCCTTGGAAATACAGCAACTGGTATTCATTGGTGGTCACTCATCCAAGTACTAACCAAAGGTAGCTCTCCTTAGCTTCCAAGATAAGGGATCTGCTGCCTTTAAAGTATGTAGGCCTTTTTCTAGCTGCTTCCCACTTCGCCAAACATATTTTCTAACAAGTTGCCTTGCCCTTCAAACATTGCTGCTATTTTAGATGCCTTTACGAGTGGCTTAGACAAATTCACAAAGCTACATGCAGCACTAGAAACAAGAGCTCTGTGCTTCCTCCAGGTATTGGGTGTCCATTGAGGCAACCAGTCGCAACCTGGTGTCTTTTGGATGTGTTGTACTGTGACTTCAAGGCTGGAAAAGGCTGCTACAGATTCCTTGTCCTGATCAATGCTGGATGTGGGACACAGGAGCAGTCGATAGCCTGAATCCCAACTAAAGTCGACCCATTAAAGTAATAGGATTTGTGTAACCATTGAATCATCATCTGACAATACAGTGTATCTGGGACTACTGTATTTGTTGTTGTTAACTGCCCTCGAGTCGATCTTGACCGATGGCGACCCTATGGATGAGACATCTCCAAGAAGACCTGTCCTCCATGCTCTGCTTAAATCTTGCAACCCCTTAATCCTTGTGGCCTCCTTCATAGAGTCTATCCATTTGGCATGTGGCCTTCCTCTCTTCCTCCTTCCCTCCACCTTTCCCAGCATTATTGTCTTTTCCAAAGAGTCCTCTCTTCTCATGATGTGTCCGAAGAACGACAGTCTCAGTTTGGTCATCTTGGCTTCTTCCAGGGAGGATTCCAGCTTGATCTGCTCTAGGACCACTCATGTATAAGTCTAAAAATTTCAGTCAAAAATCAACTTTAAAAACCCAGTCAACTTACCCGTGGGAGAATATAGGTACTGTACTTAACTCTTACAGAAAAAGAACCATCCCCTTGTGGAAGGCAAGAGTGCAATCTATCCTGGAAGCACTGGCTCCCCTTTACTCTCTCATCCAGGGGTAGGCAGCCTTTTTGAGCCGGGGGCCGGGTTGCTGTCCCTC
>CM034713.1:4928732-4975331 GCA_020142125.1 Phrynosoma platyrhinos
GAGCTGCAGTCCAACAACGGAGAGGTAGGAAATAAATTCTTTCAAGAACGCACCTCCAACACACGCAAGCACACAAATGATCGAAGAAGAGGCAAAGGTGAATAGTCTTCCTCGTTTATTGAGAACGTATGACAGCAAACGCAATAGTTAGTCATTGCCCAAAATAAAACTCTCGTCACGGACACCGAGACCCAAGAAGAGGCCGTTCGAAATGGAGACTACGGGAATAGTGACTCCGGTTTTAAAATAGAAAGGTATCAGTATCAAAGCCCCTTCCCCAGCTTCCTTTCAGGTGTGAATCGGAACAAGGATCCTGTGAAATAGACACTGGTATATTTCAGGAAATACACAATTTTCATCTGCTGGGGTTTGGTTCCAGGCCCCTGTGGATACTGGATGCTCAAGTCCCATTGACAACAACGGCGTAGTAGAATTGGTATCCCTTTTTGGACTTAACGTATTTTTGAATCTTTTCAAGCCGTGGATGATGGGATTAAAGAGCCTGTGGATTCCGAGGGCTGACCATACAGTACTTTCCTTTTGGATTCTTGGCTATATCTAGGAACCAAGGAGAAAGTCAGACTGGCACCAGATGAGTAGAGATTTGAACCCAGAACTGAATCACCGACACATCTGGCTTCCTCTTTATGAAGCAAGGATTTAACTCTTTTCCATATCAAGAGGCTCTGTAGAAAGTGTTTGTATTTGGGGAAAGCAGCTCTTGAGGCCTTCTGGCCAAGAGAGAGCCAAAAAGCCTCTCATTATATTTTGGCTTTCACTTTGCATCTAAGGATGTGGGGTATTGCGTGTGTGTGAGAAAGGCTTGCCAACAGATGCAGATCTCTTCAGCAATGTTGCTGCATTGCCTACCTTCACATCGCATCTCATGGACAAAGCGACTCCCTGAACTACCTACTGCAAAATCTTAAAAGAGTTGGAAGGGACCCCCAAAGGCCAGCTAGTCCGACCCCCGGGCATGTAGGAATTCACAACTAAAGCGTGCCTGGAAAAAAATGCCACCCAATTAATGATCCAGGAACATGCCTTTAGCTGAATCAAAACTTTTAATCACTTTTCTTTATTATGTGTTGATGTGACTTCAAATTAATTCCCACGGATGGCTACACTGTGATACGGTTTTCTTGGCGACATTTCTTCAGAGGAGGAAACCATTGGTTTCCTCTGAGGATGAAGGAGTATGATTTCCCCAAATGTCCGCAGTGGGTTGTCCATGGCTGAGTGTGGATTCGAACCTTGATCGCTCCGGGTCCTACCCCAAACACTCAGTACACTACACCATGCCTGTTCTCACCGACGTTCACCTAATTCTTGCAATTGGAATCTATTGCAATTGGAATCCTTTCTCCCTCTCTGTCACCTTTCCATGCTGCCAATGTTTCCCAATGCATTTTAGCATCTTTTTCCCAAGCCCTCAGCCCTAAGAAATGGTGGCTGGTTTCACTAGGTTCGAGGTGGAGGAGAGACGGGGGAAAAGCCTCTGCTTGGACTCTCGACTTATGTAAATACAGGAGCATTTCCTCCTATTCAGTTAGCTGAGCAGCATGCGCATTTCAGGCCAAAGCCTAGCTAAATGGCAACCACTACAAGAGCCTAGGGAAGAAGTCCATATATTTCAGGCACTTCTGAGAGGTAGGGGTCAAGCTCAAATTGTCTCGGAGAGTAGTGGAGTCTCCTTCCTTGGAGGTCTTTAAGCAGAGGCTGGATGGCCATCTGTCAGGGATGCTTTAATTGGGAGTTCCTGCATGGCAGAATGGGGTTGGACTGGATGGCCCTTGTGGTCTCTTCCAACTCTAGGATTTTATGATTTGCCTTGACAGAAACTGTATTTATGAGAAGGGTGCATTACTTTTGCCACAGCAGTGAATGGCAGGCAGAGATCTCTCACTCCATTAGGCATCAATGGAAAAAGTGAAATTATGCACTCACAACACTGTTGATGTGGGGCTTGACCTACTCCTTTTTCCCAGTGAGCTCCATTTGTTTTTAACACTGTGGGTTTGGCTGCACCCCAAACAATGTGGCCTGCCTCATTGGAGTAGCTCACCCTTTATATCTTTTTTCTGCTCTGTTCCCTTGTCATGAAAGACATGGCAGTGATGATACATCCCTAAGGAACTTACAATTCATCATTTTAAATTAAAAGGACTCTGCTTGGTTTTGCCTGTAGTTTAAAACAAAGAGTACAAAACTCCAGAGACAAGGTTTTTTCAGGATTCAGTCTTTCACAAAATGCACACTTTCTCTACTTGGGAAAGGAGGAGAGAGAAAAGTTCCATTCTGAGTAACTTGCATCTCCCCACATTTCTCTGATTTTATGGCCTTAAAAACTTGCCATCCACATCCAGAAATTAATTTGCAGTACAAAATACCAGTAAGGGCAAGCCAGGAAACCGATGATCCACTCTCCCCTTTCCCTCAGCGCCAAATATTGATTTGGTTTTTAACCAAGGATTTCAACAGCTGGACTACTAGTGTTCTTTGAACCTTACTGGCATAACAGCCACCAGACATGTTGGCTTGGTCTCTGCTGCACTCTGAGGCCATAGGTCTGGATTGCTAGGAAGGTAGCACTGCCGCTAGCTACCAAATCAGGGGAGATCAAGTGATCAATAAGGTTCCACCTGGCTCTACAAAGCCGCCTGTTTCGGCCTGGCTCTCCTCCATCTGGTCAGGTATAAACAGCAGCATCTGGACTGCTGGTTGCAATGTAACCGTTGTACAGGCTAGGAGTGAGCAACTGTGCAAGACATTAGGCCTCCAGAATACCTTGGAGGACTGTGCCACCAACACACACAACATTTAAAAAAAATTGTTTGTCCCAAATGCTGTCTGGGGGCATTTTCACCATGTTTTAGTCTCCCTCCTCTGCCATTTTAGGTTCACTTCTTGTTCAAAGAAAGGCCTAAATTTTATGCCCCAGCGGGCATAGAATATGACAAAGAACTAGGGCGTTTGGGGGCACTGCAGGGCTTTGCAAATTTATTTTGAGTCCTGGAAGGTCCTTTTGCCCTGGGACTACATGTGGCCAATGAGTTGCACTTTGCCCACTTTTTGTTCTAAGTCTTGAAAAGGGAACCATCCAAACACTGGATTACATTCACATGTAGGCACACGCCGCCAAATTGGTAGAGGGCAACACAGAAGGCTGAGGAGGTGCTGACAAATTGGGTGAGTTGAAACAGATCTCTCCCAAATCTGGTGGGGCCCTTCCCAGGAGGAGAACCTTTCTATCTGCAGAAGGCAGATCTTGGATTCAACCTGTTGCATTTGAACCAAAATCCTCCTTTCCCTCCCCCTTCTTTTTTGTGCAAGCATCACAAGATGGCATGCAAGACAAATGGCAGAGTAATCACCTGGAAGTTAAAAAAATCAAAACACTGGTGGAGGCAGATAGGGTGGGAGTAGAGTATTTCCAAATTACAGCCAGATTGGCATGCCCACTTTCCATTTGTGGCTTTCAGTTCTCTCTACAAGAGGTCAACAGACACACATCATGTCATCATTACTTCTCTTCTTTCTTTCTTTACAGAGAAATCATACGCATACAAACTCCAATCTGTCCTTTTCATTAAACAAGAAGGGAAAGTGGGGAGGGAATCCACTATTCAAAAGAAAGCAGTTTTTGTTCTTCATGTGCAAAATGGTCTGCCCCAGCAAATTATGCTCAGGAGCACTGTTTCCCCCTCATTTGTTGGGGGTCTTTTTAGACATACATACAGGCAAACACACATACAATGAATTAATCAAGAGCTCCTTCCAACAGCTAAGCTGGTGAGAAAGTCCAACCTATGTACAGTGAGCTGGAGAGGTGCTGGAAACGGCACGAGTAGGAGGTGGATTGCCACACCTCATCTCTATCTTGACGTGTCCATGTTCTCATCCATATAGCTATTGCAGTGTCCTATGACGTTCCTAGAAAGAGAAACCAGAAAGAGATTAGAAAACTAGCAAAAAGCCCAGCCTTGTGAGCCAATTTTGGTGACAGACCTGGCAATAAACAGGTCTGGGGAGGACAGGAAAACACATGGATGAAATTGTATTATTATGAAGCCTTTGTGCAGTGGTGGGTAAGCTTTTAAGGTGTTAGAATTCAGAGACATGGCCTCTGTTAATCTGAATATTAACATGCACAGGATTCTTGTAGCATCTTTGAGGTTAACTGAGCAAAAAAAGTTGTAGCATAAAGTTTTGTATACTTATCAGAGGAAGTTGACTAAGGGCCTTTACAGACTGCCAAAAATAATGCAGCTTGAGACCACTTTAACTGTCCTGGCTCAGTGCTAGGGAATCATAGGAACTTTAGTTTATTGTGGCACCAGAGCTCTCTGGCAGAGAAGGCTCAATGTCTCAGAAAAACTACAGTTCCCATGATTCCCTAGCACTGAGCCAGGGCAGTAAAGTGGCCTCAAGCTGCATTATTTCTGGCAGTCTGTAAAGGCCGTAAGTCTATGAAAACTTATTCTACAACTTCTTTCACTCAGTCTCAAAGGTTCTACAAGATCCCCCTGCATACCAAGCTTCTCAGGGCTGACTTTATTTGTTGCTATGCAAAGGTATCTTGTAACCTTTGAGACTAAAAGAAAGAAAGAACCAATGTAGCATAGCTTTCGTAGACTTGAGCGACTTCCTCAGATGCATGTTTGAAGTAGAGAATCCAGAAACTAGACCTATATATGCCATTTGTGAGTGAGAATGTCAATTCAAATTCAAAACCTTGTGAGTTTGGAGATAAGGTGACAAGTTCAGTTTGAAGGATGGTTATTGGGAGACAAAGTCAGAAGGAAGGCTGCTACTTTATTTATTACAATTGTTTTGTGATCCTAGCTTGGGATTGTTGTTGTTTCCAACCTATGGTGATCCTATTATGGGGTTTTCTTGGCAAGGTTTGTTCAGAAGATGTTTGCCTTTGCCTCCCCTCAGGCTGAGAGAGTGTGAATTGTCCAAGGTCCACCTGTGGGTCACTGTGGCTGAACAGGGATTCTAAACCCAATTTCCCAGAGTCTATGACCAGCACTCAAAACCTCTACAACACATTGGCCCTCAATTGTTATGTGTTTGCAAGCTGACTCTGAGTTAGGGGGACTCTATCCTAGAGTTCTCTTGGCATATTGAGTTTTGCTACTGCCTTCTTCTGAGACTTAGAGAATTTGTCTTGCCTCAGCTCAATAAAGGTCCCCCTGGCTAAGTGGGCATTTGAACTCAGGTCTTCCAGAATTCTGATCCAACATCCAACATCCAACCAAACTGGTTGAAAAGCTGTTGCTGTTATGTGTCCTCAAATTGATTGACAATCAAATTCACTCTGTGGCGATCCTATCACAAAGAGATGGATGGAATCAGTCAGATTTTTGACAGAACCTTTTGGAGAAGACAGTATAGCCAGCCTTCCACATTTGCAGCCATTACTTTTGCAGATTTATGCACAGATTTGATTAATGTGTTCTCTTTAGGTCCTCCAGAGGTTGACCACACAGTCACACTGGAGGACCTAGAAATTCCTAGAGAAAACACTTCTCTAGGCATTTGTAGGTCCTCCAGCACAATTCTGTGATCAGCATCCAGTGGATGTAGACCACAGAGTTACACTGGAGAACCTAGAGATTCTTGGAGAGGTGTTCTTTCAGCTTAAAAAAAGTGGTTTTTATTTGTGGTTTTCCCACTTTTTTGGAGATCCGGTGCCTCTAACCCCAGTAAATGTGGAGTGCCCATTTTTTTGTACTTTTTTTCTTCTATTAAGAGTATACTACTGAAATGTGGTCAGGAAACCTACCGTCCCATTTCCTTTGTTTCTGGTCTCGCTGAAGTCATTTTAATCATGTCCCTCAAAAGGAGAAGTCCACCTTCTTTGATCAGCAAGGGGCAGTATTTTTCAGCTGCAAATGGAGGGGAAAAAGATGGTTGGCTCCCATTTGGTTTCGTCTTCTCTACTTTATAGCAATAATAAAATTGACCTTAAAAATATGGTTTTGGGAAACAGGTTAATGCCTCCAGACACTGAGTAGTGGTATTTCTACTAAAGGAACACTATCCAGTTGAAGAATCAGGGAAGAGATAAGGAAAACAAAGATGAGGCAGGAAGAGAGGATGCAGGAGAGCAAAAGATAATGGAAGGAAGAAATATGTCCCCTCGAATAGAATCATACAATCATAGAGTTGGAAGAGACCCCAAGGGTCATCCAGTCCAACCCTCTACCATGCAGGAACTCAAAATCAAAGCATCCCCAACAGATGGCCATCCAGCCTCTGTTTAAATAACTCTAAAGAAGGAGACTCCACCACACTCCGAGGGATCGTGTTCCACTTTTGAACAGCTCTCACTGTCAGGAAGTTTCTCCTAATCTTCAGGTCGAATCTCTTGCATCCTTTGCTCCCAGTCCTATTCTCTGGAGAAGCAGAAAACAAGCTCGCTCCCACCTCAATATGACATTCCTTCAAATATTTAAACAGGGCTATCATATCTCCTCTTAACCATCTCTTTCCCAGGCTAAACATAGCCAGTTCCCTAATTTGTTCCTCACAGGGCATGGCTTCCAGACCCTTCACCATTTTAGTTGCCCTCCTCTGCACATGCTCCAGCTTTTCAACATCCTAATACTATATTAACATATCTAAACAACAGAGAGAGAGGGGTGCAGACTTAGAGATCCACTGAAATCAATAGAGCTGCATCAGTCAAAAAGACTTAGCACATTGCTTTTAATGGTCTTATTCTAAGTATGATTCAGAACCATAATACCAAGGGCCTAGTCTGCCGTGCAAGAATACACAACTAAAGCACTCCTGAAAGATGCACATCCAACTTCTGTTTAAACACTCTTAAAAAGAGAGCACCCTGCCCCCAGAGGCAGTCTACTGCTGGTAAAGCAGTTCTTATAGTTAATAATTTTTTCCTAATGTTCAGGTGGAATCTCTTTTCTTACAATTTGAATCTATTGTTACATGTTCACAAATCACAGAATTGGAAGGGATCACAAAGGTCATCTGGCCCAACCTGTCATGAAAGAATAAACAATTAAGGCACTCAAAGATGCCCATCTAACCTGTTTAGACCTCCAAGGAAGGAAACCCCACTACCCTCCAAGACAGTTCATTCCATTGTCGAACAGCTCTTAAAGTCAAGAGGTTCTTTCTAATGTTTAGGTGGAAACTCTGTTCTTGTAATTTGGATCCCTTTGTACCCTAACTGTAGCAGCAAACAATCTTGACTCCAACTGACAGCAATTTTTCTGAGAGTTCAGTTTAAAACAACTGTAGGCCTCTACTGTTGCTTTTGTATTTTTATTGTGTTATCTTAATTGCATTTTGGGTAGGTTGCCCTTGAAAAAAAATTACTTGAAGGAAGAGATGCATGTTTACTATCAATAAAGCAAAGTATTACAGTCAGCCCTATACAGTCAGCCCTCTACATTTGCAGGTCTGACTTTTGCAGATTTGATTATTCACAATTATTTGCTGCCACCTCCCCTGCTGCCCTAATGCCATTTTTAATAGGGACTGCAAGCCTCATGGGACTGTGAGACTGCAAAAGTGTGGCAAGACTTGTAAATACTTATTAAAAATGGTGCAGGGCAGCTGGAGAAGCAATGGCAAGCTCTGCCAGCTGCCTGCTTCTGTTCTTGTGAAGGAATCCCACCATATCTAAGGCACTCATTTGTAGACTGTACTTTTTGTGTGTTAAATATGGTTTTGGGAGGTGCCTAGAGTTATTTGTAGTTTTCCTACGGGGGGGGGGGAGTCTTGAACCCCTAATCCTAGCAAATATGACTGTATATTATTTTCTTGAGGAGGCACTATTGATTCAGTTGGTCTACCATCAGCAGATGTGACATAGCCGTTTTGGGGTGCGAGGGATGAGGGAACAAGGAACTTACGATAGACAGAGACGAGGTTGTAGAGGGCCCAGGTAGCCCAATGTTGACTCACAGGAGAAATTCCTTGAGGTATGAGTCTTAGGATTGGCTCAAAGGACCTGTGCAAACAATCCCAAAAGTGAAAAAAGGGTCAGCAGAAAGTGGAGGGAAGGAAAACAATTTCAGTGTTTCCTCAGAGAGTTAAATTAACAAATGAATTGGCTTTTTTGCAAGGTGAGGAGATACCAAATATTTAGAAATTTCTCTGACCCTAAAAGTAATTAAAACACCTTCCAGGCATCATTTAATCCCACAAATCTCCAGACAAATCTATCTTTGTTTCTGAGTTATGAACTAATATCTTAAAATTTACAAATGAGTCTGCTGGAAATTGTTATCACAAGATGAAGTTTAGATCTGAAATGCAATAGTGTTTTAAACATCTGGCCAGGTTACTGCACTGTTTATTTTTCCTTTTCTTTATCCTCTAAATGCCTGGAGAAGGGTTATGGAGAAACTAAAAGCCTGCCAGATTTGTGACATTTCTAAAGGTATTATAGACTAGCTAATCAAAAGGTATTACAGGAAAATATCCTCCCCTAAAAAATGGCTGTGACAGAGAATGTAAAGAGGGCCAGTACTGAAGACTTCAAACAATCAGATAAGGATCACTGATACTTAAAAGCTTTTATATCTGATGTTTCCCTGAAATCAAAACAATTTCAGTGTTTCCCCAGATAATTAACAAATGAATAAACATGGCTTTTCAGAAGGTGCTGGACTTCAGTTCCCATCAGCACCAGTCAGTCTGGCCTGTGGTAATGGACAAAGGGAGTAGTAGTTCAACAATCTGAGAAAGGGGGTGTCACAGGTTCTCCACCCTCAAGTAAATGAATTAACTCTTTCAAGTCACAAGTAGATGTCTTTCCCCTTTAGCAAGTGCGATCTACCTACCGGTAGTTGATGTTTCTCCTGGAATTGACATCCCAGCGTTGAATGGCTGCCCACATCCTGTCCACAACTTCCTCTCTGCGTGGTTCACAGATTATCCAGGCTTCTGGTCCATCAAACATGATATGAGAGAGAACCCCACACGCATTGTAGGACACTTCAATCCCATCAGCTTCACTGTCCAACAGGTTGCTGTCATGCAATATGTCACAATGAGTTAGTCTTTCAATCTCAAGCAAACAGACTTAAAAAGGAGTATCTAAAAAACTTTCACTGGGCAGATTCTGCATGCTCATCTAGATCTTCCATGGAGGTTCGCATCCCATGTTATCAGTATCTGAGATGTGTTTAACTGGGACATAGAAGAAGACATCCCCCCAATGATTACAACTAGATCAGATTTCCCTGTTCATTTTAATTTTCCTGACTTCTGGATGTTTTTGTTGTTGTTGCCTACAAACACAGAAGGACAGGTTGCTCACCTGTAACTGTATTTCTTTGAGTGGTCATCTGCGAATTCACACAAATGGGTTATCTCTGCACCTGCGCAGCTAGCTTGCAAACTTCTGGTATCACTGGGCAAAACTTCAGTTGCAATTTTTTGGTGGTAGCTCTGGCCACCCCTATAAATCCCCTGGTGTTCCCGCTCTTTCTCCAGTTCCAAAATGTACACTGCCAAGCAGCAACAGTATGAATTTAGCAATGAGAAGGACACGACTGTGGGGAGGATGGGCGGGATTTGTGTGAATTTGCAGATGACCACTCAAAGAAATACAGTTACAGGTGAGCAACCTGTCCTTCTTCATGGTCTCTGAAAATCACACAAATCGGTTATTCAGACTGACAAGCTTCAGTCAGTGGAAGAGGGAGTGTCCTGACACAATTTTGTGAGTTCAAACAAGATAAAATTTATTAACAACAATAAACTGTAAACTGTAACCACCAAACATTCTGGTGTCAATTACTGTATTCAAGTATGCAATGAAAAGTGCAATTAAGTCAACATCACACCTGAAATAACCTTTCAGTGCAAAGCAGATAGTAACACTGCCCTCCTAAAAGAGGCTTCTTGTCTGGCCCTTGTATCTAACCTGTAATATTTTATAAATGTCAATGGTTGTGACCAGACAGCAGCCTCACAGACATCCTCCAGCGGCACCCCAGACAAAAAAAACGGAGGATGCAGCTACCGTCCTAGTTGAGTGTGCCCACACCCTGTCGGGTGGGGTCTTGCCCGCCAGTTCATAGCAAAGATGGATGGCGGCAGTCACCCACTTAGAAAACCTCTGTGCCGAGATCGACAGTCCTGTCTTGGCCTCAGAGTAGCACACAAAGAGTCTGAGCACCTCAAACCCAAGGTCCTGTCAAGATAAAAGGCCAAGGCCCTGCGAATGGCCAAGGTGTGCAAACGCCTTTCAATATGTGGTTGGGTTTGGAGCTAGGATGGGCAACACAATGTCTTGGTTAATATGGAAGGCCGACACCACTTTAGGTAGGAATGTGATGTCGGTATGGAGAACCACCTTGTCCTTATGAAACTGAAGATATGGTTGGTCTATCCGTAGTGCACAAATCTCCCCAGCGCGACGAGCAGAGGTGATGGCCACTAAGAAAGCTGTTTTCCAGGTCAGCAATCTTAAATCCGTTGTGGCCATAGGCTCAAAGGGCTTAGAAGAAAGATAAGCCAAAACCAAGTCCAAGCTCCAAGCCGGAGTTGGTACCGAAGTTGGGGGGGTGCAAATTAGAAAGTCCTTTAAGGAACTCCTCCGGGAAGGCTGGAAGGCGGGAGGACATGCCATGCTTTCGAGCCGCCGCCTTCATGAGGTATCTAAAGTTTAATATATCGTCCGTCTCCTTATTAAAGAGGCCAGAATCATCGAATGGCATGTCCTTGATGGCAGTCCTCGCCTGAGGAGTCAGGTCTGAAGCTCGTAGCCAGGCATGCCTCCGAAGAGCCACTGATCCCGAAAGCATCTTTGCGGCGCAGTCTGTGGAGTGCCGAGCAGACACAATCTGTTGTCCCCCCAAGGCATGGATCTCTGCCTGGATCGCCAGAGCCTTGTTTTCATCAGGGATGGAGTCCAACAAAGGCTCTAGCCTCTCCATCAGATGTTGGACATAGGTGTCCATGCATGCCATCCAATTTGCCACTTTCAGGTCCAGTACAGCTGCCGCATATATTTTCTTTGCAATAGCGTCCAGCTTTTTGCTCTCTCGGTCAGTCAGCAAAGTTGAGGTATGAGGGATGAAGGCAGTCTGCAAACCCTTTACGATGGCGGAATTAGGTCATGGGTGTTCGAAGAGCCAGCTCAGTCCTGAAGACAAGATACGGTAGAGGTTCTCAATCTTCCGGGATGGAGATGACACTGTAGCTGGCGTCACCCACGACCTCTTGGCTATTTTTTTCAGGGAAGGGAGGTATGCAATAGCAGGTGGTGTGGGTACTTTACTATGCACCCGCCTGTCCACTGGATCAACAGCCTCTTCATCCATGTGGGTCACCTCAATCTCAAGCGTGTTGGCCATCCTAACAATTTGGTCTGTGAAAGACTTGACATCACCGGTTGGGGAGGACGATGCCAAGTTGACCAAGGCAGGAGGAGGCGATGATCTGTCCTCATCAGATTCTGGAGATGTAGACTTTAACCTTAGTGCTGAATGGACCGAGACTGGAGAATCTTCCAGCGAGCAAGGGAGAGGCCTGTGGCTGCACAAAGAAGTGTGCTGAGGTGGAACTAGTGGCGCTGGAAAGAGAGGAGCAACATCTGAGATGGAGCAGGCAGCACAGGGCGTTGCCAGTCTTGACCCAAGGATTTGGGGTCGACAAGTAAGTAGTATCGGCCCGATGGCGGAGCAAATCGGAGGTCAGGGTACTGCAACAGAAGAGAGTCCTGTCTAGCAGATCTGTCCAGCAAAGCCTGATTAGCCTCTAGCCTGAGGGAGGCTTGGTCCCGAGGTAGGTATCTCTTGAAACTGTTCAAGCCCGAGAGATGCTGGGAACCGACTGCTCCTGAGGTGTCAATTCCGGTGGCTCCTCACGGATTTCACCCTCGGACTCCACTAGAATCGGAAAGGAGAGTGGTATGGCAACCAGAGAAGGGTGGGCCAACTCGGACCTGATGATGGCAGGAGGCATTTTCAAAGCCTCGGAGGCCCCAAGATGTTGAGACCTCTTGGGAGAGGAGGATCTGGTCCTCTTTGAATGTGATTTTCGTGGTGAGACGGAGCGGGCTCTTTTTGAGTGGGCTTCTTGAGTGGGCATCGCTGGGCTTCTTTTTAGAAGTCTTCTTCCCAGCTCCATTGCCCTGGTCAGTATCTGGTGTAGAAGCCTTTTTTGAGGCTCTCTCTCTAGATCTGCCTCTCTCACTCTCAGTCTCCCTGGAAGTAGATGGTAAAGGCTCCTCTGAGACCTGAGTTGGAGCTGAGGCCAATCTGAGGGCCTGTTCCCAAAGGGCTGCCTTGAGCTTCAAGTCCCTGGTTATGGGACTCACACAGGCACAAAACACACTGATCGTGCCGATCCGTAGTTGGGATCTTAGAGTTGCACTTTTGGCAATGCTTGAAGGAAGCCATAGTCAAGTACAAGTTGTCATCTGTGAGGCAAATTCGAAGTCCAAGAAACAGTCCATAGGTCAACTGATCCGCAAACAATCACAAAGCCGAAATCCGACAGAATAAGTCAAAAACCAAAACAAGAGTCAAAGCCGTAGGTCAAATGGAGTAAGTTAGAGAGCGACTCTAGTGAGCTAAGTTCCTTGCTAGCTGCAAGTGCGGCGGACGAAAGGAACTGGAGAAAGAGCAGGAACACCAGGGGATTTATAGGGGTGGGCGGAACCACCAAAAAGTTGCAGCTGAAGTTTTGCCCAGTGATACCAAACTTTCCGAGCTAGCTTCGCAGGTGCAGAGATCATCCATTTGTGTGATTCACAGAGACCACGAAGAAGAAAGCTGTTACCACATCTAGGCCATCTATTCATCAAACTCCACATTGCCTATATTAACTGGCAGGAGTTCAAAAAAGGTGTCCTGTCTTGTGATATTGAGGATTGAACCTGGGCCCTTCTGAATGCAAAACTTGGGCTCTATTGTGGAACTAAAGCCATGCCCCAAACCTGTGAAGCTACTTTCTGATGAGTGGCACTATTTTTCTATCTAGCTCAGTATACACAGTCACTGCACATTCCCCACTGCAAAATAGAACTGACAGGTGCACTGGCATATAAACCATCAGTTGCATCATGTCAGTTTTCAGCAGAAGGGTGGTGCAGTGCAACCACTGGGTAACTATGCTAGTGAAAATGTACACTCTTTAAGCACAATGTGGGCTCTTGGCCCCTTACTTCTCTCCCTTTCCTCAGTATAGTTTTAGGCTGTGAGGCCCAGCTAACACACCACTAGTGTGGAGCAGGTATCAGCCTATGTTTCCATCTAGTCCTATCTAGGATAGACTCATCAAATCCATTAGATTTATCTACATATTGACTCACCACGAAATGACTGATTGAATGGGTCAACTCTAGTTGGGATGCCAGCCATTAAGTGCCAGTGACAGCAGCAACGAAGGGCATTTGAGCCCTTTGCATTAGATCAGAAGCACCCTCACCTGAACACACTGATGAACTGGGAAGTCATGAGCTGCGGGCGGAGCTCTTGTACCTCGGCAACGTTCCCCAGAAGGCCCAACATGTTGCGATGTAGCTCCTGCTTGCTCGGAAATTCCTGGAGGGGGGAAAAACAACAAAGGCAGCTACAGATATTAGAAAGGAATCCAAAGAGATGGATCCAAATGCACCCAAACTCGCAGCTGAAGGCAATATATCCTGCGTGGTGAGCTGGACCCTGGTACCAGGCAGATGGGTTTAGCAGTCCTTGTCAGCATCACAACCATACATTAACAACTGTCAGGCAGAATGAAAGAGCTAGGTTGTATTAATGACCTCACTGGATACTTTTTGCATTTGCTTGGCATTTTGAAGCTGGGAAAAGAGACAAAGGTTGAGAATGGATTTGCTTCTGTACTATACAACCCTTGGAAATCCACCTTTCATTAGCCTTGCCTGGGACTGGGGCTATGGGGATATATCCAGCAATGGGGATTTGATCTGATTGCTGGCCAAGGGATAGAATTTGTTTGGGAGGCCAATTTTGCCACTGATTTGCCACTGAGGGGCTGCTTGAGGCCATTAGCCGAAGGGCTGGAATGCTTCTCTACTAATGCTATAACAAACAGTGAACATATGTCAGGAGGCCTTGTGAATAAACTATTCCACCATCCTCATCACTCCTATTCAAAGCAGGTGAAGAAAGGGAGGAGAAGGAGAAGGTTCCATGAACTAAAAGGATTTTTTCTGAGAAAAGAGGAATCTTTTTGGAGAATGATGAGTGATTCTATTTTATAACTTATTTATATACTTCAAATGTTTTTAAGGCCCAAACTCTACACTCACCTTCAAGCACTCCAAGAAGAGCTTCATACCACTATAGTTGAGGAACATCTCACAGTTGTTGGGGGTCTCGTCTGTGATGTTCCACAAGGCGCTCCAGGAGAACTCCATCACCTGGTCACACTACAAAAGCAGCAGTAAGGAGAACAAACATGCCTTAATATCAGGGGATGAAGCCTACAGTGTGAGAAATCCACATGCAAAACCCATTCTACAGACATGACGCCCTTTGGAAATAAGCAAAGAGAATAAGGGACCTGGAGCGTTCCTGCTCTAAATAGTTCACATCCATTTCACACCACTTTGTCAGGACTCCACTTAAGTCAAGGATCCTAGAACTCTATTCCCAAGGTACCCTGAATGCCTGTGTACACTGAAGAATTAAATCAATTTAATGTTCAATTTTAATTTTCAATCCATTTTAATTTTCAATCCATCTCTTCTCAGGATACCTGGAGTGCTGTAGTTCAGAGAACTATTGCTCTCTAACACAGAACCTTACGTACTTCATCAAACTACATATCCCAAGATTTTTTAGCTACAGCAGTTGAGGTGATATGAAACTGATATAACTTTGAAGTGCAGAAACACTCCCAAATAAATAGTCAGTAGTATTCTAATCCCATCTGCAGATCTACAGCAGATGGGATTAGCTATAGCAGTTGAGGTGATATGAAACTGATATAACTTTGAAGTGCAGAAACACTCCCAAATAAATAGTCAGTAGTATTCTAATCCCATCTGCAGATCTCCTAGATACCTTTCACTAGAGGCAGCCTTCACAAGTCAAAAAATAGCTGGCATTCTTTTGGGGACATGTGCATGTATAGGTTTCCCTTATGCATGCTTGTGTCCTTTTTTGGACACTGCAGAGGTTGGTATTCCCTCCTCCCTTCTGCAGAAGTCAAAGGACCCCCTCCCACTTACTGAGCATCCTCTGAAGCCCCCTGCATGGCCATTCCATATTTTGTGAGGAGTGGGCAGGATTGCAGAAGCATTTGACTATGTCCCCACAGCCTGATACAAAATGATGAATAATTACTTTGCCAGAATAATTTTTCAATCTAAGGTGTTATTCACATTATGTTGCCCAATTTGAGTTCGATTTTTAAAATGTTCTTAACTGTATTTGACCTTTTGTATGGGGTGGGGGGAAACAATCTCGAAATAAAGAATTTAAAACAAGCAAAATGCCAACTCAAAACCAGGTTAGGGCTTAGAAAAGATATATGTTGGATGATAGCTTCTAGAATCCAGGCAGCCCAGCAAGTGGCTGTAGGCTACCAAGAGAATTCTTGATGCTGTAATCCAAAAAAGTACCTTTTCTAAGTTCTGGAGCTCTCTGGCCAGGCTCCTGATGATCCAACTATTTGCTTTAATGAGTCACTCTTTTTTTTTTGTGGGAGATAGATCTTACCGTTTTATCCGCCAATTTCTTCTGAATTAGCTTCAGCATTGTCTGTTCATAGAAAACAAGCAAAAATGAGTTCAGAAATCACAGAAAGGGAAATGAAGGTCAATGTAAACATTAGATAAGAAAACTGAATTGGCATCACTTTAGCCCCAGGGTTTCTTAAGACAGAATTGAATCAAGAAACAGCATTGGTTTCTGGTCTTTGAATAACCACATAAAAAAGCACATAATAACCACATTAAAAAGTATACTAATGTTTTTCATATAATGCACTCAGAACAAACTGGGGACTACTAAAAGGCAGGATATAAGAAATAAATTATTATTATTACTATTATAATTATTATTACTGGTCAAAGGGTTTTTTTTTATTAGCAGGGATCCACGGATGAAATAGTATTATAGGCTGAATGTGATATTTTGTGTATATTTTGCAAAATCAAGGGCCCTAAACCCTATATTTTGGAAGATGAAAATGAATTAAGTATGAATGACTTCTTCATAGAGTTAACAGCATATAATGAAGCCAGTTCTGTGTGTTCAGCCACGTAAGTGTCAACAAGAAGTATAAATATAAGATAAAAAAGGGAGAGTCTAGAGAAGAAAAAGTCAAGGTAGTGTATTTCATTGTTGTGTGCCTTCAAATCATTTCCAATATATGGTGCCCCTAATGCAAATCTATCATGGAGTTTTCTTGGCAAGTTTCTTCAAAGGTGGTTTGCCATTGCCATCCTCTGAGGTTAAGAGAGTATGACTTGCCCAAGGTCATTCTGTGGGTTTACATGGCTGAGCTGGAATTCCAACCCTGTTCTCCAGAATCAGTCCAACACTCAAACCACTACACCATGCTGATTCTCAGTGGTGCATTTAACTGGTACATATTAATTCGTACTTCTCTTTCGTACTTCTCTTTCTTCTGTTTAATTTTTAAAACCATTGCCTGATGATGTACACAGTGGGTCTTTGAAAGCTTGTATGATGCATTTTATGCATTTCAGTTGGCTGTTTTGTGGATTTGGGATGTTACTGAACTTAATTGGTACAGTTTGGGGCCAGCTGATCTGAATGACCCTATCTCCCCATATGACGCCTTTCAGGCATAAGATCTTCCATTGAAGAACTTTTCTCATTCCCACTACCTTCTCAGGCATGTTGTATAGGAGCATGGGAGAGGGTCTTTGTAGTGAGCTGGACCTCTGTCACCAGGCAGATGGGTTTTGAAGTCCAGTGGCATTAAAGAGTTAGCTTGTATTGCACTGTTTGGTACATTTTGCATTGGCCTGACAGTCTGAGGCTGAAAAACACCATGAAATCTGGGAATGGGCTGGGGGAGTGAATTTTCCTCTGTTGATAACCTGCTTACACAGTTCTCATAGCTGTTAGGGCAGAAATGGGTCCCATTTGCACACATTGATTTTCTTTGTTTGATCCTGCACTATGGGAAGTCTATTTTCTTGGGAGTCAATCTTCTATTAGCCGTGCCTTAGAGGGGATGCACACCAGCCCAGGGGTTCCATGTGGCCAGCAATGGAGAAATGAATTTGATTGCTGGCCAGGGATAGCCTAAGTAGAATTAGTGGTTAGGGGTGCAGTTCTCCCACTGGCTGTGGGGGGATGCTGGGTCCAATTAGTGGCAGAGCTGGAATGCTTCTCTGCCATGTACCATTTGCTGCATCATTTCCTTTTTTGCAGAACATTCTGGGAAAGGGGGAATAATCTGCAGAGGGATCTTGCCAAGTGGCCTGTGATTAAAATAACGGAGACCATGAGAATTATGTCACTGATTTTCTGCTCTGGTTACTGGGCAAGTGGACATTTTTATTGAATTAACACAGAGAAATTTTGCTTTAGGGACCAAATTTCTTTAATGTTCAGGTGCAATCTCTTTTTTTGAAATTTGAATCCCCCATTTCTGATTTAACACAGTAAAAAGGATTTGTGATGCATTTTGAAGTCTTTTTTGGGAGACAAATAAAAAAATAAAGACTTATGTTATGTTAAAGTGATTTCTAAATAAATAAATAAATCCTTAAATTCTTAGGAAGTCAATTTGATGTGCCAGATTTCTCAATAGGCCTCAGCATAAGAATGTGAAAAACATTTGCTAATAATGATAACAGGAACATGGGATATAACCTCATATTTAGTAAAAAACAAAAACAAAACAAAAAAAACACACCACTGTCTTTGCCCAACATTATCTACTCTAACTGGAAGGGGGAGTGGAAAAAACACAGGAAAAAAGACTCAAAATAACACAAATTGCCCTGAAAACTATAAATAACATAACAGTGTCACAGAAGATAGGTCAATAACCAAAAATAGAAATACAAAAAAGGTATCACATGTCATAAGTCACAACATAAATTTTAAAACAAGGAAAAAGAAAACAGAACAAATTTTATACAGGGGAAAGGAAAACTTGATCTGTTACACTGTTTGTTCACTTTCCTTTTTCTTAGCGGATCCCAAACTCTGGTTCTCCAGGTGTTCTGGACTTCAACTCTCATACAATTCAGCCACCTTGGCCAACTGTTCTGGGAGCTGAAGTCTGAAATATCTGGAAGATCACAGTAGTTTGGAAATGACTGTTGTAGCCCTGATTTGTAACTTCTGAAGCCCTAAAATATAGTATTTTTGGCATATTTCTACTGTTGTTTACTGAAATTCTACTGTAATCACATTTTTATGTGTATAGTTTATACAGGGTAATTTCTCTAATTTATGGTCTTTATTCCTGTAGTGTCTGACATCTGAAACCCACTCCCTTCTGTTTTTGTGATACTGGGCCAGAATTCTTCTCCACTCTACCTGGACTTGCTGGGAACTGAACTGGGAATTTTTCACATGGAAAGCAGGTGCTCCATCACTGAGCAATGGCCCTTCATCCAACATCTAATGTCCCTGAAATGTCTCTTAATAGCATTTTAATAAGAGGAGGAGGGCACATTCCCCTCCATCTCTAGGCAACTATGTAAAAACATCCACCTTTCCTTAAAACTCTAATGGTGTCTCCAGGTCAGAAAACCTATGACCCTCAAAAGGAGGGAAACACAGATGAGGGAAGGATTAGAATATCCATTCAGCCACGGTAAGGGTTAAGTGCCCTGCTCTGAGGCCATACCTACCATGACAAAGCCCATTTTGCCCACAGCCTCCTTGTGGTCATTGTCCACTTGGCACACCAGGGCATTGCACAGATGCACAGCAATCCGCTGGATAGATTCATCCTGTCGTGTTGGGTTGAGGATGTTCAGGAGTAGCTCATTGACCCGACGATACTGGAACTCCAGCTCCTCTGGGATGCTGAAGTTGCATAGGGTCAGGCAACAGTTCCTTTGCACCTGAGAAAGCAAAGCAAAAAAATGTGTGCCTGTATGGGATGCCAGCCAGAAAATCTAGCTTATTTTAAGATTTTTACTTTCCTCCTCAGTAAGAAAGAACCAGAGCAGACAGGTGGAAAAGAGCGGCCCGAGTATGCTCAGGCCAGAAGTGGATCTGAACCTCACTAACCCCACGGCCCACTCCCAAGGACCATGCATGCAGGGGCTAACAGGAGTCAGATTATCTGAGCTTCTTTTTGCTCTGGTCCAAAGAACCAAAGCATGGTTTTGCTGCAACTTCCAGCCGCTTTGGAGGCATGTGTCATCCAATTGGCATGCCTGCAAAGAGGCTGGAAGCCACTTCAATCTGACTGTCTGTTTCACCTCAAAGAATTCTAAGGATTCAACAATTAAATTGTCTGTTATCGTCTATAAGTTGGTTGCAGCTGCGAGGGGACAACTTGATCAGCATGGTGACTAGATTATTGGAAACAAAGCAGATGGTCAAGAACTACTTCCCTGGCATGGGGAGTTCAGAGGGGTCCGTTGTGGGTCCAGATTCCTATTCTCCAACTCACTAGAACATCAGATCAAATTAGATTGCCAAGGCAGAAAGAGAAAAAGGAGAGACAGAGGGACAGAAGGGACCAAAGGACTAGCCACAGCTGCATATATTGTCTTGGACAACCAGGGATGTTACTAATTTTTAAATTATATGTGAGTCTAGTATTATGGTTTTCTTTTAGTACTTTTTGTGGATGCTGTCAATTAACTTTGACATTAAACTTCATATATAAATTATCTGAAATATAAAAATTTCCAGACAGAGATGGAGAAAAGGAGAAAAAACAGAATCAAACCAGTAACATTGTAAACTGACAAAACAAACCAGTAAAAGACCAGTAATAAGACCCAGAGATGTATGATTTCATTTTTCAAAAAGACTTTTTATGACATCAGAAAAGGTGTTAATTGTGCTTGAGTACCAGTATAAAATTTAAAAAGTCAAAGTATAAAATTTGAACTGGTAAAGAAGGGATCGATATAGTAGGAGTTAGCAAAAAGGGTTTACCTACCTGAATGTTTGGACATTTGCCAATGAGGTCTGTGTGGAGATATGGTGGCAGAGACCATTGGAGAGACCTTGAGAACATGGTAGAGTGCCAGTAATAGTAAACTGACTGGGTAATTGAGATAAAAGTGAGTGGGATAACAACGATGAGACTATGAGATGGTGGTGAGAGAAGAAAGACGATTGAAGAAGACGGAAGTGAAGGGACAGCTAGGAATTGTAGGAAAGAGCTTAAAACAGCAGTGATGTAACAACGCAAGAAAAAGAAAGGAGGAGACAGAAACTAGCTGAATTCTGGTGTTTCTTGGCAAGAAGCAAGGAAGTGTGATATATGTTTATGAAGTAAAGAACACATAACAAATAAACTGTGGACAGAACCTAAAACAAAATTGTTAAAAACAGCAAGAAAAGACTTGAAAAATTGTAATACATATTGAGAGATAAATGATAAAGGACTAAGACTAGGAATAGATAATTAGGCAAGAAAGAAAGACTAAAGCAAGGATGAAAGATATATAAAGGAATTGGAGAAAAAAGGAGAAAGAAGAAAGAAGAGAAGAAAAGGGGGAAATAAAGAAATGGAGTGGGATAAAGAGTGAAAAGGAGAGGAAGCATGAGAAAATAGTTTTGAAAGATGGGAGTGTTTATATTTGGGTTTAAAATTAAGATGAATGAGGACAGAAGAAAGTGAAAAGGGAAGAATTAGAAAGAAGAAGGGAATAGTAGGAGATAAGTAAACTGAATAGTTAAATAAGGAAGATTTTGCAACAGTTATAGGGTGCATGTGGGGGCAGATGGTGTAAAAGAGTTGAAAAATATAGAATTTAAAAAGTTAGTTAATTCTTTTCAAAAAGAATTTTGCTATTACTAGAAAGTATAGGAGGTAAGAACAACTGACTTAAAATAAACTTAAAACTTCAAGAAATATGAGCAGAATTGAAAGAAACAAATCATATAGTGGAAAGACTAAAATCTGACATGACTTTGGCAAATCGAAGAATCAGAAAGTGACAAAGTGGAAGAAGACATGGAAAAGACAAAAATAAGAAGAGAAGAAGATTTAGACCAGGGGCCGGCAACCTACGGCCCCTGGGCTGGTTCCGACCCAGGGGCCTGTGCTTACCGACCCAGGCAGACCCCTGCTGCTGCCGCCGCTGCCACCGCCGCTGTGCATTTCGGTCGCCATGCACACCGCGTGACCACCATTTTGGAGAACAAAATGGCAGCCACAACGCGTTTGCGCATGCGTAGGAGTACTGCGCATACACAAACGCATCACGGCCACCATTTTGGAGAACAAAATGGCAGCTGCGACATGCATGGAGGTAAATTGGGAGGCAATAGGAAAAAAGGGAAATTGCATTGTAAAACTATGGGCTTGTCTACATGAACAAATTCCCCCAAATTCCTCCTAAGCTTGCTGCATCCTGTTTACATGACACAGGACAAAACCTCAAATTGGCTGCCAACTGTCTTTGCAATGCCCACACCTGATTTGGGGCTTCCTATCCCTAACCCGCATTTAAACAACTCATCTTTTGCTTCAAGTTTTTAACCCTTTTTGCAGCGACAATGGTGACAGCCTTCATTCGTGGTCCCTGTGAGGTGCCCGCCTCTGCAAGCGCAAGTCACTCTGAGGTTAAAGCAAGGTGCCTAGCATTGATAGCATGACTGGGTGACTTGTTCTGACCTCAGCAGTGGCAGCAGGCAATGATTGGGAATCACATGGGAAGACAGCCATCTGTCATTTGCTGTGAAACCCAAAAACCTGAAGCAAAAAAGAGCAGGTAAGGGGGGAATTTGGGGCCAGAGTATCCCAGAGGCAGCCCAGAGGAGCAACATATACATTTTGAAGACAATGACGAACAAGACATAAAAGATAACTGATCAAAATAAATAGTAAGCTCAAGGCTCCATTGATGTCTAACCCTATGAACTGCTTACAGTGACTTCCTGGTAAGACTCCATGCCGTTCAGCACCACCTGGATGACCTGTCGCCGTAACATGATGCTTTGCTCCTGCCGATACTCTGCATTGGTGAGGTAGAAGAGGACCGCACTCCCTGTCACCTGGATGTTTTTATCGTATTTGTGACACTTGAGTGCAGTGATGACTAGCTGCAAAAATGAGGTATGTACATTATGCCATAAGTATACACCTTTTTCCCAATCTTTTGCTATATTTTTATCTTTATGACAAACCTACCCTCACCATTAGAAATGTTTAATCCCTGGGAATTTTGAAACCATGGGGGAGAAAAGAGGTCTTCTTGTGTGTTTTTTTTCTGGGGGAAATCAGGCAGGGGAGAATAAAAAATGCAGTATTAGCACTCTTTACAGATTGCATTCTGTATAACTTGATTTGGAATGTAACAGTCATGTTTGCTATACTAAAGGTAGTTTATTCAGAGTATAATTACAAACTGAGCTTTTTTATCCAAATAATAATAATCCAAATAAATAATAATATAATTATTAATAATAATTATATTATTATTTAAGAATTATTATGTTACAAATGGTGCGGCAAGATCCTGAAGTATAAGGAGCTTATTTTGTTTTGCCTGTTTGGGTCAGTAAATAGCTGAACACCTTATCTTAAACATTTTACTCCTCATTCCAAAAGAAAAGATTCCACAGTCCATTCCCCCTCACTAATTTTTCCAGAAAAAAAGACTGGAGAAAAAAAACTGCAAAAAAAATCCTCCTGATTTTTTAAATTTTCCCAGGGGTGGGGAGGGCAGGAGAAGCCTGCTGCCATAATGTCCCAATTGCAAACCTCCCAGAAGTATTTGGTGTGGTAACGTGGGAAAGAAAACACTGGACTACTGGAGCTGTCATACTTTGTTCATATGATCAGATGATGTGACTCGTTTGAAAAAATGATGATGTTTGCTAAAGTGGAAGGCAGTAGGAAAAAAGGGAGCCTGTACTACAGATGGATTGATTCAGCCAAGGAAGTCATGGTCTGAGACCTGAGCAGAGCAGCTGATGACCAAGGATCTTGGAGATCTCTCATTCATACTCACCATACTTGGAAGTGAATTTGACAACAAACCAGACCTTTCCTTGACTCCACACAGCTATTCTCTCAGGGCAGAGAATCATATAATCTTAGAACTGGGCCACAAGGAGCATCAAATTCAATCTCCTGCCATACAGGAACATACAACTAAAGCGCTCCTGAAAATCAGGTATTCATCCTCTGTTTACAAATCTCCAAATAAGCAGAGTCCACTACTGCCTGAAGCAATATGCTCCACTGTCAAATACTTCTTACAATAAAGACATTCTTCCTAATTTTTTGATGGATTTTTGTGTGTGCAGGAGTTAGTAATCATGGTAGCTAACTAGAATGAACCTCCATGTTCAGAGGGAGTCTACCCCTAAAGCAGCAAGTAATTAAAAGAAACAACAGCAGAAAGTGATCACTTCCAAGGCCTGCACATGGGGTACCTTGAGACATCTGCCTGACTACTGTGACTAGACATAACACGTGATTAAAGGAAGATTTGGTCTGACCTAGTTGTGATCAGCCATACATCTCTAGAACAACAGTGAGATCAAGTAAAGGTTGAACATCGCTTATCTGAAATCTTGGGTCTAGAAGTGTTTTGGATTTCAGATTTTTGGGATTCTGGAGTATTTGCCTATAAAGTGGGCCCTTGGTATCTACTGGGTTTTGATTCCAGGGCCCACTTTGGATTTCAAAATCCATGGATGCTCATCCCATTACTATAATGGCATAATAAAATGATGTCTCTTACATAAAAAGGCAAAATCAAGGTGTGTTTTTTTTAAAATTTATACAATTTAAAAATATTTTCAAATTGTGGATGACTGAATCCATTGATTAAAAAAAAATCCATGGATATGGAGGGACAACTGTACATAATGAGGTATCTTGGAGGTGGGACCCAAGTCTAAACATAAAATTAATTAATGTTCATATAGACCTTATACACATAGCTTGAAAGTAATTTTATATGCAATATTTTTAAATTTTTTATATTTTATAAATAATGGCATTGTGCATGAAACAAAGTTTGTGTACATTAAACCAACAGGAAACAAAGTTGTCACTATCACAGCCATCCTTGAAAAAGATTTTGAATTTTGGAGTATTTCAGATTTCAGAATCTGGACAAGGGACACCCAACCTGTATAGGGTACATTGGGCATGTTCACAAAACAACCATGTCCATTATGCCCTAAATCTCACAGAGGACCAGATTGAGATCTTTCTCACTGAAACCCATAATCTCTTACCACTCAGTTACTCTGCTTCACACAGAGCCCTTCACACAGAACTCACCTTGAGGGCCCTTAGGAGTTGGTTGCAGCGCTCAATACGGGCAATATCGAAGAGGAGGTTAATGGCTCGAGATGTAATTTCAGGCCGGTGTTCTGTATAGGCCTCAATGGCATTGAGAACCTGCTCTTCATTTTTATCTCCTGTCACCTAACATAGAGAAATGGAAAATGTTCAGACAAAGAACAGGAAAGGCAGCATGGAAGACTAACAGGTTGCTTACCTGTAACGGTATTTCTTCGAGTGGTCATCTGCAAATTCACACAATGCGCCTATGCAGTTAGCTGGGAAACTTCTAGAATCACTGGGCAAATCTAAGATTGCAACTTTTGGCAATCACCTTGGTTATGAGCGGAAACGGAGGGAAGGCGTAGAATTTTCTCCCACACCACTCGAACTGGAAGGCATCGTCTCAAGAAGATTGGGTCGGGATTCGGGAACAGAATTCTGGACAGTGAGAGTTCTCCTTCGTGACAAAGAGATAGATCTCCAGAGCACCCCAGATGGAGAATAGGTGTGCGACCACTTCAGGGTGGAGGCGCCACCTGTGACAGGTGTTGCTGGACCTGCTGAGTCTGTCGGCCAGGTTGTTGTCCTCTTCCGGTAGATGTACCGACTGCAGGAGAATTCTGTTCTCAATGCACCACTCCCATATGCGTAAGGTGATCGACAACAAAGTCGGAGATTTGGTGCCTCCTTGTTTGTTTAGATAAAACATTACTGTGGTGTTGTCCATTAGGAGGAGCACTACTCTGCCGGCCAACTGTGTCTGGAAGGCCTTGAAAGCTTTCTCCACCACCAGCATTTCTGAGGCATTGATGTGGAGAGTCTTTTCTTCTGTGGACCATAGTCCTTTGACTGTCAATCCTCTCAAGCGCGCTCCCCAACCTTCTTAGGATGCATCTGTCATCAAGTTGATCTCGGGTTGCGGTGGCAGGAAAGGCATGCCACCATCATAGCAACGCAGCGACCCCTCTTGGAACCGTCAGCCACTTTGATGGGCAGTTGTAAATGGGATCAAACGAGGACAGGAACCAAGACTGTACAGAGTCTTGCCCAAGGAGTGAGGGAAGTTGTTGATGCCAGGTGTCCCATTGCCACCTGAATGTGGTGTGCCCTGACACGTCTGTGCTTCAGGCAAACGTTGATGGCAAGAGTCAGCGCTTGGAATCTGTCCTCTGGGAGGAAGGCCTTTGCCTGGATGGAGTCCAAGACAGCACCTATGAAACTGATGCATCTTGATGGAATCAGGTTCAATTTCTCCCTGCTGACCATCAACCCGAGGGAGTCCAGTTACCATGCGGAACCACCGGTACCGAATAAAGGACCCTCAAGTCCAGAATCGGTCTAGTGTAGAGTCCTTCTTAGGGACAGTAAAATAGTGTGAGAAAAAACAGTGCCGGGCCCAGGAAAGATGTACAGGTTCGATGGCACCTTTGTCTAACAAAGCGCGCACTTCGTCGAGCAGGGTTTTTGAGGGGCTGGTGGACATAACAGCTCCGGTGGGAGGGAATTCCTCGAACTCTAGGGCATAGCCCCCATAGACAATGTCCAGCACCCAAGAGTTGAAGATGATTGAGGCCCAGGTGTTATAAAAGGCCTTCAATCTGTCCCCGAAGGGGGGTTGGGTGAAGTGTGTGACCTCATCTCATAACCTCCTCTTCCCCGCATTGTAGGGCTTCTTCCTATTGTCCTGTCGGAACTGAGATTGTAGTTGTCAACGTCTGGAAGAAGAGGAGGAGGAATGAGATGGCTGTCGATGCCGAGACTGGCCTTGACCCTGAGGTTGTTCTTGCTGCTGGTAAGATCACTGGGTAGGCTGGTACCAGGAGCGTTGTTGTACACCTCCAAACCACCTTCTCAATGGCTAGGACACAGAGGACATGCCATGCTTCCTTGCTGCGGTTTTCATTCTATAGCGGAAATTCAACTTCTTGTCCGTCTCTTTGTTGAAGAGATCGGAGTCATCAAAGGGCATGTCCTCTATAGTGGTCTTGGCCTGCGGAGTCAGGTCAACAGTCCTAAACCAAGCATGACAGAGGCAGAAACACAGTCTGTTGAGTTGCATGCTGAGACTATCTTGGCACCACAGTCTGTTGAGTTGCATGCTGAGACTATCTATTGGCCTCCCATAGCGTGTGTTTCGGCTTGAACAGCCATGGCAAAAGGCTTGTCCTCTTCAGGCAAGTGCTCCAGGATGGGTTCCAACTTTTCCATCAAATGCTGGACATATGTGCACATGCAAGCATTGCAGTTTGAAACTTTAAGGTCCAGAGCAGCCACTGCGTAGATCTTTTTAGTGACGGCATCGAGCTTCTTACCCTCCCTATCAGTAGTAGAGGCTTGGGGTGTAAAGGTGAATTGTGCCCCTTCCACAATTGCAGAATTTTGCTGTGGATAACCAGACAACCATGCAGGACTTGAGGCTATCCTATATAAATTCTTGATTCTTCTGGATGTAGAAGAAATCGTGGCTGGAGTCACCCAGGATCTCTGGACAATCTTTTGAAAAGATGGCAGGTATGGAATTGCTGGGGGAGTCGGGACCCTCCCATGGACCCGTTTTTCAATTTGGTCCATTGCTTCTTCATCCTCACGCGTGACATCCAACTCCAGCGTATGCACCATTCTCATCACCTGATCAGTGAAGGATCAAACATTGTCAGTAGGTGATGATGAGGTCAAATTGGTCATAGGCTGTGCCGGACTGGGTGATTTTTCAGGTTCGGACTCAGGTGTAACTGAATGAGACCAAACCGATGAATAACTGGACACATAAGAGGCCTCCGGAGACCTTGGGAGTGGTCTATCCGCAATCAGCGAGGTACGTCATCTTGGTATTGGAGGCGGAGAAGGCGATGCCTCCCGGGATAGAGGCCTCGCATGAGGCCATTGATGTTCCAACTGGTCCAATTGTTCGGGTTGGACCGGAAGGTAGTGGCATCCAGCCTGAGCGTTGTAGACCAGGTCTGGATATTTTCATATCCAAGAATCAACCTGTTCTCATCTACGATCAGTTTCAAGCCGATCTGCCTGAGGAGATTGAAACATCTCTCGATGATGTTCAACAACAGGGCTATCTTGGATCCATAAGGCAATAGGAACTGGTTGAAGGGGTGAGTGTGAAGTCAAGGCTGGTGGATCCTGGTCCTGAGGGTCAACCTGGTCCTGAGGGTCAGATTCCACGCAGACAGATGGAGTCGAAGGCTTCGGTACTGAAGGCCTCAGTGCCGATAAAATTAAAGGTAGTGCTGAACTGGAAGTGGTCGGGGGAGTCTTAAGACGCCTTGGTAGGATGGTGTTTCAACCGTCTCTTTGGAGAGGAGGTTCAGTCCTTATGGGATGTCGAATGTGGAAAAGCTGAATGAGCCCTTTTTGATGAAGTTGAGGACTCATGGACGGGTTCAAGATGTTTCCTCTTAGAGGTTTTCTTTTCCCCTCCCTCACCCCGTTCCTTATTGCTTCTCGCCTCTTTTTCCCTTGAAGATTTATCTTTGGATCTCTCCTTGGACCTACCCCTCTCGCATTCTTTGGTCTGGGGCGAGGAAAAAGAAGGGCCTTCACCACCCAACATGTTGGAAACTTCGGAGGCAGGTTTAAGAGCCTGTTCTCATAAAGCCGCTTTCAGTTTCAGGACTCTATTTTTTAGGGCCTGTGAGGTCATACCCTTGCACATGTTGCAAGCTTTAGGGTTATGACTCTCACCCAGGCAGAAGATGCATTGGTTATGCCGGTCAGAAGTTGAAAGATGCCATCACCATATACAATAATCCAGAGAAAACGAAGTCAAATTCGGTCCATGGTCAACGATCAGCAAACAGTCTCAAAGTTGCAATCCAGAAGTTGATAATCAGAAAAATATGGTCAAAAGACGAGGAATGAGCAATCAGATAGCGAAGCTCCTTGCTAGGTGCAATAGTGGCGGACGAAAGGAACTGAAGAAAGAGCAGGAACGCCAGGGGCTTTATAGAGGTTGGCGGAGCTACCGCCAAAAATTGCAATCTAAGATTTGCCCAGTGATTCTAGAAGTTTCCGAGCTAGCTGTGCAGGTGCAGATAAAACCCATTTGTGTAATTTGCAGAGACCATGAAGAAGAAAAAGTGTAGGGTTCTAGAAAAGAGAAGGGCTGGGTTTCAACTCCCTAATTAGCCACAGAGTTTGGAAGGCTGAGATGAATAATTCAGAGGAGGGGCCCAAGTATTCTCATTGTCATCTTATTCATTTGTATCTGACCTTTTTCTCTCCAATAATGGGGCTCAAGGCAGAAGATGTCCAAAGAAAAAGACCTTCTCACCTACTTACATAAGTGGTTGCCAAACTGCTCTTACCATCAACAAGCTTCTTGTAACATTCAATTAAAATCTACCCTCTGTTACTTAAAACCTAGTCCCATCCTCTGAGGCAGCAGAGAACAAATCTTGGCTCTCCTCTCTGTGACAGCCCTTGGGATTCTTAAAAAGGGCAGTCTTTGAGTAAGGATTACCCTAGCAGCCCATTGTTTTCTACACTGGCTGGAACCAGGCTGAAGGAGATCCTGAAACTGCTACAAAAAGTGAAGATCTTTGTTACCAGTTCCTCTCATCTTTTGTTCTTCCTTTACCTTGTAGGCTGGGATATGTGAGAGACGGCAGAGAGAGGTTTCAAACAGGCCCAGAAACTGGAGTGGCCGTTTCAGATTCCTGAAAGGGGTGATGCTGCTCTCTTCTGGATTGGTGCTGGATGAATATATTGAGGGCGAAAAACAAGCAGACTTGTCACTGGAACCTGGAAAATTACTTTTAAAAAATGAACAGTTGCACATGCTTCTAAATAAGTTGCCAATTTTAACTTTTAAAGTTCTACATGACTGAGCTCCCTCCCATCTTTCAATCGCTCATTTCTTTTCACCAGCCTGCTTAGCACTGATAAGACAAGAGATGCCACCTAAAAATCAGGAAGAACTTCTGAACTATAATGATTCAACAGAGGGCTGCCTTAGATTCTCCTCCTTTGAAGGTCTTTAAAAAGAGGTTGGATGGCCATCTCTTAGTATTGCTTTAGTCACGTATTCTGTCACAGAGCAGAAAACGTTTAAATGCCCTATCACTTTCTTGGTAGATAGATGGTAGTTTGGAATATCATGCTGAACGAAAAATTAACTGAAAGAGTAAGGGCTACTACAGATGACCAAGAACATTATAAACTCTGTGTAACATGGTACAAGTTTATTGGTCATGCAAATGAAAATGCCAGTCTTTTCTCTCTCACTTCCTCACATGTTGACTTTTGAAAAGATATTGTATTATATAGTAATAGCTGTTGTTGCATCAGCTGGAGGATCTTTTAGCTGGAAAGTCAGGAAACACAAATTCAGAACACCTCATTGTACAGGATCTGAGAGGCAATATTTCCTGGTTATGTTTATATTTGTAAAATCTTTAAAATGCAAATAAAAAAATGCAGTGGTAGGTATGCTGCCATGCACAGGTACCAAATGTCTGTTGGGTATGTATGTATGTAAGTGTGCCAGGATGAAATGGTAATATATAAATCCACAAATAAGGAATACCATGTCTCTTTTACCACATAGGGCAAAGATTCTAATAGAAATAACCCAGTTTGACTCTACTTTAACTGTCATGGCTCACTGTTATGAAATTCTGTGATCTGTGGTTTACTGTGGCACCAGAGCTCTCTGACAGTGAAGGCTAAATATCTCACAAAACTACAAAGCCCACTGCATTGAGCCATGGCAGTTAAAATGGTATCAACCCAGTAATTTCTGCACTGCAGATGTAGCCATTATAGCATAAACTTTCATAGATTTGGAAAGTTTATGCTATAACATCTTTTGCTCAGTTAGTCTCAAAGGTGCTACAAGAGTCCTTTGAATACTGAAATTCCAGGCTAACATGGCTATGTCTCTGAATTATAATTTATTTGTAATACTGTCACATAAATATATCATTTATTTATAATACATTATGTTACTGATAAAATAATATTATTTTGCTGCTTTTTGTTGTTATTATGATATTGTTTTATGCAATGGCCATTGGCCAAAAGCAATAAATTTGAATTTAATTTAGTAATTTAGATAAAATAATATGAATTACTACTTTTGTATACTCTTATATTGATATTATTACTTATAATAATAGATTCTTTTTTACCATTCTTTGTATACTCTTATATTGATATTATTACTTATAATAATAGATTCTTTTTTACCAACATCACCATCATATCATCATCATGAAGTTCAGCATTATCTGTTAAAACCCTTCCTCTTAACAAGCAGTCAGTGCTCAAAGGCCTGCCTGCATAGAAAAATCTTCACCTATATTCTGCCTAATAACAAGGCTGGTCCTGCTCAAACCCCCTTCTGGCCCTCAAGACTGGGCCTACCATCCTTACCTCGTCTGGCCCACTTTCTCCTCTAGGCATGAAGAAGTGCAGTTCTCCAGCATGGTGTGGCCTGAAATATCCAGCGAAATGAGGTTCACTAGGTTCTCCACAAAAAGGTTCAGAACTTTGCGTGTCAACTTGAATTTGTAATAGCTGGACAGGCGGTCCCGAGAGATATCCAAGTGCCTGGCAACAATCAGAGAGGGAACAGCTCATCACCTACCAGGTAGTCAGAACATATAACACGAACACTGGGATTAACATCTTTTACATTCTTGAGACACTTTTACAAGTACACTGAATATTAAGTGTGTTCAAATTCCACACAAGGAACAGGTGGCTTCCTGTGTAGAATTCAGCTATTTATGAATCTTGTGTCTTGTTCTGCAAGTTTCTAGACTTTATCATTCATTTGAAATGTGGTGCTGGAGAACAGATACCACAGACTGATAAAAAGATAAATGGATGGGTCTGAGAATAAATCAAGCCTGAATGCTCACTAGAAGTGAAGGTGACTAAATGGAGGCTGTCCTACTTTCGACATACCATGAGACGACACAAATCATTGGAAAAGTTGACAATGATTGGAAAAATGGAAAGCAGTAGAAAAAGAAGAAGACCACAATATAGGTGGAGTGATTCAATCAAGGATGATCACAGCTGCTCCGAGTTTTGAAAACTCAAGCAGCACAGCTGATATCTGAGGAACTTGCAAGTCTCTCATTGACAGGTCACCATAAGTCGAAGATGAGTTGATGGCAAACAGCATAGACCTTATCATTGTCAAAACCAGCAGGCAAGGTTTGCTGGAATCTCAGAAGCCTTTGATCTGCTCCTTCAAAACTTCTTAGCAAGATGAGACAAAAATGGCTTGATGGTCCTTGAGGTCTCTTCCAACTCTATGATTCTAGCCACCTTGAGTCTCTATACCAGGAAAAAGGCAGGAAATAAATAAATAAATAAATAAATCTATGATTCTAAGCTGGAGATATGATGGTATTACAATTAATTATAATTTAAGGTCTTGTAGCATGCCTATTTGTTAAGTATGGTTCCAAATCAATGATTCTATGACTCTATGATTTGTAAAATTGCTTTGTTCATGTGTATAGTATTTATTGAAGTGATTAACAAACAGAACTAAAAAATATAAAATGAGCAAAAGGTTTCAGCTTCCATTATATTATGGTAGCGCTCATAAATATATTATATTATATATAATGTTATATGTCATTAACTGTCATCAGGTTGACTTCAACTTATGGTGACCCTATGAATGAGAGGTCGCCAAGTCTCCAATGTTGATCAATACTTTTCAATCTGTGCAGCCTGAGGATGTAGGTAGGATCCTTAGAGAGGCGAGAGCTACCATATGTGTGCTAGACCCTTGACCTTCTTGGCTTATTAAACAAGCCAGAAGGGTAAGAAAGTAATTAATGCCTCTTTACAACAAGGCAGGGTCCCAACACACTGGAAGGAAGTTGTGTTAAGACCTCTTCTGAAAAAACCTTCCCTGGATCCTACTATACTGCATAACCATAGCCCAGTCTCCAACCTTCCATTTTTGGGCAGGGTACTGGAGTGTGTGGTGGATTTTCAACTTCCTGGATGAGATGGATTATCTAGATCTATTTCAGTCTGGCTTCAGGCCTGGTTATTGTATGGAACAGCTTTGGTCATCTTGGTGGATGGCCTATGCGGGGAACTGGAAAGAGGGAGTGTGTCCTTGTTGGCTTCCCTTCCTGGAGGGGCAAAGGCAGAATGTGGTGCTGGGGGATTCATGTTGGACTCCTTGGCCATTGGTCTATAGCAGAGGTAGGCAACCTAAGGCCCGGGGGCCAGATGCGGCCCCCCAAGGCCTTTGGACTGGCTCCAGGCCAGTCCTGTCGCCGCTGCTGCTGCCTGCCATGATGATATTGATTATTGTTGTTATTACTTGTTCTTGGGGTTTTCTTGGCAAAATCTCCACTGGGATTTTGCCATGGCTTTTCTGGGGCTGAGAGAGTGTGCATGCATATTTTTTTATTTTTAATTTTTTTAAAAAATATATTTTTAAATATTTATTTATTTATTTATTTATTTTTGGTGCTTCGGCCCCCCAATTGTCTGAGGGACAGCAACCCGGCCCCCAGCTCAAAAAGGTTGCCTACCCCTGGTCTATAGAGTCCATCAGGGTTCTGTCTTGCCCACTATGCTATTTAACATCTACATGAAACTGCTGGCAAAGGTTTTCTGGAGTTTTGGGGTGAGGAGTCATCAGTATGATGATGAGACCCAGCTCTATTGCTGATCCACTAAACTGGTGCCTGATAGCTGTAATAGGCTGGAAGAGGATGAATAAATTGAGACTTAATCCAGACAAAAAAGAGGTGCTCCTGGTCAGTCAAAAGATAGATCTTGGAATAGGGATTTAGCCTGTGTTAGATAGGTTTATAATCCCCCTGAAAACAGAGGTTCTCAGCTTGGGGGTATTCCTAAATTCATCTCTGAGCCTAGAGATGGTGGTGACTAGGGGTGAATTCACACAGTTAAAAGTTGTGTGCCAACTCTGCATGTTCCTGAGAAGTGGGATCTAGCCACAGTAATACACAGAATCTTAACGGTTGGAGGAGACCCCAAGTCCCATCCAGCCCAACTTCCTGCCATGCAGGAATGCAAGCACTCCCAACAGATGGCTATCCAACCTCTGTTTAGAAACCTCCAAATATAGACTCAATATTCCAAGGCATCATATTCCACTATTGAACAACTCTTATCATCAGAATTTTCTTCCTAATATTTAGGTATAATCTCTTTTCCTGTAGTTGGAATCTACTGCTCTGTGTCCTAGTCTCCAAAGAACCAAAAAACAAGCTTGCTCCATCCTCACTATGACATCCCTTCAAATATTTAAACATAGCTATCATATACTCTCTTAACCTTCTCTTCTCCAGGCTAAGTACACCCAGCTATCTAAGTTTCTCCACACAGGGCATGGCTTCCAGACCTTTCACAATTTTGGTCATCCTCCTCTGGACACACTCCAGCCTGTCAATATCCCTCTTGAATATATGGTGCCCAGAACTGAACATAATATTCCAGGTGAGGTCTGACCAAAGCAGAATAGAATGGCATTACTATTTCTTCAGTGTAGACACTATACTTCTACTGATGCAACCTAGAATTGCATCGGGTTTCCTAGCTGTTACATCACACATGCCTTGGTTACATCCCATTTGTAATGTCCTGTACATGGGCTGCCTTTGGGCCTTTGCAGACTGCTAGAAATAGTGCAAATTGAGTCCAATTTTAGGGTTAGGGAATCATGGGAACTGTATTTTATTGTGGCACCAGAGCTCTCTGACAGAGAAGGCTCAATGTCTCAGAAAAAAACCAACAACTCCCATGATTCCCTAGCACTAACCCTAACCCTTAAAGTAGACTCAATTTGCACTATTTCTGGCAGTCTGCAAAGGCCCTTTGAAACTTCAATTGATCCAAAGAGCTGCAGCCAGATTGCTAACTAGGCCATCCTACAGGGAGAATACAACTCCCTTGTTGCAACAGCTCCACTGGCTGCTGGTTCGCTTCTGGGGACAATTCAAAGTGCTGGTGATGACCTATAAAGTCCTATACAGCTTGGGTCCAGGCTATTTGAAGGACCGTATCTCCCTTTAGCAGCTTGTCCTATGATATCTTGATATAGGGAGAGGGAAGGACATGAATGCAGGCACAGTTCAATTAACAAAGCCTATGATAAAGAAGATAATCTTTACAAAGCTTTTTTCATCTCCAGCCCCACTTTTTCTCCTTGCTCTCTGTCTAGTTGGAGTTTGCTAGCAGCATCAGCTTTGGAGGAAGGAGGAGTGGAGAAAGAGAGATGTTTGCTGCCAGGCTGCAGCAGTGTCTGAAGTAAAAAATGCAATAAAAGCTTGAGCTGAGAAAGAGCAGGATTCTACTCTATCTGCTCCTCTTGCAGCTGTGTGTGCTTTCCTGCAACAGGCAATGTAAGCAGCAGCTACTTCCAGAATCCCTTACTAAGCATGTGTGAACAGCAAGAGAGAGAGAAGAAAAAAGAAAGCAGATATGCCAGCCTCACCAGCTACGCTGCCCCCCCAGGTTAAGAACAGATCTATAGGTTTGACCACCAAATAGAAATCATATGACAAGTAGAGGCTAAAAAAACAAAAATAATCTCTGAATGCACTTGAACAAAGCTTTCAAGTAATCCCTAGGTTAAAAATGTTTTTTATCTTCTTAAGCAAGGCTTACCCAACTAGGTTTTTTTTTTTTTTTCATTTCACATATATGTATTGTTAGTTGTGGAAACAGGTTTGCTGAAATATGTTTAAATACTCTTTTTTTGTGGTGCAGAAACCTGTCTCTATTCTAGCATCAATTCTTCCTGGTCAAGTAGTGGCCAGGAACTGAGTTACGCCTGTGAGTACCACTATGCCAGATGAAGACATTCAACTGGGAATCAACCACATGAAAAGTCATTAGCTAACCTGAGCTTGCGCAGCTGAGCTATGGCTTGGATGTGCTCTTCGCAGAGGTCCATGTTGTAAAGCACTAAAGAAGCCAAGCTCTCTTTCCACTGCGTCAGGAAAAGAAGGTCATTCAGCTGAATCCCTGAAAGATCCAGAGCCGTGAGGGAGGCCAAAGGCCGGAGCAGAGTCTCCACATTCACCCCCTCCGTCATCCGGCCCAGGTTGAGGAAACGCAAGCGGCTGAAGCCTTCAAAGGTGAAATCTTTGACCAAGACTTGGCGGGTGGGGTTGAAGTCATCTTCGCAGCCTCCAGGGTTTTCCTCTTCATAGAAAATATTGGCGCAGCCAAAAAGGCTGAGGGACACGAGGGTGGGGCTGAAGCTGCCCAGAGTCTGGAGGCTCTTGGCTGTCAGCTTCTCACAGTTGGTTAGGAAGAGCTCAATCAAGTCCTACAAGACAAGAGCCAGGGAAACGATTGGGAAAAGTTACCCTTTGATTTATTCATCTGTTTTCATTCTGCCCAATATCTGAAGATCCCATAGTGCCATATGATTAAAATTCTCTTAACTTCTCAGAGGTGGTACAATGGAAAACATGTGAGGAGAATTCCATCAAACTGCTCAATGAAAAGCTAATCCATTCCCTGTGAAAGCTTCCACTAATCCCACTGCTACCACCAAATGTTAGGGATGTCTACCTGTCCCATCATTATGGTAATGAATGTGATTACCTGCATCTCTCCAGACACTATGACACCAAATGTGTGAGCCTTCACCTGTCCCACTGCTATGGCACCAAATGTGGGGGACTATCACCTGTCTCACCACTATGGCATCAAGTATAGATCCCTTCATGATTCCTGTGTGAGAATTTATTTGTATAATCCCAGCAATGGAAACCATCACCCTTGAACTAATGCTGCAACCATGCTACTATGTCTCTGAACTCAATCACACCAAGAACAGTAGTGTAGCATTCTCAGAGGCACAACTGTATAATATAATAGTTATTTTATTGAAAATAAGAAGATACTTTTCCCATCAAGTTCAAAGTTTCATCCAAGATTCTATTGATAAACAGCTGAGTTTTCTACTTTGAAATTATTTCAAGCCTTGCAGCTAAACTGAAAAAAATAATTAGTTCTGTATGTTTTAGTGATCTGCACTGATTATCAAAGAATGAGAATAGTCCAATTTTAGGGTCAATATGAACTGATTTGTTCTTTTGGTTATCATTTTGAAAACGCTGGTCTACTATCCTGTTACCTGTGGGCATCCCACCACATATGTAGATAGGTCCCCTTTGCTCCACAATTTCTCTAGCACTTATTTCAGAAAACTTCCCAGGTATGGCAGTTTGATTGGTATTAAGTACCCATGGCTGATTAACTTGATTACCTGTTGTTTAATATTATTAGTGATAGTCTTAAATGGCAAATTTTTCATAAATAAGACCAGATGTCATTGTCTATACTGTATTTGTAGAATATTGTCTATTCTATATTGAAGTCACTTATCCAAACCTGCCTACCTCTGTAGAGTCAGGGAATTTGGTCTCTATAAAACAGAATAGATTTGGGATATTAGGACTTTGGGATGATCCAATTTCAAGCCTTGTATCTAAACACAAACAAGATAATTAGTTCTTTATGTCTTAGTGATCTTTACTGATGATTAAATGAAGAGTAGCCCAAAATATGTAAGGCCAAAATACCAGTATATTAATGCCAGTAATTAAACTTTAAGAGCCTTTCAACATTTTAGAATAGGGAAAAGACTCTTACAAAAGCTGAGAAACTATAAATGGATGGTGTTAAGGAGTCCCTTGGGGAACCCTAGCCAGGTCATTAGGGGTTCCCATGTGCCCCTAAAATAGCTCAGCACTACACACCAGCACATTGCCTGTAGATCGGGGTGGGCAAAGTGCAGGCTACATATCATCCACAGGGGTCAAAAATATTTTTGTCCCAAAATATCCCCTACGGAGTATGGAGAAATTTTTAGCATTTTAGGTGGGTCTCCCGGTCATTTGAGGCTCAGGGGACTTCCATTTTTTAAAAAAAGCCTCCCCTGGACATAAAATAGACCAGGGCCCTAAAAACATAGTGGAAAAAAGTCCCTCACATCGCCTCGAATGCATTGCAGAGCAATGGGGGACTTTTTTTTTTTTAGTTTTTGGTGTTTCAGGATGAAGTTTTTTTTAAGTTTTAATTTAAAAAAAAATTTTGTTTTGCATACAAATAATTTGCATACAAATAACCCCATCCCTAGCTTGTGGACCCCATGTCAATCAGCCACATGATGACTTTTCCAGAGCTAAAAGGGGCCAAGAGAGAGATCTGTCATAGTCATAACCCAGAAGGATCCAGAGCTGCTACTGAGCATTGGGAGCAGTGAGGGCTTAGAGCAACATACCTGTTTTTGAATGGCTTCTAAATCCTGATCCTGCACAATGTCTTCCCGCAAATGGATTCGTGCCAATCTGGTGTTCCGAGGATCCGAGAAGAGGGTGAAGAAGTTCTCATTGTGCTCAAAAATGCTATCGGCATTTACCAGCTCCACATACCTAACAGAAGGAATGGATGTCAATCGGGGAAGGGATATTAATTAAAACAATAATAAATACCCTGCAAGAAACCATTTGATTGTTTCTTATTGTGGGCATGGGAAACTGTGAAAGGTGGAACCACATTGGTCCCCTGAGGAGATCTTGGAGGGCGGCACCCACATCTGCAACCCCCCTTGGTTTTTAGCTCCCCTCAGGCAATTCCCTCTAGGGGTATGGGGACATTTCCACCATGTTTTTGAGCCTTCCTGGGCAATTTTAGACCCAAGAAAGGCATTTTTTAACACGGAGAGGAAGTCACTTGGAGTTCACTTCTTGTTTCAAAAAAGGCTTCTCCTGGGTCTATATTGTCCAAAGAGGCCCCAAAACATGGTAGAAGTGCACTCCCAGCTGCTAGAGGGCATTGGGAGAAGGAATTTTTTGGACAAATTTCTCAAACTTTTTTTTTAACTGGGAAGCAGAGGGCCTCCAAACATGGTAGAAATATCCTTCAAACATCCCAGATGGCATTTTGGAGCAATAATAATAATAATAATAATAAATGGATCCCTAGGAACCCCTTGGGGTGTTGCATGCATCCCATGGGCCACATGTTGCCCACCCCATTTTATCTTGCCTCAATATAGCAATCCTTCCCACTTTTATAATCTGATTTGACACCACTTTAACTGCCATGGTTCAATGCTATGGAATTATGGGAATTGTAGGTGTTAAAGCTGAGACTACGAGGGTGGTTGAGGAAGGTTTTGAGAGGCAGTGTGGCATAGTGGTTTGAGTACTGGGCTGTGACTCTGGAAACCAGGGTTCAATTCCCCACTAGACCATGATACTGCCTGAATGAGCTTGGGCAAGTCATATGTTCACAGTCTCAGGGGAGGGCAATGACAGATTTTCTCTGAACAAATCTTGCCATGAAACCCCCATGATAGATTTGCCTTAGAGTCACCATAACTCAGAAATGACTGGAAGGCACACAACCACATCAACGTCTGTTGAAGGCAGAGGCCACACTATTTGATGGCGGTGAGGCATTTGGGACACAAAAGAAAGACAAGGCAACGCACTCATCCCTCCCTGTTTGTGCACTTGGAGTCCGCAGTCTCACTCCTTCACGGATGGCAAGTGGGGAGGGACAAAATGGTGTGCGTGCCCAAGAGCAAGAGCAGATTTTAACCAATGGGCTTTGAATTCCTGCATGGCAGGGGGTTGGACTGGATGGCCCTTGTGGTCTCTTCCAACTCTATGATTCTATGAATATTTGTGGCTTTTCCGATTTGCTGGGGGGGGCATCCGGAACGGATCCCCCACGAAACAGGAAGGATGACTATATACCTTTTGTTTCTCTCCCACCACTTTTTATTTTATTAAGTTATTAACAAAATGATATGGTGGCATAATATATATTTTTTTACAAAACAAACAAAACTCTCAACAGGCATTGTGTATTATATCCCAAAAATAAGACTTTCAATGTTTAGCTGAAATCTTTGGTCCATGATAATTTCTATCACTTGTACAGTAGATGTCAGCTTTTCCATAAGTGCCATTTCCCATTTTTTAAAAAAATACCAAGCTTCAATTGAGAAGTGTTTTTTTCCAATTCCAAGCAATTACCAATCTTGCAGAAAAGGAAGAAAAATACAATTAGTTCTTTATGACTTAATGTCTCACAGGCTGCATCCACACAGCAGAAATAATCTAGTTTGACACCACTTTAACTGCCATGGCTCCATGCAACGGAATTATGGGAACTGTAATTTGTGTGGCACCAGAACTCTCTGACAGAGAAGGTTAAACATCTCACAAAACTACAGTTCCCAGAATTCTATAGGATTGAGCCATGGCAGTTAAAGTGGTATTAAACTGGATTATTTCTGCAGTGTAGATGCAGTCAGTTTTCACAAAATATGGAAAGCCGCCCTGTTTTGGGGTCAAGAGAAAGTGCTTGCTTTGTAATTTGACTTATTATTCAAAATATCTTTTTCCAAAATTAAAAGATACTGGCAAACTTTATATTTCCAACCATGGAGAGAAAAGCTTACTGCCTTGTCTTGTTTTTCTCTCCCAAATGATTCCTTCCACTACTATTGTAAAATCAGCATGAAAGATGCACTCTAGGACCCTTCATCATCCTCTAAAATAGTGGTTCTCAAATTTTAGTCCTCCAGGTGTTTTTGACTTCTTGGCCAGCAGTCAGGAATTCTGGGAACTGATGTCCAAAACATCTGGAGGATCAGTGGTTCAGAAACACTGCCCTAAAATGACTTCTAGCATCCATGCTTAATGAAGAAGCCTGCCAGCTTCAAATGTTTGCATACTGTATTTTGGGCCTTTTGGTTGGACTAATAAAGGTATTGCTACAATGGTTGCATGTACACTGCAGAAGTAATCTAGTCTGACACCACTTTAACTGCCATAGCTCAAAGGTGCATCTGCAGTGTGGAGGCATCCAATGTGTGTGTGTGTGTTTTCTTCTGCTGCATGGATTTTGCTGCATGGCCAATATAGCCACTCTGGATATACTTTAGGAAAATACAAGATATTGATGCCTAGATTAGAGTGTGGAAAAGAATGGGCATTGGCCAGGTTGGAGGATTCTGAGGGTTATATTCTAAAACCTAACTTTTCCAAAGCTCTGAATGAAAACACATACCTCACAAAATTCTGTAAACAGGCAAGGAACCTGTACCATAGAAACCTCATCCAGGAGCACAGGGAATATAAATACCAATAACTTACTCATTGACGAGTCTGTCACAGATCTCGCTTGGCAGGAATATATCCGGGTGGAGACGGAGGGTCTCATTGTCCAGCAAGTAGAAGAGGGTCCCTTCCAAGTTGTGAAGACAGTAATCTGTACACAGGGTCATCAGGGACTCCGGGCTGTCAGAGGCCATTTTCTGGCAGCAGAGGGAGAAAAAGAGGGGAGGGAGGAGGAATGTGAGGCGAGGCAATTGATACTTTCTTCCTCCCCCTGTAGAAATTCCCTTCCTTTCTTCCCAGATTTCTGAGTCGACTTCCCAATTGTATCAAGGCAGCTGTGGGAAGATTGAGAGAAAGAGAAACCAGCTATTTTTAAAGCCATTCAACAGATAACATTTCTCATTCCCAGGGAAGACCTGGCTGACTCAACTGACTGACCAATGTATTTATTTATTGTTTATTACAATATTTCTATGCCATGTCACATCAAAAAGATCTCAGGGCAGCTGTCCAAGTAAAATGAAAACAAACAAGTTAAAAGCAGTTTGAAACAACAAAAATAGTTTAAATACAGTAAAAAAACATATGACACAAAATAATAAATTATAACCAAATAAATATTTTAGAATTATTGTAGCACCTTTGAGACCAACTGAACGTCCAGGGACCCTCCACTCCACCCCATGCGTTGCAAGTAGCAGACTAGTGGTTCTCAAACTGTGGGGCAAAACCCCCAGAGGGAACGTGAGAGTTGCTTGGCACCACTTTAACTGCCATGGCTCCAAGTTACAGAATCCTAGGATCTGGAGTTTTGTGAGGCACAAACACTCTTTGGCAGAGAAGGCTAAAGACCTTGTAAAACTACAGATCCCAGGATTCCATAGGATGGAGCTACAGCATTTAAAGTGAAGTCACACTGCATTCCTACAGTGTAGATGCACTCTCAGTTAACACTGACCACCAAACATTCAGTACCTCAGTCTGAGTTGTTTCCAGCTTCAAAAACCCCAACTTTCCACAGGCATTCATACCGCTTTACAATCAGCAGTGAAAGGATATAATACTGAAAGCAACCTATCAAATAATCCTTTCCAAGGGCTGTGTAGATACATCTTTGCTGACACATGGTTAGATGATAGTTGGTAAATTCCACATCCTCTCCTTCTGTAGGACCAGTGTTAGGTGGTCTAAGACAACTCACTGCTTTCCAGGTAAATTCCAAAGTTAGTTGGAGCAGGACAACCATCTCTTTACCAGTGAGTAGGACTGAAAACAGATTCTGTACCTGCTTAACTGGAGTATCACTACAGCAAAAATATCAGTTTATAAACCACTAACTGCATTTCAGACAGATCTAGGGTTGCCAGCTGTCTTTTATTATCTCTGTTATTTGAGATCCAGAGCCCTGTCCCTATTGTAAGGCATATCAGCTATTCGATGGTTGGAAAGTTTTTCCTCTGATACAGATTGAACAAGGGGCCAAACAGTCCTGTAATTTGAAGAGTGGGCCCTTCATAAAGACAGAAATGTGGGCATGAAATGTGTAATTTTTGAAAGTAGACAATATGTTCATTTTGCAGAGAAATACATGGCTAAGCTAACTGAAAACAGGATCTAGGAATTCAAGTAGGCCACAAATTAAACATGAATCAACAGTAAACATCCCAGGGTAGCCGTGTTGGCCATATGGCAAATCCAATAACATCAAAAATCCATCAAACAGTGATGCATTTATTGGCTAACCAAAATGCACAATATACATGTTGCAAGCTTAGCTCCACTGGTATCTTCATCAGGCAAGGTGTCAAAAACCATACAGGAGAAAAAAGTTGAAAAGACTACATAGGCCTGCATTTTGCTGTTTCTGTTCTCAGAAGAGGTATTACTTGTAGGCTTACGCCTCCTCATTCTAACTGTGTGGCTGCTGGGAGATTCTCAAAGTCCAGGAAATTTAACATCCATTTGCAACACACATAAAAAGATATTTCCTTTGCAATCCAATATGTCTCCATCCTTGTGAGGACCAGCAGTTCCCTTTGTTAGGCATAGGACATTGAATTTCTCCAGAAGCCTTCATGCTTTTGCATCAGGAAAACATGAGTCAACAGTGTGATGCAGGAGCTTAAAAAGCCAATCTGATTCTAGGCTGCATCAATAGAAGTATAGCGTCTACACTGAGGGAAGTAATAGTACCACTCTATTCTGCTTTAGTCAGGCCTCACCTGGAATACTTTGTCCAGTTCTGAGCACCACAATTCAAAAAGGATGTTGACAAGCTGAAGCATGTCCAAAGGAGGGTGACTAAAATGATGAAGGGTCTGGAAACTATGCCCTATAAGGAGAGACTTAGGGAGCTAGATATGTTTAGCCTGGAGAAGAGAAGGTTAAGACGTGATACAATAGCCTTGTTTAAGTATTTGAAGGGGTGTCACATTAAGGATGGAGCAAGCTTGTTTTCTGATGCTCCAGAGAACAGGACCCGGAGCAATGGATGCAAGCTACAGGAAAAGAGATTCCACTTCAACATTAGGAGGAACTTCCTGACAGTGAGAGTTGTTTGACAGTGGAACCCATTCCCTCAGAGTGTGGTGGAATCTCCTTCTTTGGAGGTCTTTAAACAGAGGCTGGATGGCCATCTGTAGAGAGTGCTTTGATTGTGTATTCCTGCATGGTAGGGGGCTGGAAATGATGGCCTTTGGGGTCTCTTTCAACTCTGTTATTCTATGATTTATGATTTAGTATTTTGGTTGAACATAAACTTGATAATAGCTTTCTCCTGACTGTCAACTCTGCATGTTAAGAATTTCAACTGTCCCTTACTGTTATTTTGAAAACCCATAAAAACTAGGGTGGATCCCAAGCTAAGAATAATGAAGCAAGATTCTAACTGCTAAACAGATTAATTCAAATTACAGGCATACCTTGGTTTACAAAACTTTTTCCACCCACCCACCCTCCTCTTTTCCTCCCTGTCCTCTAACTGGAGGTACTTCAGCAAAATAGGAATTGGAGAATGGAGAGGTAGATCCTTTTAGTGTCAGGCTGCAAGCAGTGTGTGGTAAACAATGCAATCAAAGCTTGAGATGAGAAAGTGTGGGCTTCTACACTAGTAGATCCTACTTCAGCTGTGTGTGTCCACTTAGAGCAGGCATGTAAACTACAGGTGCTTCCAGAATCCCTTTCTTAGAATGCATAAAGCAGAGCAGATAAGTCTGGGCCTTTGCAGACTGCCAGAAATAGTGCACTTTAAATTGAGGCACTGCCCTGGCTCAGTGCTAGGGAATCATGGGAACTGTAATTTACTGTGGCACCAAAGCTCTCTGACAGAGAAGGCTCAATGTCTCAGAAAAAAATACAATTCTCATGACTCCCTAGCACTGAGCCAGGGCAGTGCCTCAATTTAAAGTGCACTATTTCTGGCAGTCTGCAAAGGCCCTCTGTCTTACCAGCTCCCCCAGCATGTTAAAAAACCATAGATGTACAAGTCTGCACCCCCCAAAAAATGTGTGTGGTTTGCCTTCAAGTCATTTCTGACTTATAGTGACCCTAATAATAATAATAATAATAATAATAATAATAATAATAATAATAAATTTATTTATACCCTGCCCCTCTGCATAGCAATCGGGGCAGCTTCCAACATAAAAATACAACACAATAAGATCAATCCCAAACCCTCACTCTCCCACCCCTTAAAAAGTTATTAAACAAACATCAGTTAAAACAATTTAAAAATAAAGGTAAAGTGCCGACAAATATAATAATTACAACAACAATGGCTGTAATAACGGCTGGAATGGAGGGAAGAAAAAGAGGTACAGATGGGCAGGCACAAAAGGTTCTATAAAGTGTCCTTATGATTTCATATCCTATTTGTTTGTTCAGTTGGTCCATCCATTCATTCATAAACCATAAAACTATTTAAATTTTAAATGAAAAGTCCATGGGGTTTTCTTGGGAAGTTTCTTCAGAGGGGGTTTGCTGTTCCCATCCTCTGAAGCTGAGAGTATGGGCCTTTGCAGACTGCCAGAAATAGTGCAAATTGAGTCCACTTTAAGGGTTAGGGTTAGTGCTAGGGAATCATGGGAATTGGGTTTTTTTCTGAGACATTGAGCCTTCTCTGTCAGAGAGCTCTGGTGCCACAATATAATACAGTTCCCATGTTTCCCTAACCCTAACCCTAACCTTTAAAGTGGACTCAATTTGCACTATTTCTGGCAGTCTGCAAAGACCCTATGGCTTGCCCAAGATCATCCAGTAGGCTTACATGGCCAAACCAGGATTCAAAACCTGATCTCCAGAGCTCTAATGCTCAAACCACTACACCATGCTGGCTCTCATAGATGTTATTTAAAAAGTGGAAGCTGGAGGAAAAAACATCCCTGGGTGTCCCTGATATATTTTGAAAGACGCTGTCAAGTGGTCTCCAGAAGTTTCAAATGTTTTCTGTTTACTAATGCAAGGCTTACCTGACCTGGTTGCTTCATTTCACTTGTGTGTATTATTAGTTTTGGTGACCATGTTTGTTGAAACATGTCGAAGGTCTTTAGATTTCTCTGCCAGAGTGCTGGTGCCTCGACAAACTACATATCCCATAATAGGATGGAGACACAGCAGTTAAAGTAGTGTTAAACTGCATTATTTCTACAGTGTGGATGCACCCTATGGTGCATGTTGATAGTGTGGCGAGGAGTGGGAGAAATTGTACTTTGTTGCCTCAGGTGGGGATTGAATAATTTTCCCTTTTAATCCCTCACTCAGGCTGCATCTGCACTACAGAAATAAAGCACTTTGGCACTGCTTTAACAGCCATGGCTCCATGCTACGGAATCCTGAGATGTGTAGTTTTAAAAGGTCTTTAGCCTTCTTGCCCAAAGAGGGCTGGTGCCTCATCAAATGACACATCCCAGGATTCTGTAGGATGGAGCCAGGGCAGTTATAGTGGTGTTGAATTGCATCATCCCTACTTTTGCTCCCTTGCTCAGGTTGCATCTGCATTGCAAAAATAAAGCACTTTGGCACCACTTTAATTGCCACAGGTCCATGCTATGGAATCTTGGGATGTATAGTGTTAGAGGAGAGGAGGAGGAGAATGCAAATCCTGGGCTTCCTCTCCTCTCCCTTCTCATCTCATAGCCTGGGATCCACCCCTTGCAAAGGTCTTGAGCCTTTTCACCCAAAGTGGGCTGGTGCCTCATAGAATTACAGAGCTGGAAGAGACCCCCAAGGCTCATCTAGTCCAACTCCATTCTGCCATTTAAGAAAATACAATCAAAGCACCCCCAACAGATGGCCATCCAGCCTCTGTGCCAAAACACACTGCAGAAATAATCCAGTTTGAGACTGCTTTAACTGCCCTGGCTCAGTGCTAGGGAATTTTGGGAACTGTAGTTCGTGGTAGCTCCAGAGCTCTCTGACAGAGAAGGCTAAATGTCTCACAAAACTGCAGTTCCCAGAATTCCCTAGCATTGAGCCAGGGCAGTTAAAGCAGTCTCAAACTGGGTTACTTCTGTAGGATGGAGCCATAGCAGTTAAAGTAGTGTCTAACTGCATTATTTCCACAATGTGGATACACCTATGGTGCATGCTGAGAGTGTGGCAAAGAGTGGGAGAAATGGCACTTTGTTACCTCAACCGGAGCATTGGATAATCTTTCCCCTTTAATCACTCACTCAAGCTGCGTCTGTACAGCAGAAATAAAGCAGTTTTGCACTACAGTTCCCAGAATTCCCCAACATGATCCAGGGCAGTTAAAGCGGTCCCAAACTGAATTATTTCTGCAGTGTGTTTTGGTCCTCTGTTTAAAAACCTCCAAAGAAGAAGACTTCAACAAACTCCAACAAATCCCTGGTCTGTAGGATGAATCCAGGACAGTTAAAGTGGCATCAAACTGCATTATGCTAGTCCTTCCACATTTGCAGCTTTGAATTTTGTGGATTTGATTATTCACAGATTTTATTAATATGTTGTCTCTAGGAATATCTGGGTCCTCCAGCACAACTCTATGGTCAATTTTAACCAAATGTCGCACTGAAGGAGCTAGATATTCCTAGAGAGAACACTCCATTAGGCATTTGCAGCTCCTCCA
>CM034713.1:4984859-4997491 GCA_020142125.1 Phrynosoma platyrhinos
TATTTCCTCTTCCCACCTTAATGCCTTGTTTTCCTGCCATTATCTTTATTTCAAATATTTAAGGGTAACTTAAATCTTAGGTTTCCTTCTCCCCTTTTCCCACCTTAATGCCTTGTTTTCCTGCCATTATCTTTATTTTAAATATTTAGGGCTAAATTGAGTCTTAGGTTTCCTTCTCTCTCCCCTCTTCCCACCTTAATGCCTTGTTTTCCTGCCATTATCTTTATTTTAAATATTTAGGGCTAACTTGAGTCTTAGGTTTCCTTCTCTCTCCCCTCTTCCCACCTTAATGCCTTGTTTTCCTGTCATTATCTTTATTTTAAATATTTAAGGTTTCCTTCTCCCTGCTTTTGGGAAGCATTTTTAACTTGAGTCTTTGGTTTCCTACTCCCTGCTTTTGAGAAGCAATTTTTAACTTTAATTTCTTTTACTTCCCCCTCTCTTCTTTCCCAGTGTTTCTGTACAAAGGGTTTCATAGCTATTGGTTTTTTAAATTTATTTAAATAAATAAAATAAAGTATATACATAAATGCATAAGTAAAATTAACCCTTTACTAGGAAATGAGAGAGGGTGATATTTTACTTCCAGGAATCAGAGGAAGCTTTGGATCACCTCAGAAGCCATGAGAGTTTTGTGGTACCAAACAGTTACTTGTATAGAAATATTAGTATACTTCAGATAACAAAAAGTACATACAGGTTGAGTCTCCCTTATCTGAAATGATTGGGGCCAGAAGTGTTTTGGATTTTGTGTGTGTTTTTCTTTCAGATTTTGGGGTATTTACATATATATAATGAGGTATCTTCAAGGTGGGACCCAAATCTAAACAGGAAATTCATTTATGTTTTATATACAGCGTATACACATAGCCTGAAGGTAATTTTATATACAGTACTTAGGCTAATTTTGTGCTTGAAAGTTTGTGTACCTTGAAAGCCAAGGTGTCACTATCTCAGCCATCCAAGTGGACAATTTTGGATTTGGGGGTATTTCGGAATTCCAGATAAAGGGGACTCAACCTGTATGTTCCTGGACATCATTTTTTAAACAGAAAATTTGGCACCAAGGGCAGAAATAACATGCAAAGGATAGGTAGGGATAGATTCCCAAACCACACAGAAAAGAACTTGTTTCAATTTGTTTCTGCAAACTTTTTAACCAAATGTAGCAATATTCACATGTGAAAAGAAACAAAGATAAGCCCTGCATGAGTCAACAAAAACATTTTCAACCTTCTTGAAAACTTATTCAAAAATGCATCTGGGTTTTATTTTTCTCACAAGGCTTCACTTTGTCATGGTTTCCATGTTGTTATTGGTGTTTGTTGTGTGCCTTCAAGTCATTTCTGGCTTCTGGGGACCCTAAGGAGAACCTATCATAGGGTTTTCTTGGCAAGTTTCTTCAAAAAGGGTTTGCCATTGCCATCCTCTGAGGCTGAGAGTGTGTGACTTGCCCAAGATCACCCAGTGTCTTTCCATGTCCGAGCCATGATTACATGGTTTCCATGTTGATGATCAAATGTTGTACAACAACTCTATGGGTTGTATTTTAACATGCTAGTGGGAACTGGGGAGGCAGGCTTATCTGCTGACCCCTTTTCTCTGTTTTACCGCTCAGGAAGGGATTCTGAAGGCAGCTGGTGTTTACTTTGCCTGTTGTAGGCAGTCACACACAGCTACAACAGGGATTGGCTAGACTAGAACTCAGTTCTTACCTAGCTTAAACTTTACTGCAGACTTGGGTCCAAAACACACTGCAGAAATAATCCAGTTCGAGACTGCTTTAACTGCCCTGGCCAGTGAATTCTGGGATTTGTAGTTTGTTGTGGCACCAGAGCTTCCCTAGCATTGAACCAGGTCAGTTAAAGTGATCTCTAACTGGATTATTTCTGCAGTGTGTTTTGGACCTTGCTGCTGTAACCAGACAACGAACGTTTGTTTTCTCTGGCCCTCCTTCATGTGCTAATGCTGCTAAAAAATCAGCTAGACAGAGGAAAAGGAGACCATTTGTGTGTAAAAAGACTTTGTAAAAGGGAGATTCACTGTCAGAGGTTTTATGAACTCAGATCACTTCCCCTGTCTTCTCTACACACACACACACACACCACACACACACACACACACACACAAGAGTTTTCCAGCCCTCACCTCCCCCATTCTTGTTTTTCTTTATTATTATTATATTTATTTATATCCTTCCCTTCCCCCAAAACTGAGACTCAGAGCAGCTTACAAGATTAAAAACAGTGCAATTAAAAACATAGAAAAGTGTTACATTAAAAGAGAATTAAATTATTACAATATTAAAAAAGACTTCACATATATATATATATAATATATATATATTCTTTTTTCCAGTCCCTAGGTTAGTGTTTGCCCTCATTCCATATTTTCCCAATTGGAGGGATTCCTTTCCTTGGGAGTGGGAATGAAACTGACCTTCCTTTATACAGTATTCTTCCTTTATACAGTATTCCCCATCTGATGTGGGGAATCCTCATTTTGCAAGGGTCCAGCCCCATATTTTTAATGATTAAGCAGGGAAGGTTTTTAAAATGTAAATGTATGTTTGATCTGTTTTTAACTTTTGTATGTTTTTAAATCAGTTTTATAGTATTTTATAGTGTTTTAATGTGGCGTTTTCAAATTTGTCTAGAACCAACACATTTGAATGTGTTATGGAAGCCACCTTGGTTCCCAGCTTGGGAGAAACGAGGCATATAAATAAAGTAAATAAATATTTGTGGTCCTTGATTACAACTGTTTCTTTCTTTCCTGGAAACTCACACAGATTGTGAGCCAGTAACTTACAGGCCAACACAGGCCATGAATCACCATTTTGGGTAGTGTTGCTCTATGTGTCTTTTCATGGACTTCCCCACTAGAATAGAGTGATCATTCTTCTGGCCTTCCTTTTTCAAATAATGTATTTCCCTAAATCTGTCTTCCTCTCTGTACTTCATGGTTCCACAAACCCAAAGACCACTCCTTTGAAAGGACCTGAACTCCTGACTTAGGTTCTGTAAAACACATCCTGTCTTCTCTTGCTTTTATATGTGAGTCCATAGATAGGAAGTGACAAGTTATAAATAATGTAGTTACCTCAACCTGTTACTTTTCTGGGTAATGTAAGTGTAGGGAAGTCACATTTCAAAAGTTTGCACTGAAGAGTTGCTCAGCTTGGGTAATAATACTATGCTCCTAATATTCAGTAATTATTCTTGCCAGTCTGTTGAACTGGGCTGTATACATGCAGTTTCATATCTGGAGGCTTTAAAGTTTCATGTGATTGCTACCAGTTACGAATGAATGAGATTAAAATGAGTCTTGGTAATGGGTAGTGCAGACAATATATTTGACCCCTCATGAGTGCAATGTGTGTACTTTATACTTGTCAAAGAATGGTATTATCTACAACATGAAAGCAGGAAATTGCTGTGCGAAGAGAATCTCTCCTGTACTGCTAATGATTTCTCTTTCCTGTCTGGATAGACTTGCTTTTAATGCTCAAAATTCAATGTGGGGAACATTTTTCCCAGGATCTTTGATTAGCAATGCCATGACATGAGGGAAGAATTTGTTAAAAGTATCTTTTGAAGGATGCCGTGCTCAGACTTGCTCAAGTCCTTCCCACCACTTTACGTGTTCAATAACTAAGGGCCTTTGCAGACTGCCAGAAATAGTGCAAATTGAGTCCACTTTAACTGTCCTGGCTCAGTGCTAGGGAATCATGGGAATTGTATTTTTTTCTGAGACATTGAGTCTTTTCTGTCAGAGAACTCTGATGCCACAATAAACTATAGTTCCCATGATTCCCTAGCACTGAGTCAGAGCAGTTAAAGTGGCCTCAATTTGCACTATTTCTGGCAGTCTGCAAAAGCCTTTAGTGTGCCTTTTAAACTCTAAAATAAATAATGGTAAGTGGCAAGCTGGTCAGGCTGAATTTGGCTAAACTCACATCATTGCTGAGTTGTTTCACCTAGTTTGCTTCTGTGTTCCCCACATGTTTTGGCTCCTTGCAGAATATTAACATTTATACACGACCAGCTGTGGAGCTATTTTTGTAGATGTAAGGGTAGTTTGAATCAATGTGGTATAGTGGTTTGAGTGTTGGACTAAGAATCTGGAGACCAGAGTTTGAATCCCCACTTGGCCATGGAAACCCACTGGGGAAATGTGGGCAATTCACTCAGCCTCAAAGAAAGGCAAAGGCAAACCTCCTCTGAACAAATATTGCCAAGAAAACCCTGTGACTGGTTTGCTTTAGAGTTGGAAACAACTTGTAGCAAACAACAGCAAAGAATAGAGGTTGTTTTTTAAAGTGTAGATGTGCAAAAGAAGATTACTTCTGGAACAGAGTCTTCTAGTTGAGTTGTCTGTTTGGCCAGCAAGATAGTATGGGCATAACCATACCATGCTGTTATTTTCCTAGTAGCATACCCAGCAATCAGAGATTCTTCTAACCAGGATTTTCTGTTTAGCTAATAGCAGGGGAACATATTAAAGAATATTAGCCATACCTTGAATTTTGTCAAAGCCTTTTGAAAAAACTACCAGTAAGTATCTGATAATGCAATTTGTGGCAAGGAGCAAAAGAAAAAGATAAAAAGTATGGCCAGCCACAGTCTGCCTGACCTGTCCTGATGCTTTCATCATTACTATTTTCTAGTACTGAAGGCACTTTGTATTATTTGTAGGTGCTTTTTAGTACAACTCAGGAGTAGGGAAATCCAAAGTTACTTTTATTATACCCATAAAAAGAAGAAGCCACTAAAGGGACAGGTTGTCCTTTGCTTCTTGTGTACTTGTGATTAAAGGTGCAGTGAAGAAAGATTTGTTACTAAAGGTGCAATGAAGGCAGGAGGAGAATAAGTGCATTAAAGTAAGGAACAGCCACCAAAATTAAAGTAGTAGCAAACTTTTTCTCAAAGTCATTCATATAAAATTTCTAATCTTTGCCATTTCTTATTAGTTCATAAGCACATTTATCTCCCACAGAGAAAGTTTTAGATGTTGCCGCCATTGTTGCTGCATACAACTGTTTGTTCATGTGATTTTTGTACTTTTTTCGCCTTTGTTCAGATAAATGCTCTTATCAGAATTTCCTGTCTCTCTGGTTATTTACAATGTGGTTGACTAGATTTCGAATGCCCTTGAAAAATAATGTTGTGCGCCATCCAAGGCTAAGCCTTATCCAAGTAAAAGCTCTGAAATAAATGTGCACACTTGGTCTAAATCATCAGTATGCTATATAATCATTATTTATAAACCATCAGTTGTCAGGTGAGAATGTTGTTAGATAGTTAGACTAACAGCTTTCATATTTTTCTTCCTGCCAATTTATGCATTTATTGAGTGCTTAATTTTGTGTGTGCTTGTGTTCCCCTTCCTCTAGGATTGCAGAATTTCAGGACATCCTTAGTGAGCCCAACATTATGCTAGAGAAACTTCGTGAACTCTGCTTTAGTGGTAAGCAACTCTGTCAAATTCTTTACAGGCAGTAGCTCAGGCCAAATTTCAGCGTTCAAACTGCATTGACAGCTTGCCAGGGGATAGAGGTTGTTCAGTTGATTTGTCATAAGAAAAATAATACTGTGATCAGAACAAAAAGCAGCATATTATGCAAGTGGATGTTTCTTTCTGAAAAGCATTGCTGGGTTTGGAGATAACTATCTGCTGTATTAGCCATGCCCTGGGGATGTGTAGATAACAGGAAAGTATCTGTTTCTGATGGTCTGGTATGCTGTTTTCCCCCTGAAAGAGCACTTGTCGTCTGCTAACAGTATTCAGCCACAGGTATATTTTATGGTACACTCTTAACTCCCACAAGAAAACAGTCCTCGCCAGGACCCATCTGTATTGAATATATGGCTTAGAATGAGAGGGAACAGATCTTTTCAAAATATACTTTGATCTTAAAACTAAACCCAGGAAGTCTATCACGCCAGTTGCAAAATAGCAGCTTGAGCACAGAGCCAGCTGCAATATGGTGGCTTGGGGACAGAGTAATTTACCAACTGCTTGAACTGTAAGCTGGGATAATTTTGTATGCAAGGATTACCTGCTGCAGATCAGAGGTTGTAATAACTTACTTGTGATGAGTGAGCAAGAGACTTTGTTGCTGATCTACTGTGAGACATCCAGTGACCCACTCTTAGATGCAGCACTCCTGATACATCCCCATCAACCCTCTGCAAGTCCCAGCACATGCCCCACCATCCACTCCATTGAGGAAAATGTCTCCTGAAGAGAGAAAGTCTGAAAATTAACTGCCTTACCATATTTGTGAGAATTAGCTTTATTCAGTGATAGTTTTTTCATAAAAATTTGTAGAATTAATAGATGTAATGTAAAACACCTGGGGAAGCACAGAATGAGTCAGAGTTAAGAGAACACTTTCTTGCACTCCTGTTCTTTTGTTGTGAACCATTCTGAGTACATTTATGTGGTAAAGAAGCATATGAATGAAAGGAGTGGTGGTGGTTAGGATGATAATGCTCTGGCTAAATCATACTGTTAGTCCCAACTAAATTAGAGCTAATTAATTAATTAAATTTATCTATGTATTGACTAACATTCAACAATTAAGTCAATGGGTCTACTGTAGCTGAGTCTAACAATGAGAATTGCAACCACAGTATGCAGAAGATTCCAGCTTTAATGTCCATCATCTACCATTAAAAGTGTGAGATAGTAGAAAATGGCAGAGACTCATGTCTGACCTACTGAAGAGCTATTACTACTTAAGACCACTAACCAATGTTGTTAACAGACATCAAGTCGACTGACTTATGATGACCCTATGAATGAGAGACCTCTTCAGTCACCCTATCATCAACAGATCTGATAAGGTCTTGCTGACTCAAGACCATGACTTCTTTCATGGAATCTATCCATTTGAAATGTGGTCTTCCTCTTTTCCTACTGCCTTCTGTCTTACCAAGCATTATTGTCTAGTGAGTCATGCCATCTTATGATGTGTCCAAAGTATGAAAATCTCAGTTTAGTTTTCTAGGGAGAATTCAGGCTTGATTTGCTCTAGGACCTATTTAATTGTCTTTTTAGCAATCCACAGTATCTGCAAAACTCTTCTCTAATAGTACATTTCAAATAAGTTGTTTTTCTTCTTTTCTTCACTGTCTGGCTTTCATGACTATACAATGGAAATACGATGACATGGACAGTCCTAACTTTAATATTTAATGATATATCGTAACACCGCAGGATCTTTTCTAGTTCCTTTATAATTTCCCTTCCAAGTCCTAGCCTTTTTCTGATTTCCTGACTGCAGACTCTAATCTGATTAATGACTGACCCAATGTATGGAAAATCTTGAAATATTTCAGTGTTTTCATTGTCTATTTTAAATTTATGTAGCTCATCTGCGGTCATTATTTTTGTTTTCTTAATGTTCAATTGCAAATTTGCTTTGTATTTTCTTTCTTGATTTTCTTCAGTAATCTTTCCAAGTCTTGGCTGTTTACTGATAGCAGTATGGTTTTCACACATCCTTCTAAGTCTAATCCTGTTGAGTTTATAATGCATTCTGTATACAAGATAAACAGATAGGGTTGTAAAATGCAGACTTTCTTGACTCTCTTGCCAATTGGAAACCATCACATTTCTCTGTATTCTGTCCTGAAAGTAGCCTCTAATGATGTAAATGTTACTTTATTTTTCCCATCCATGAAAGAGGTGGGAAATACTGTTATTCCTCTTGCTCCTCTGTGGAGAAGACGATATTTTAATTTGGTCACCCCTCACAGACAAACAAACAATTTCTGACAAATTCCTGAAGAATGCTTGCTATAAACTGACTTTACCTACCTAACTCTAGCTGACTTTACTCTTCTTGCAATTAGTAGTGTGAAGCATAAAACTCTGTTTGCAGTATGTTAACAAGGAAGGATGTCTTGTTTTTATCTTTACAATGAAATTGCCTCTCCTTCCTCTGTTAAATTCCTCTGAGACCTACACAAATAAAATGAATGACTGATGCACTGTTACTTTTATTACTTAACCAAACAAACAAACAAAAACAAAATAAACAAAAAAACCCAAGATCCTGAACATGGAATTTCTCACTGAAGTTCCCACTTGATTGCTTCTTTTGCAAATGAAGTGTCTGAAAATAATTACTCATGAATTGAGCAGGTGCCAAAATTCAGAACTGAGCAGATGCCAAAATTCAGAGAATACTTGAGAATACATTGAGAAACCCCAAAATCTTTATGTTTAACAAATAGCAATGAGTTTTTGTCACATTCCTAGCAGCCTCTTGTCCTGGATACAGGTTACACATCAGAATAATCAAGTGTTGTGGCACATCCATTTCTTTAAGGGCGATCCATAGTTTTTCATGATCCAGTCAAAGGCTTTGCTATCATCTATAAAGCACAGGCTGTTTTTCTTCTGAATAATTCTTCTTCCATTATCCAATTTATGTTTACAGTATTATCCCTAGTTCTCTTCCTTTCCTGAACCCAGCTTGGACATGTGGCATTTCTTGCTGTTTATAGTAAAAATCTCCATTGTAGAGTTTTGAACATCACTTTGCTTGCATGGAAGATTAATGCAGTGGTCCTGTGGTTACCGCAATCCCTGGCTTCCTCTTTCTTGGGGACTGGAATGTATATTGAGTGTTTTCAATCTGTGGGCCATTGTTTTGTTTTCATATTTGTTGACAGATTTCAGTTAGACCTGGAGTAGCATGAAGCAGCTCTTTTGATATGCCATCTGTCCCTGGTGTTTTATTTCTCTCAAGTGTCCTGTGTACAACTTCCACTTCACTTTCTAAAATTATAGGTAAATCTTCATATGGTTCTTCTGTATATGAATCTGTCACCCTTTCATCTCTGAAATAGTTCTTCGGTGTATTGTTTCCTTCATCTTTTTATTCCTATGTGGTCGTGTAATGTGTTTCCCTGCTGGTTGTATAGCATCCCCACTGTTGGTTTAAATTTCCCTTGGAATTATCTGTCCTTATGGAATAGGTATTTTGTGCTTCTCTTTTTGTTGTTCTATTTTTCTGCATTGATTATTATAGTAGTTCTTTTTGTCCAGTTGCAGAACTTGCTGAATAGTTGCATTCAGAGTTCTGACTGTTTATGTCACCTTTTACTTTTGCTTCTCATCTATCCTTAACTGCTTGAGGAATCTCATCTGTAATCCATTGAGGCTTCTCTTTCTTTTGGGCTGCAGACAGTGTATTTTTTGTATTTGTCCCTGACTTCAGTCCACTGTTCTTCTAGCTCCTGATCAATTAGGCTTAATAGTGCAAATCTATTTTTTTACATTTTTACATTTACAGTCAGCCCTCTGTTTTCGTGGGGGATCCGTTCCAGGCACCATCCCAAAAACAAACTTGAATAGCAGCGCATGCCCATGAGCACGCACCCCATTATGTCACCCCCTGTTTCCCGCCTGTGGATAGGTTCAGGATGCGGATTTGAAGTCCACGAAAATGGAGGTGTGACTGTACATCTATTTTTTAAATTCTACGGGGATGTTCCTCAGTTTGCATTTTTTGCTGGTCATTGACTGTAATAAATTTCATTCATTCATTCATTCAGTTTGCATTTTGGCACAATGGTTGGTTTAGTGTTTTTCTTTAGCTTTAGCTCTAATTTTTGATATTAGCAACTCATGTGCCACAATTTGCTCCTGGACTTGTTTTTGCCTAGAGACTAGAGCCTCTCCATCTTGTGCTTCCAATTGTATATAGTCACATCTTTGGTTGCTTGAAGAATGTGTTTGCAATGAACTGTTGGCCTTACAAAATTCAATCAGTCACTCCTTCTTCATTTCTTGATCCTGGGCCAAATTTTGCTACATTCTTTGATTCTGGTCTGTTTTCTGCTTTTACATTTCAGTCACCTCTGTGTTTTGCTGTGTGATCAATTTACTCTTCGATTCCGGCACAGAATTTTTCAACTGAGGAACATTCTTTTTCTTCTGGAGCATAAACTTGGATTACAGTTATATTCATGAGTTTTTGCTGAAGGCTTACTGATATTATTCAACCAAACTTTGCAATCCTTTGATTGCTTTTGCTACATATCTCCTCACTAATAATGCCACACCATTTCATGTTAGTTTTTTTATTTCCTGTGTAATTCTCTGACTCAGAATGTCCCTTCCCATCCACTTTAGCTCATTCATCCCAAGTATCACAGTATTTATACATTCCATTTCTTGTTTTACTATATCCAGCTTTCCCTGATTTATTTTTCTCACATTCCATGTTCCTGTAATACGTGTTGTGCAGCTCCAGACTTTCCTTTCACTCTGAGCACATCAACAGCTGAATATCATTTCACCTTGAGTCCACTGGCATCATTAGTCAAAGCACTACTCTTAGTTGTCCTTTGCTCTTCCCTAGTAGCTTGTTGAGTACCTTCCGACCTGGGAGTCTCATTTTCTGGCACTGTCTCTGTTTCGTTTCGAATTGTCTTATCGTGGGGGTGTGTGTGAGTTTTTTTAAAAATCAAGAATGTGCTTCCTTCTGTGGTGTACTAACAAGTGCTAGCGACGGTCCCACTGTCGTTGTCTCTGAGAGATCTGAGAGATAGTCTGGCTCCTCAACAAAAGCCTGTCTGATGTGGGAGACCCTCCCTGCAGTACTGCTCTACCATCAGCATCCCACCACTGCAGGAAGGTATAGGATTAGGCAAAGTGTAGCAGCTGCCTCACAGCACATGCTGAGGGAACAGGGAGCAATGTCAAAGTGCCAGAGGAAACAGCCACCTGTTGTGCTCTGACTGCTGCCTTCAGGCATAGTGGAAGACATTGTCCCATTTCAAGTGCTGAAGAAAGATTTCATGTAAAGAATAGATTTGCGCTACTGAGCCAGGAACCAGAAGAACTCTGGACCAAAAGCAAGGAACCTTATGAGAGCACAGTGCAAGAAGACAGTTTGTTGTTTTTTCTTGTTTCTGACTTAACGACAACCCTATCCTGTGGTTTTCTTTGCAAGATTTGTTCAGAGGAGGAGGGGAAGATGAAGTGCTGATAAGGAATAGATTATAAAAGCCATTTTCCTTTGTACTAAAAACTGTTGCAGATTTTAAGCGCTTAGATATTGGTCCATATATTGTTTTATTTAATACTGTTACATCCTCCCCTCCGTCTGCCATAGCAGCGGATTAACAGAGGATCTTGAACGTCTGAGAGGAAGGGTTCCATAAGTCACTATTGGTCGGTGTGAAATAGCCAAAGGCCAACTGTGCTGTCACTGAATTACTATCACTATAAATATTTAACAGAACTAATTCTAGGCAGAGCTAAAGGTGCTGAATCTGGGTTTTTAAAGTGCTATCTTTAGATGAGGAAATATTTCTTTTACTGATATCAGAGTTATAGTGTTTTGTGAATCTGTTTTAAGAGAGAACCAAAGTGTGGTATTATATTTTCTGTTTTGGACTGGGACTGTAAACACTCTGATCCACAGTGATAATCGACCATGCAGATCGACAGTGATAATCGGCCATACAGTTTCTGTTTAATAGCCTTGCTCTTTCATAGACTTGCAGTGTTATTCTGAGGATAATGAAGGAAACATGTACTAACTATTATCTTTCCAACAAGTAAAGAAAGATGGAACAAATGAAATTTCATGCACAATTAACAATAATGATAATATTTATTTATATCTCACAATTTTTCCCAGTTGCTTATAACAGATATTTATAGCAACAATTCAGGGTTGCTTATAACAGATATTTTACAAACTTGTTTAAAATTCACAGCATACAGAACTTTAAAAGTAACTAAACTAGTAAAAAATTAAAACCAGTTAAAACATAAACAAAACACAACAAAAATAAATAGAAAATCTAGTACATTGTACGAGATCTGTCCACCTAAACAAAGGCCTCTTGAAACAGAAAGATCTTCACCTGTTTACGGAAAGAGAGTAGAGGGTGCCAGTGTTCCAGAGCCTGGGGACAACTGCTGAGAAGCTCCTGTTCCATGTGTTCTTGCCAGAGGTACCTGTCAGGTTGGTGGGATGGAGAAAAAGGCCTCCCCAGCAGATCTCAAAACATGGGCAGATTTGTAAGGAAGAATACGGTCCTTCCAAATAACCTAACCCTGAGCTATATAGGGCTTTATAGGTCAAAATCAGCACATTGAATTGTGTCCAGAAATGAATTGGCAGCTGTTACAGCAATGGTGTTGAATACTGTACTCCCTGTAGCCAGCCACAGTTAACAGTTTTGCAGCTCTTTGACCAGTTGAAGTTTCCGAACACTCTTCAAAGGAAGCACCACATAGAGTGTGTCACAGTAATCTATGGTCTGACCTGATCTGAAGTAGATGTACTTTCTTCATTTGCATTAGAGGACCCTTAAGGAAGTCTAGGTTCCTTGACCATCTTATCTTATCTATTTTAAAGCCAAAATGATAAACCATTGTTTATTTTTGGCATATGACTTTGCTTATAAGGTGGACAACAAGCGAGACATCCCAGGTGAGAGAGAATACTGAACAAACCATAGACTGGATCCCTGGCTTGTTAACTCAGGGGTGGGTAGCTGTCTGTGGTTAAGGGGGGTGGGGTCACATGACTTTGCAGGAGGCCTTGGAGGGCTGCCCTACCTGCAAAAAAAGTCAAAGCTTTTTTTTTTTTTTTT